>JAIUCT010000064.1:0-20356 GCA_021307375.1 Tetraneura akinire
TGTTAAGACTGCAGTGTGTGATATTCCTCCAAGAGGTTTGAAAATGTGTGCTACATTTATTGGTAATTCTACAGCCATCCAAGAATTGTTCAAGAGAGTCAGTGAACAATTCACTGCTATGTTCAGACGTAAGGCATTCTTACATTGGTACACTGGTGAAGGTATGGATGAGATGGAATTCACTGAAGCTGAATCCAACATGAATGATCTGGTATCTGAATATCAACAATATCAAGAAGCTACAGCTGACGTGGAAGGTGAATTCGATGAAATACAAGAACAAGAAGAAGAAGTTGATGAAAACTAGACTTCTTGTTTGTTTTTTTAAACTAGCTTTAATTTAATTTTTGTTACTTTTTCTATTTAAAACTTAAATCCTCTATATTAATCCATTATTTTTTTATACTTTATACTTTTTTATTCCATAATACTTTACATTTCCCTTGTACTAAAAAAAAACATTGCAATTTTTTTTATTTTGAATTATAATTGAACAATATAGCTTTATGAAATTAAAATTTATTTTCAAGCACATGAAAGTTCTCTGTAATCTTATTTCTATTCCTTTCTTTAAGTAAATTATATTGAAACAATTAGAGGTACAATATTTAATGCATTATGAATTAAGTCAATTCAATGTAATTAAATAGAATATTTTCTTAGTGTGATCTAGATTCTATATGAATCTAATTTTTTATAATATAAATATTTAATATACAATTTAATTCAACAGACTTAAAAGTGTTGTACTTTTATAAAATGTGATTTTAAATGTATCAAAAAACAATAAAAATGTTTGACAGGAAGGAATTTAAAACATGATATGTTTATTGATTTATCTTTAATGTTCTATGTATATCATACAAGTACAATAGTAATTAATAGGGCTAGGGACTTCATGCCGTAAAAAACCTTAAAATAAGCTCTAAAAAAATACCAAATATGCCTTAAAAATACGCACAATCAAATATTACTTTATACCATTTTTTATTAATCAACCAAAAGTTAAAATTAATATACTCGTATATATATATTAATACTAATGTATAAATAAAATAAAATAATGAATAATTTAATAATACTTTTAAAAAGGTACAATATAAAATACATTAGAAATTATTCAATAAATAAAAACAATTTTTTAAGCTTATGGCTTATAAAAAAAAAAAAAAAAACAATTTAGAATTTTTACTCAAATAAATTACATTGTGTAATTAAAACATTAAAACGACACTAGCATACAAATATACGAAATAACATAAACTGATGGTAAATTATTAATTAAATGTGCGGGTCTTGATTCTTGAAACAATACTGGACTCTACAATAATTTATCTATATAAATAAAATATTTATTATAAAATATAATATTATCGACGGTTAATAAGTAATCTCAATATTATAAATTATCGATATAACGGGAAAACACAAACCCATAATGATATTGTGGAGCAAAATTTATTTAAATCAAATATATATTTTTTTAGGAAATTTATAGAAAAATTATACATTATTTTCAAAATATGAAATATGCACACTTAAAATGCGAAAATTGACAAATATGCATTAAAACGTAAAAAAAAACCCCCCCGTGAAATATGTAAACTATGCAAAATAAAAGTATTAAATATAAACTTTTAGAGTTTAGAATTGAATTTCTATAATACTTAGCTATGTTTTGAATGATTATTGAAAACTATGTAGTATAATTTTATAGTTGTATCTTGTGTGTACTCAGTGGCGTAATTTGGTAAAAATTTTTGGTGTTGCATTTGATGTTCCTTACTTCAGAATTGGGAGGAAGTAAAAGGTAAAAAATCCTTTTTAAAAAAATTTATTTTCATTAATTAATAAACAAAAAAAATGAAATCTCTAATTGTTAAAATTCAGATATTAGTTTTTGGCTTTTTACCACAGATAAATCAACCAACTTACTGCATATTGTTTGGGAGCCAAAGAAATCTTTAATTGTTTTTTTTTCGTTTCAATTTCTATTTTTATTATTTATATAAATATATATATATATATATATATTATAGGTAATAATAAATAATATAAAATACTATTTTATATTATAGTTACCTACTATAATTTCTTAAAAAATCCAATTTTAAATTTAATAAATAAGTGCTTTTCAGTTTGCAGTAATTAATAATTATAACCAAAATCGCGGTGTGTAGTGTGTGTTTTTGGTTTCAGCCGCCTGGTAAAGCGGTTGTTTATTATACATTTATAAATATAAATACAGACATACAGTCATACGGAGAACCCCGGTTTTCTTAATCCAGCCGCCGACGTAACAATGACAATATAGTACTTGTATATTATACACTATAGAAATTAGAAACTATTTTTTTTAATTATAAGTTGTAACTTATAACCGTCAATAGATGGATGTGCAGCGTTCACATTACTATTTACTGTAGTGACCATTTTGGATAATTTTGGTGTTGCAAAATTATAACTTTGCAACATATAAAAATTAAATGGTGTTGCAGTCGCAACACCCCAATTACGCCACTGTGTGTACTTGATTAATATAAATAGATAAATAAATAAAATTACAAAGTCTTCGGTTTTTAGAAGAAAAAAAAGGATTAAAGATATAATAGTCTTATGCCGGGTTGCACCAAATGTTTACACACAGATAAACTTTTTATTTTAACAGGAGTTAAAATAAAGTCTGTTGCACAAACCACGTTTTAAATTTTATCTCTTGTTAAAAATGTACTTTATCACGAGTAAAACTAAAGGGCCGTTTATCGTTGTGTAAAAATGTATCTGTAGTTAAATTTCGTTAGGTATCAATTTTTTGCGTTATTCTAGTGATAATGGAAAAGTAAAAAGTTCCATTTGCATATATTTAAATGTTTGTAATTTAATCTATTCTGTGATTTGCCTAACAACGATTGATCAACACTGGTATAAAATAAATTATTTAACTCTTGTTAAAAGTTAAATAGGTAGTTAGAATTTAACGTGAGGTATAATTTAATAATAGTTTAAATAGGTAATTTATCAATAGATAACGAGAAGTTCGGCATTAATGTAGAAACATTTGTATTTATCATCATTATTGTAGGTACCTATATAAGATTTTAAGTAAATAATAAATTAGTATGTTTTGTTAAAACACAAAAGTACATTTTTTTTATTATACCTAATATCTTTTGAATAGCAAAAAAATTTTCTAAATAAGGTTTTTTTTTTATAAATTTTGAAATTTTTTTAAATAAACACTCTATTTAACAATATACACAAAAAGTTATCAAGTGTTTAAAGAATTTACAAGAATAAGATACTTGATTAAGGAGCCGTCCATTAGTGATAGATAGGTACGTAAATAATTTGTTATTGAATAGGTAGAAAAATGTAACGACTCCCATAATTCCTTTTTATCCTGCGTGCGAGGATTAGATAGGTAGTGTAAAAAATAGAATGATCTTTATCAAGTAATTAGGATGATTATGAAGTTACCTAAAAAGGCGTGTGTATTATAGATGACGCATCATGCTTCTTCTTCAATAGTTTTCATAGAAAAATCAGTATGAAGAGACGAAGAGTTAAGTTGAAAATAAATGGTGGAGTATCGATACTATCGTCATAGTCCAATGTTGGAAATTAAAGCAAAAATATTTTATTCATTTAAATAATAAAAACAATCTTAAAATTAATGTAGTACTTATACTTATATTACAGTAAAACCATTTAAATTTGTATCTATGATTTTTTTTCAAAATAAAATACAAAGAAGTATACTAGTGTCCAGCAATATGCCTTAGTACCTACCTACATTTGAATACATTTTAATTATACATAATAATAATATAGTTGTACAACACGATTATATTTATGATTTATCACAATAATAATCAATAAAAAAATTACACATGGTTAAAAATATATTTTTCAAAAGTTACGATATAATGTAACATCATACGTATTTTAAAAGTACAAGAGTACTTTTTAATATTTATTATTTATTCATAGTTTTTATTTACCTACTCATACAAATATACAATAACATAAGTATTATATTATTAAAATAATTTGATTTTGTACTCCGTTAGTGGTTAGTTACGTGTTTATATTAATATTAGGTGTATTAGATCGAATAACATTTAATTATCAAATTATTGTTACCATAAGTTTTATTTTGTTCGTAAGTATAATAGATGGTACATTAATATTATATGTGTACCATATATAAATACGTATCACACATAAATATAATATATTATATATTATTAATAATCGATATAAAATTTATTTGTAAGAACTTAGAAGAAAATTGAAACGATCATAATACATTATAATATGAGATACAATGACAATGCCATCGATTTGATCATAATATTATAGGAATACTTAATATTATAAATTATAATATAAATATTGTTTAGCAAATCGTTATGACAGTAATATAAAAACCTACATTAAAATAACATGATAAATACATTTTAAGTTCGTGTCTAAATTATATGTTATATGTACCATAAATTATTGTTAGTTAAATAATAATATATATAGTCTACTGTACCTATCATTCTATCAATAAATATTATGATTGTGTTAATAATATAATTAAAAAAAAAAAAAATTTTAAAAATGTATATTTTTATTAATTTAATCACAAATTTCATTCATATAATCTGTGGTTTAATACTATCAGGTTTTATACATCGATTCAAATGAATAATAAGAATTGTAATGAAATATGAAAAGTAATGAATAATTAGAAAAAAAAAATTCATAAAATAAATAGTACCAATATATTAGGTTGTTAAATCTATTGCTTAATTAATTAACCTTACTAATGATCTTCCATCAAAGTCATTGAACTATTAGTGTCATTTTCTGAGTCATCATAACTATTAGAGACGTCAAAACACAGATCTTTAAGTTCTTTTATGTTAACATACTTAGGAAGTTAGGACCTGAATTATTGACAGAATTTACCAGTTCATTATTTTTCATCATATGAACATTATTACGTTGGGCTGGCTTATTATGAACATTGGTATGTTTTAACATATCATTTTTTTGAGTAAAACCACGTCCACAAATAGGACATTTATATGGTCTTTCACCAGTATGAGTACGCATATGTACACGTACTTTTTCTGGCCGTCCAAAACGCTTAAAGCAGACCTTACACTGGAATGGCTTCACTGGTGCATGCACCATTTCATGTTGACGTAAATTTGCCAAACAACGGAATGTAGCATTACATTGTTTACATCCAAAAGGACGTTCACCTGTATGAATACGTCTATGTGTATCCCGTGCCAATTTTGAGTTGAATCCCTTGCCACAAAATTCACAGTGATGAGTTCTCTCTCCTGTATGTGTTCGTTCATGGTATTGTTTGGATGCAATCTATAATACGATATAAAAAACAAAATATAAATATCTATAATATAATGGTATAATTAATTATTTAAGCAGTTTGAGTAATAACTTTTTGTGAATTGATAAATAAATAAGTTTTATATTTTAGGTATATAAATAATAGTCATTAAAATTTTAAAAAAAATAATGAATATGAATTTAATTAGAAATTTTCTGAAATGAATTGTAATTATAATACATTTAATAATTTCATTCAAATAATTACATCAATACAGTAGATAACATGAATATAATATGATGTATAACATACAATAAATGATTTAACAATTAAATACCCATGAACATGATCAAATGAAATAAATTAATACAAATTAATGTTGTTATTAGTACTAAAAAAAAAAAAAAAAAACAAGGGAAAGGATACAAATGTAAAGAGGATAGTATTGAATTTTGATTAACATTTGAATGCAATGATAAATCATTACATTCAAACAACGATTACATATATTATGTATTGATTAAAATTTTTATACTTATTTGATTCTACGTTCAATATATATATCATAAAAATAAAACCCTTATATTAGTCATCTAAATACCGAATTTGACAGTATTTCGCTCAGAATAGTTTTTCGAATGTAATGATTTATCATTGATTTCAAATGTTAATCAAAATTTAACACTATACTCTTTATACCTGTATCTGTTCCACACCAGTATCACTTGCCTTGCTTTTTTAACTTTAAACAGCTACAAGGAAAACACGTAAATATAATATTCACAATTAATTGGAACTGAGTTAAGTAAAGTGTATTTGAACTTCAATCAAATTTTAAAATTTTTTGTCAATTTAACATTATTGTAAAATATTGAAATATAATAAAAATCCATATAAATACTTTAAATATCAATTTTACTAAACTTTCAACTTAAATTAAACAGCTATAAAACAAAATTGAGATTTGGAATTTTTTAATACTTTGGTATCAATGTATCATGTTAAATAATATGCGAGTTAACTTCAATAAAATTTTCAGACTTTTAAAGCCATAATTGCCAATTTTATCAAACATTACTTGTATTTATAAAAAAAAAATGGGAATTTTAGGATATATTCAAAGTTCTATATTTTGTAGAAAAATTAATGCGACAATTCCAAAATTGTATCACATATATACAATACCTATGTAAACATGAAAAAAAAAATCTTTAAATTCAAAATTGCCTGAGTTATTGTGAAAGATTGAAACTTGTCAAAATTTCAGTTAGCGTGAAAAATGCTATTTTTTCATCATTTTATGGTCGTTTTTTCTATCTCATAGGGTTATTTTGAGAAATTCGAAAAATGGCCTAAATAAAGTACCAATTACATCCACTTTCCAACTGGAAACACATGTTATTCGTGAAAGTTGGAGTATTATTTTGTATAGAAAAAGTGTCTTCATACATGAAAATCTATTTACATAACAAAATTATAGAAATAATTAATTTTACTTACTTGTGAAAATGTTCTATCACAAAATCTGCAAGAATGTGGTTTTTCACCAGTGTGTACTCTTTGATGTGTTGAAAAAGTAAGCTGGTTTGCCAACACTTTTCCATTTTCTTGGCAAGTAAATCTTTGGCGTTCATTTTTATGTATGGCTAAATGATCAAGGAGTCCAGATACACGATTAAACATAGTAGGGCAAAAATCACAAAGATATTCATTTCGAGTAAAGTGCAATGCAACATGTCGTTCAAAATGTAACATAGAATCATATTTAGCAAAACAGTGAAAGCACTCCATTTCTGAAGGATTATGTTGAACAAATATATGACGGCGCATTTTGGTCTCTGAATCAAACTCAAGTTGGCATTTTGAACATTGAAATTTACCATTCTCATCCATATCATCAGTAATTACATTCATTCCCAATTCATAAACATCACAAAGTTCATCAGCTTCTACATTAACAATATCCACTGATTCATACTAAAAATAAAAATAATTTTAATAAAATATTTACCTATAAAAAATATATTGACAATAAATAATTATTAAATTATTACTTCCGGGCATTCTTGTATAACAGTAACAATAGCTTCATCATCAAAATTCTCATTGGCAGAATTAATGTCTATAATATCTATAGCCATAGATGGTGAAGTTTCTCTTTCCATATCATCAATAGTGTCTTTATCATTATTTTCCTGTCAAAATTAAAAAATAAAATGTTATTTTAATATTATGAAGATATTTCTATTTCTATCATGGAAATTACATAGAATATATTAACATAATATGACTTTACTACACATTGTTAAAAATTATGTTATTCTATTATTGTATGTATTTTACTTACAAAATTATAGGAATTACTTCTTATTTGTCGTTTTTTCATTACATCTTCTAATGTTTTATTCATTTCTATAGTTGATATAATTAATTGATGACAGCTTTCTAAACGACTGATGCATATAGTACATAGTTTTAAAGGTAGATTATCATTAATAGAAACCTGTAATTTTAAAATAATACAAAATGAAAAATAAATTATGTACTATCACATTTCATAAGTTTTCTAGTTAAAAATACAAATTTAACATTTAATCAAATATTGTAATAATAAAGTAAATATGTTCTGGATCTTACTGTAATAGGAAGGTAGCAATTAATTTTTTCTTCTAATTGTAAAGAAACTCCATCACGACCAAATATTTCAATATCACCTGTGATACCACAGGTACGGCAAATATCCCACTTATCTTTTTTTATGTTCATATTTTAGTCTATTTAATCTAAAACATTTGTTTAAACTTATTATGTGAACATTATTTCATTATATTATTTTAATAATTCATAATGAAATTGAATGTTATATAAAAAAATTACTACGTAGGTACCTAAGTTTTCAAAATTATTTTATAATATATTTTTTTTTTTTTTGCTTTACGCGCCATGTAGGCGCTTCGCAGCTTCTACCAGAGCCCTCCAACCTTCTCGATCCACAGCTTCTTTAATATCCGCTCCATCTTTTAATCTCTTTAAATCATATTTAACACGGTCCATCCACCGTGGTCTTGGTCTTCCCACAGGTCGTTTTTTGTTTGGCTTGTTAATGAGTACCTGTTTAAGCAATCCCCCATCTGCACGCCATACATGACCAGCCCATTCTAACCTTTTTGATATGAGAAAATTTTGTACATTGGGGGCATTATACAATCTGTTCAAGTCCGCGTTTTTTCTTCGCTCGTAAATACCATTATTGGGGTTTAGCATAGGACCATATATTTTTCTAAGTATTTTTCTTTCGAAGATTAGTAATTTATTTTCATCACACTGCGTCGTGGACCACGTTTCACACCCGTACATAACAATTGGGCGTAAGTAGGCCATATATAATTTTTTCTTTGTATCTCTTGAAAGGAGCTTCGATGTGAACATTTTACTCATTGCATGGTACCCACGATTTGCTGCACTTATTCTAGATTTAATCTCGTTATGCATATTATTTTTATGATTTATATTAACACCTAGATATTTAAAATTCTCGACTTGTTCAAAAGAGAAACGATCAATGCTCAAATTGCTTAGAGGAGTTAGACGCCTACTCATTAGCATATACTTAGTCTTATTTTCGTTAATTCTAAGGCCCATCTTTTTACTTGTTCCTACGAGCTTCATTACCGTGCCTTCTAACTCTACCTTCGATTCTCCAAATATTACAATATCATCCGCATATGCTAAGATAGTTGAACTCCCCAGTACTTCCATTTCACGGTCTTCCTGCATGTCCCTTATTACTTTTTCAAGGGCTAAATTGAAGAGTGCGGGGGATAACGCGTCACCTTGTTTTAATCCACATCTGACCTCAAACTCCTTTGAAGTTTCCCCAAGAAATCGCACTTTGCAAAATGTACTTGAATCGCAACACTTTATTAAGTTAACTAGTTTCTTTGGTATTCCGAAAAGTATAAGCGCTGACCATAACTGGTCCCTTATAATACTATCAAAGGCTTGCTGGAAATCAATGAATATCATGTGTAGATCTTTGTCAAATTCATAGAACTTTTCCATAGTTTGTCTGAGGGTGAAAATGTGGTCCGTAGTAGACTTGCCTTTCATAAAACCACATTGGTAATCCCCTATTATTTCTGTTGAATATTTTTCAAGTCTATGTAAAATGGCTAATGACAATACCTTATAAGCAGTGTCCAACAGGGATATGCCCCGGTAATTTTCTATTTTCTTGGGATCTCCCTTTTTGTAGATCGGACAAATAACAGCGGTGTTCCAGTCCTTCTCTAGTTTTTCTTGTTTCCATATATTTGAGATGGTTTTGTGCAAGTTTTTCAAGAGGTCTGGTCCTGCAATTTTGAGTAACTCCGGATTTATGTTATCCTCTCCTGGTGCTTTGTTGTTCTTAAGTGACTCCACTATTGATTTAATCTCTTCCAAACTAGGTTCAGCCATTTCTGGTTCCACTGTAGAAAGTATTTGTTCCTCAGCCGGTTCCCAAGTTCCATCTGCATTGTTTATTTCGTTGTCTGTTTGATTGTTTAATAACTTCTCAAAATATGATTGTAACTTGTCTATGATTATTTTGGAATCCGATACAAGGTTGCCATCGTCATCGGTCATTAGGTATTTGCGAGATTTGAAACCGTCTTTTAATGATTGACATTTTTCAAAGAACATTCATTCTCGGGTCCTTCCTATATGACTCGATGTCATTTAGGGTATTTTTTTCTGATGTTCTTTTCTTTTGTCTGATTATTTTATTTTATCTTGCACGAAGTTCTGCATATTCCTCTAAATTTGATGTTGAAGGGTTTTGTATCATTTTTATTCTTGCCGCTTTTCGCTTCCTTATCGCTTCTTGACACTCTTTATCAAACCAATGATTTTTACTTCTTATCTTAGTAGCACGGAGATTTTCTGCTGCATTATTTATCGATTCCTTTATTTGTGTCCACTTTATTACATTATTCATTTCTCCTTGTGTTATGCTATAACTGTTCAATTCTTCCCTTATTCTATTTTGGTATTCTATAATTTCTTTTTGATCCAATATTTTCCTTCTATCTAGCTTGTGTGTAGTCTTAGGTTGTTGCTTCCTTTTCCAGCTTGTTGACAGTTTTAACGATAGTCTAGCTATCACTAAATAGTGGTCAGTATCCCCATCCGCGCCTCTATAGCTTCTGACATTTTTTATACTTGTTCGGTGTCGCTTGTCAATAATTATATGGTCGATTTGACTTTTCCATTTACCGCCTGGGGCAGTCCACGTGTGCTTATGAATGTCTTTCCTAGTAAAGTAAGTGCTACTTATAATGAGGTTTTTCGATTCTGCAAACTAATCTCAACCCATTATCATTAGACAATGGGTGCCAGCTTTCTTGGCCTATAGTTGGTCTAAGAAATTCTTCTTTTCCAACCTGTGCATTCAGATACCCAGCAATTATCTTGATGCAATTGTTTGGAAGAGAGTCAAATAATCTCTCTAGATCCTCATAGAAAATATCTTTCACTTCCACGTCTTGGTCCTCCGTCGGTGCATAACAATTAATTAAACATACAAACCTCGTATATCGAAATTCCATCCAGCCAATCGAAGGTAACATAGACGTTCACTCACAGGCATGAATAGCTTAATACTTGGCATTATTAAATTGCTTACTACGAAACCTACTCCATACTCATGTTTGCCTGTTTCTTTGCCACTAAAGAAAATAGTTGAGTTTCCAGATTGGATATTACCATTTCCGAGCCAGCGGATTTCTTGTACCGCGACTATTGGCACATTGTACTTTTCAATTTCATCCACTATATTTTTTCAAAGCTCCTGCTTTATAGAGAGTTCTGATATTCCATGTTCCGATCTGAGTCTCCGAAAGTTTGCCGTTCCGAGTTCCATGTAAATTTCTATTATTATCCAAATTCCGACTTTGTTAGAAGATTCACAAAAGTTAGTTTTTTTTAGAAGGATGGATTGTTAGTCCATCGCTTAACCCCCAAAACTGGAGGACCGGTTTGGGCCAACTTATTAAAGTCAGCCCATAGCTCGGGGCCCCGGGTTCGCAAAGCCCGTAGCACTAAACAAAGTGCCCCCCTGAGGGGTAATATAATTTTTAAAAATTTTTTTTTTTTTTTTTTAATATAATTTTTAAAAAGTATAATGTTTAAAGTATTTATGTATGTAATAAGTATATTTATTAATAAGTAGGTAATATAATATTTATTAACTATCTACTTAATAATTAAATATAAATTTATATTTATATTAAAATATTTAAATTATAAAAGATTGTACATTATTAATACATATAAGAATATTTAATTTATGTAATAGCTATAAAATTACAAATACAAATTTATTTAACTAGAGCTAGGTAATTTTAAAATAGAAGTAGATAAGGTAGAAAATTATAAATAAATGTTTGAAAATATTTAATTTTTTTTTAATTTATAATATTATGTTCGTGATTGATGGATCCATAAATCACAAAACAAAACAAAAACAAAATATAATTTTTGCAACCCAATTCATAAAAAATCTAAAACAACACTTCTGCTGAATATTTGATCTTAAATAACATATTTATATTATACCTAGATATTAGCCTACAATGTTTTTCAAATTTAAATCAAAATAACTGAATAAAACCTAACCGATCGGAAAATGGTAAAAAATTGACACATTTAAAAAATAAAAATTACTAAGCTATGTCCCCCTATACCTATAGCCGAAGGCATATTTTCAAATCTCTGTTTTCATTCCAAGTAAAATTAAAATATTTTGTTCAATAATGGCATTTTTCATAAAAATCAAAATCACGGTTTAATATAGTGCTCAAAATGCACTAGGTACCAAATATAATATGTTTCGTGATATTTTAGAATATTCAAAAACAAAAATTGATATACAGGGCCGTATTTATGATATTGGCGCCCGTGGACAACAAAATTTTATCGCCCCCCCCCCCATTTTGGTTATAGTTTATCTAATTTAGTATTTAGAATATTTAGATAAATAAAATTAAAAAAAAAAAAAACAACAACAAATCCAGAGACTGGTAAATATTATTAATATATTATATTTATAATATATTGTAATAGTTAAAAAATAATAAAAGAAGAACTGATATTCCTGCCACAGGAATATAGGTGTGCAAATTATAGTATTTAATTTTAATTAGAATTTGAATGCAATGATAAACCATTGCATTCGAAAAAACGATTCTGAGCGAAGTTCAGTCAGATAATGTTGGTATTGATCAATGTATTGCTGTTTTTTTGTTATTTTTTCTAACGCATAGGGTCAATTTTGAGAAATTCAAAAAATGACTTAAATAAAGTACCAAGAACATCCACATTCCTACCAGAAACATATGGTATTCGTGAAAATCCGATCATTATTTTGGGTAGTAAAATTGTCTTCAGTCATTAACACAAAAAAATTAACGTATCAATAATTTTAAACGGCTATAAAAAAAGTAATATATAAAATTATAAATACACTTCAGTAAGTAAAATTTTCAGACCTTAAAAACAAAATTGCCAATTTTATCAAACATTATAATATACATAAAAACTAAAATTTTACGAAATATACAAAGTCTTATCCACAGATAACATAAAACAACATAACATATTATGTTATCTGTGGTCCTATATTTTGTAAAAAAATTAATGTAACAGTTCCAAAATTATCACATATATAGAGTAGATAAATTTTCAAGTCTCTAACTTCAAAATTGCCCGAGTTATTGTGAAATATTGAAATCGAATTTGTCGAAATATCAGTTTTCGTGAAAAATGCTGTTTTTTCTACCGCTTAGGGTCAATTATGAAAAAAAGAGCTGATACTCCTGCCGCACAGGATACAGGTGTGCATAGCGTTTAATTTTAATTAGAATTTGAATGCAATGATAAACCATTACATTTGAAAAAACGATTCTGAGCGAAGTTCAGTCAGATTATAATTTTCGTTTGAACTAAAAAAATCAACTTAAAACAGCTATAAAAAAGTAATATGTAAGTATACTACAGTAAAATTTTCAGACCTAAATACCCAAAATTGCCAATTTTATCAAACATTATATACGTAAAAATGAGAATTTTACGAAATATTTAAAGTCCAATATTTTGTAGAAAAATTAACATAACGGTTCCAAAATTTTACCACATATATATAGTAGCTATGTGAACATCCAAAAAACATTTCAGGTCTCTATCTTAAAAATTGCCTGAGTTATCGTGAAATATAAAAATTGAATTCGTCAAAATTTCATTTTTCGTAAAAATGCCGTTTTTTCGTCATTTTTTCGTCGTTTTTTCTACTACTTAGAGTCAATTTTGAGAAATTCGAAAAATGATCTAAATAAAGTACCAATTACATCCACTTTGCTACCGGAAACATACCCTATTCGTGAAAATCGGAGCATTATTTCGGGTATTAAGTGTCTTCATACTTTAAAAAAAAAAACACACATTGTAAAACCAATATATTCTTCGCTTCGCTATTAGAATCTAAAATATATAGGTAATATTATTTAGTATATTACAATTAGTAAATATAAAATAAACATAAAATATAAAACATACTATTAAATACATTATAATATATAGTCTCCATAAAAATTTTGGCGCCCCTTAACATATTTCAGGGAGGGCTATTGGGCCTCCGAACCACCCCTTAAATACGGTCCTGTCGATATATCTAATGCATAACAAAAAAAAAATCACGGAGTACAGAGACATTAAATTATTAACAATAAATTAGTAATAATATGGTATTAATTACAATTTAGGGCTAAATGACGCATGAAATATCACAAGTTTTTTTATTTTTACAATTATTAAAATGTAATATTAGTTGTATTAATTATAATGATAAATTACTAGTAAATATTAAATAATCAAATTATAATTGTAGTTTCTTAAAAATATTTTTTTTAAATACATAATTAACAAAAGTAAAAAGGGTAGGTACTCTGATTATTTGTGTATATAAATTTTTTTTTTTTTTTTTATTCGACACTTGTAATATATTTATATTAAATACGTAACTGCATTATAAAAGTATAATGTATAATGTATTGTTTTACATAATAATATAATAACTAATGCATTCGTAATTCATATTTGAACTCAAGTGTCAAGTCCTTACTCCTTATTTCCTTAAATATAAAATTCTAATCCCTAAACAGTAAATACTAAATACTAAATACTACTTAGTACATGTACATTAGGGTTATATTCTATAAACCTAATAGTCTACAAGACTACAACCTATTTAGTACTTAAACAATAAAAACATATAATATTGAATATTGAATAACGAATATAATAATTTATGCCATTTATGGCAAAACTCTATCAAAGTAAATCCAATGAAGTTTTAAAAAATTGTAAAAACCACTCAAAGACATCACTATATAGTCGTTGTAACAACACAAAGACCATCATAAACATATAATTGTATGTTGAAAATTTTTTCTTTTACATACCCAAGGAGAATTGATAAACCTTCGTAGTTGTGTATCACAGAGACAGACCGTATCCCGTAGTGGCGTATTATCGTGATCGTCGTCTTCGACAGTTGTTGGGCTTCCGAAATTGAATTAACGGTTTCATAAATCAATAGCGATTTATTTTATAACGCAAAACTCTGGCCCTTATCATTTATTTTTTTTGTTCAAATAATTTTCGTTGAAAAATAACAACGGATATTAACCACGGTTATCGATATAATCGTGATATTAATCAAGTAGTTAGGTTAGGTCATTTAGGATTTCAAAATAGTTATTATAAAAAGTAAAATAGTAAAATAATATTATAAATAATATAAAAATATTAATATTAATATTTATAATATTATAAATAGTAAAATAGTAAAATAGTTATTATAGTAATTATTTTAATCTAATCTGTGATAAAACGACGGCGGTAGTTGTTGCCGCCATGTTCAACAATGTAAAATTGTTGGCCCCCGTGAAATCAGTGTGCCCAACGCGCATATATTTGACGAACAACGAGCCAACGAAAATTCAATAAAAAACAAATAAGAAAAAACCAATAGATTTATAATTTATATTTTATATTTTATAATTAAACAATGAAAAACAATTAACAGAGTAACATAAATCATGAAGTATAATGTAATACATAGTAATATGTATTTTATTTTTATTTTTAAAGGTAAATAATGGTAATTGGTAATACATCATATGTATTTTTTTTTTTTTTTTTTAAAGAAAAATAATGAATTTCAAATATTGTTATCAGAGTCAGGTCAATCATTTATATCATAATAAAAAAAAATATTTATCTATTTTATCATGATTTGTATTATGAATATTTAATTATTTTCTATAAAGCTATAAATATATAATAAGAATATGAAATTCTATCTATAAATCTATGATTCCTAATTGTTGATATTTGGCATTTGCTCATTCATAATAAGTTCCTCATTTATTTGTGCGTTATGTTTGTTTAATAAAAATAGGCAATAGTTACCTATAATAAATTAAGTTAATAACTGATAAAGATATCGTATTAAATGAAAAATATAAATATTGATTAAATATATGATATTGATATAATCTGTTTCTGTGTCTGTGGTGTTATTGTTGAACTGTACTAAATTCTAAATATGACATGAACGTTTTACTATTTTTGTTAAATCTCAAATATCATTCATTAACTGTTGGCTAATAAGTAAATCGGTTAATAATGATGTCTGATAGTTATATTGTTCTTTAAGAACAATTTATATTATTCTCATGTATGAGGAACAGCAAATGAACCATGGTGGCATGGTGTCCATCGCGACGGTTCAAACATTAAAGTATGTACTATCAAAACCATTTGAAATCTTCTATTATATGTTTGTTAATTTTTTTCATTACATTTTGTTTTTCAGAAAAGCTGATTTACTGAAAGAACAGATATGCGCGGCCAAAGACATAAACAGTGCTGAAACACTTGCGTACCAACAGCAGTTAAGGGTATAATAATAAATTTGGTGTATACCAAATAACATAATTCGTAGAATTAAACATTGAGATTCTTTTTTTTTTAGATTATTTACCAACAAGTATTAACTTTGGACTTAGAATATGCATTAGATCAAAAAGTTGAACGAGATCTTTGGAATCATGGGTTCAAAAACAATATCAACAAATTACAACTACTCGCCAAAGATAAAAAGGTAGAAGATAAAAAGTTGTTTATTATATTAAATTAATATTATATTCTAACAGATTTATAATTATAACCAATTTTTATTTATTAGAATGCCAAACGCAATGAATGGAATGCATTATTTTTATCATGTCTTGAGTCTGCCTATGACTTTTATCTTATGCTTTTGCACAGCATATGCTCGACATTTGATTTGGATTTACCATTTCATAAGTATGGCATAAAGATTTATATTCCTACAAAATACTCATTTAACATTTTATTTTAGAAAATTGTATGGATTTTGTAATACAGATGACAAACCTATAGGATCTACTTATTTACGAAAACCTCAAGAGAGTTCTTGCAATTATATTTGTCAATATTGTTTGGTACATCTTGGTGACATTGCACGTTATCGTAATCAAAACAGTCAAGCTGAATCATTTTATAGGTATTTTATTAATCTATGCTTATGAATCCATTTTTTATTATTTCTTAATTAATATAATTAAGTAAACAATTTTGAATAACTTATATTTATCCATACATACATGCTAATAGGTACCACCAACTATTTTAGCCAGATGATTTTATATTGAAATATACCTTTATTCATATATACAATAAATATACATTTATTTTATTTTAAACATAAAAGCACACATTTTTTACCTAATTTTCAAAATTTTAAGTGAATGCGCATGTTATACAGGATGTTCCACCAGGTTTATCCACAGCTAATAACTAAGTTTAACTTTTTAACTATTAAATATTTTTAAAATTGTATATTCCATGTAAACTGTAGCATTTCATATCTGTTTCAAAACAAACATAATATAATCAAGGTATATCAATCCACGTTTATTATAATTATATTTTAATTGATAAATGATAATGTAACATTTTTATATAACAATAATTAATTGAAGACAGAATCTCCATGAAAGATCTAAATGTAACGTTCAATAACCGTTTGCTGATAGTGCTGATACATTATTTTCTGATTAATTAGTCAAAAAAATATTTTATTTTTATTATTTACATTTAGCCATAAGTTTAATAGGGTCAATTTTGAGGAATTTGAAAAATGACCTAAATAAAGTACAAACTATATCCAATTTGCAACCGGAAACATATACTATTCGTAAAAATCTGAGCATTATTTCGGGAAGTAAAAGTGTCTTCAGATATAAAAACAAAAAATCATACATCATTGTAAAACCAATACATTCTTCGTTCCACTCAGAATCTAAAATTGAGACTTGGAATTTTTCTAATATTTTGATATGTTAAGTAATATGTAAATGTACTTCAGTAAAATGTTCATACCTTTAAACCCAAAATTGCCAATTTTATCAATTATATACATAAAAACAAGAATTTTACGAAATATTCAAAGCCTTATATTTTGTAGAAAAATTAACGTAACGGTTGTAGAAATAATTTAATAGTGTCTTAAAAAAAGAAGACATTGTAAAACCAATACATTTTTTGTTTCATTAAAAATCTAAAATATGTAATAAATCAAAAGTTATTGGCTGTGAACAAACCTGGTGAGGCACCTTGTATATATAAATACAATGAAAATTATTTGTTTGATATCATTAAAATTAATAATAAAAAATTTGCATTAATTATATGTAATTAAAAATATATTAGAGTAACATTTAATATATTTAGTTGATTACATAATATCTACAATATTTAAATATGTATTTATAAATTATATAAGCATTTATTTCTATTTTTATAAGTAAGTTTGAAAGTGTTATGTTTATATTTATTAAAATAAATTATTTAAAAAATATCAATACAATTATTTTATATAGACATGCCATACAATTAAGTCCTAACAGTGGACAACCTTACAACCAGTTAGCTTTATTAGAGGCATCACGAGGGGATAGTTTAGGCACTGTATTTTATTATATGAGAAGCATAAATGTTAGACATCCTTTTTTAGCTGCTATTAATAATCTAAATGTTACATTAAACAAATACATTAGTTCTTGGTGAGTATAATATAAATATAGATATTTTAAATTATAAAAAATATTTATTTCCATACATATTTTATTTTAGTCAAGATATGCTATATAAAACAAAAATCACTAGTACTGAATTTATTCAACTATTTCTTGCATTCCATGGGGTGTTAATGTCGAAAGATATTATGAAACGTCAAATTTGTGATGGTTATATCAAAAGTTTATCACAGTCATTCATGTCACTTATTGCCACAGAGTCATTTACATCATTCAAATTACAACAGGTATTATTATTAACCAATGATTATAATTTAAATTTATAGTTAATAATATTTCTCTTAAATATATAGATGGTAGTTATTAATATGTTGGCATTTAACTTTATTGGAAATGAATCTACATCAATAAGAATGCGATGTTTTCCTATTGATTTATTGGCTACTTTTCTCAATGCATTTTTACTTCCACTATACACAATGAAAGAAAGTCAAAATATCTCTGAATACTATGCATTACCTGCAGGTAATGAAAAATGAAAAATATATGTTTCTTTTTGTTTTATATAAAGTAAAGTAAATGTAATGTTAACTATTTTTACTTTTGGATCTTACAGTCAAACTTATTCTGGATTGGATACAAAGTGATATTAGTGTTCTGAATTCTCCTGGTTTTAAAAGTCGTTTACAAATATGGCCGGGTCTTTGTAAATTACTGAATGGACTATCGAGTGATTTAAACCATGAAGATTGTAAGTTACACACATTATATTTTTAATTTTTACAAATTAATATTTTATTTATTTTTATTTTTATTAGATTCACATATTCCCTTACCTGAAGATAAATTACTTCAAGGATTTATTATGTTGGAATCAGTACATTCTAAACTGGTGTAAGATATGAAATTTAATTTTATACTACAATTTATTTATTATAACGTGTATTAAATTACAGATTAAATTCTGAAGATAATATAAAAGTCAATATGAATGCACTGAGAGCTAGTCGTTTAATTGATTTTGGTGTGTGGTTTTCATCTACTTCACATTCATTAATTAAAGCAATGTAAAAATATTTAATTATTAAAAATCATTCCATAGTTTTTAGAATAACTAATTTTATTGTTATATTGTTATACAGAAAAAAAGATAACGGATGGAACTTTGAAATAATACCAAATAGTTCAGCCGGCTCTCATTCTATTGATCTTGCTGCTGATCTTGAAACATTATCATCATATCAACAGCGCCAGTTGCTGAATTCAAGTAAATTATTAAAATTAAATAAAGTAGAGTAATCAATTTATTAGACATATTTTATAGATTTTAATATAATTACAAATTACTATATTAAGATTAACATATTTTTCAAATATTTTATTAATTAAATTAAACTACCTAACAAAAACAGTAAAATTATTATTATCATACTTACATAAATAGTCAAGCTTAATTCCAAATTATTGTAAAATTTTATAAAAAATAAATTGCAAAAAATTTCAAACGACTAATTCTTTCATAATTAAAATTTATTTTTACTTAAGTAATTAACTTAAGGCCAGTTTACACAATAACAGTACTGTTGTGATAGCACTACCACAGTTGTTACTATCTAACTATCATATTATAATATTAACTATCTAACGTGACTATATTCTATTCAGATATTCAGGATAAGAAAGGTCCTCGGCAGTGAGTGTTTTCGTCAATTACGGTGAGACGTTTCCCCTACCATTTCTATTACTTGATTAGCGTTCAATACTTGTAGCGCTGTGTGCCGGTGACTCCGAGTAGGCATACTATTAGTTTCATTACCCCGCATGACGATCATTAAGCTAGCAT
>JAIUCT010000064.1:20366-39396 GCA_021307375.1 Tetraneura akinire
CTAGCTAGAAACAATGCCATGCCCATGCGTAGAAGTTGGCCGCCGAGGATCTTTCTTATTCTGAATAGAGTATAGATAGTGCTGTAGTATTGTGTATTGTTTAAATATTTATGTTTAATTTAGTCAGATTATTTTTAAGTAATACCATAATGTTATAGGTGATAGAAAAAGTGGTATATTGAAGTTCCAATCCTCCAACAATACAGATATAGAGCCAGTATTGGGTAATGTTGATTTAGATTCAATGTTAAAGAAAACTCAAGATACTGAAGCTAAACAGGTATGATTAATAAAGTAAATATTTAACATATTTTTAGTGCAGCTTTTAACTAATTTAATATTAACTTAGGTAAAATTTCGATCTCCATCTCCAAGTTCATCATCTAGCAGTGAGGCTAAATGGCCATTAGAAGACCATCAAACTTCATCAGAGTTTGAAAAAGATCAAAATGCTGCAAAACCTACTCCAAATGGTTATCAATTGCCACATTGTATCAATTCTTCAAAACCTAATGTTAACCCAGTTATGAATAATTTCAGTCAGTTACATATTAGTGGAGGATTTGCACCAACAGAAAGCCAATACAGATTTGAACAACCATTACCAAACTTTTCTGATTGGCAACAACCACCAACCAATTGGATTGAGAGCATAATGCAACCACAAAAGTAAATAAACATAATATTCTAATTTAAATTATTACTAGGTAATATATATATATAAACTTTGGTAAAATTTAGTGTTCAACCAAATCTTCCAATGTTTCCATTTATGCAAAATCAAACTCCAATTGGACAATATTCAAATAATACTTGGGAAAATGTTAACTCTCCTCAAATTGCATACAATTCATCATTACAAAATAATTTAAATGTAAGTACTTTCATACAATTTGATAGTTAGTAGGCACAAGGGTGTAAGCGACATTTTCTAAATGGTTTAGGAGAACTAAAAAATAAATTATTATATGTACATGTAATTATAATATAATCAAACGTTATGAAACAATATAGGTTATTCTTATTACATTTATTTTTAATATATTATTGTTTATAATTAAAATTATAGCCTATTAAAATAAAATCGTACATCCTAATTTTTTTCCTACATGCTTATCCAAATGTTTTATTAAGTAAAATGCATCCTTAGTATAAAATATCTTTTTAGTTACAATGATTTGTGATCAAATTATAAATAATTTATTAAATTACCCTTAATATAAAATAAACTAGTTACTACTTAATAAAATAATTTAAAATATACATTCTATAAATTGCATCATCGATAAAATTAGCAATCAATATTATTTTCCACCATTTACCACTTTTTTTCAATACTGACTAAACAACTACTAAAATGACAAATTGAAATTATCGTCAACAATTTACGTTTAATTACAATGCTCGGAATGTCACATCTGTAAATTACCCAGTAAATTAGCACTTAAGCCCACTATTTTCAATTCCACAATTTCTTTGGCGCTTATGCCTTTTATTAAAACATTGATTATTCATTACAAATTTATGATACCAATGTTTAAATTGAACTAAATGATGTTGATATATTATGTCTCTTACACCCTTCTGCCAATAATCAAAAATAAATGTTTTAAATGTTTATAATTATACATTATTTATTATTTAACATTAAAGCATTTCAATATAAGAGATGATCAACAACGTATCTATTATAATGGGCCAAATAACAGTTCTTATTATTTATTATTTAATCAACCTAATATAATGATGGATACAAATCAAGAACCTAATAACAGATCATTTGCTACATTTCATCAACAAGTATTATTTAAATATTGTTGTATAAATTAAAATAGCTATTAATTATATTAAATAATTATTTTTATAGTCGTTTTGGCCAGGTCCCGGACCATATCCACTGGAATGACTTTTGGAACAACAATGTGGTCGTGATGCTTCGGAGGGTGGGAAATAAAAATAAAAAATATAATTTTGATTTTGATTTTATTGGTTATCATTGTTTATAAAAAAATCTAGGCTGGGAAGTTGATATTTGAAAATAATAAAATAATATCCAAATATTAGTCATGCTTTTGCAATTTTTGGCTTAAGGAAAATAATTAATTTGCAAATGCATGATTCTCATCTTAAAGTAGATGTAAATTTTTTCAGTTTTTTGTAGAATAACAAAATATTTTTAACTCTTTAAGAATCAAAAGTTTAAGATTGATGTCAATTTTTATTTATTTTTATTAAGAATTTTTTTAATAATCTATTTCTTAATAAATTGTTTCAACAATTCATTGGTATTTATATTTACGTAACATTTTTTAAGTAATCCTTACTCATTTCTTGGGTAATTGATGATTTATTAATAGTTTACGGGGAATTAAACATAAATATAAGATAATAATAGATAATTTTCACTTTGTTATATTAATTTCTCTTATTAAATATTAAGGGTTTTTTTTTGTGATTAATTTTATGTAAAATATAAAAATTGAATTGAATTATAATTTGTAAAACAGCAATGTTATAGTATTTAAATATAATAATAGCAATTAAATACAAGTAACAAATACAGTTGTGTTATGTAATTTATGTTTTTGATTTAATATTCCTCCTTATGATCATAATATTAATTTATTCTTGTAATCTTTAAGAAATTTTACAAATCATATCAATTATAAAAAATACTGCTGGTGGTTGGGTCTTATGACCATATAGTATACTATAACTTTAACTTATATATAGCGTTTTATTGCTAATTTATTAATTTAAACATATCTTAAATGTCACAGTCCATATAACACTAGTTGTAACATTGAATAAGTGAATTTCCCTTAAGTTTTTTTTTTTACAAAAGACTAAATAATATAAGTTTTATTTCATGATGCATACAGATAATTTTAATAGAATAAGTTTAAAACAATTAAATATAAATGTATTTTTATACAAACATTTTTATTAAAAAACAATTTATAATTTTCTTATGCTCACATTTTTCATTATATTTCATGAACATAATTTATATAATTTTACTTTTTAAATTCAAATATTTTTTTTCTAAAATGCCTTTCTCTTTATAACTTAGTCTTACACCAACGGTATATATAAAATGTTTTAATATCACGTGAATGTTTGCGAAAAATAAAAGTTTCAAAAAGATAAAATATACGTAGGTTATCACGTATAATAATTATTTTATAAGTTATATTATTTGCCCTGGACTTTGCTGCATTGGTAATGTCAATACTATACACTAGTAGATTCTAGTGATCATGCAATTGGAGGGAGGGAATTTTTGAAAATAATATCTAAAATTCTAAAACAAATTGTGTAACTAAAAAATCTACACGAATTTTAATAAAAATATTTAGGTACAATATGTCTCATGGGGATTCTAATTACTCATTAATAAATATAATTTACATGATTAATAATATGTGATAAAAATCGTCTGTAAATATTAAATAATGTAAAAATGTATTATTATAATTTGTACATAGTACATATATGTGAAAAAACGTTTAAATAAAATGAATTCAATTATTTTAGATTCTAAATCTAAACGAAGCTAGGGATACCTATATGCAGTGCTCGATTCAGGGGGGACGGAGTACTTTTACTATTTCTTTCTTTTTGAAGCGTACCCCTACTAATTCTTAAATTCCCCATAATAGAGTATATACCTACTAAATAATTTTTTTTGGGGGGGGGGGGATGCTATTTCTTTTGAAAATAAATTACTTTTTATTTTCCAATTCAAGCACTGCCTCTATAAATGTGTTTACAATGATGTGTGATATTTTATACATGAAGTCACTTTTTGGGGTAGAATAATAATCTAATTAACATTACGTTATGCACGTAATCGATAGAAAAGATTTTCGTCTAATCGATATTTTATTTCAGACTAATTTTTAATTTACTATTGTTTTTTTAAACGACTATTAAAAATACTTAGTAAATGTGTATATAAAAAATGTAAAGTGGTAAAATAGATAGGTAATATATTAACAAACATAAAAATTGCACAGGGGTTTCCTTAGGTTAGGTTAGGTTAGGTTACGTTTTTAATAAATTAATTAATTAATTTTGCATTGTACGCATGCGCAAAACATTTGACTGAACGTATAACTAGCAACAGAAAATTATTGTTTCCAACAAGTTGATAACATGTTACAGCACTGGTGGAACAGAAAACATTTTGTTAGATTTTTTAAATTTGCTCTGCTGGAACACGTTTTTGACATTGCGCATGCGCTGAAAGTTTGCAACACTATTCTGGAACAAACCTATTATGTGAGAGCACGAACAGATTAACAATTTTTTTTTTTAAATAAAATGTAAATCTATCTATATAAATAGATTAATAAAAAAAGAGCTGATACTCCTACCGCAGGGATACGGGTGTGAAAATCATAGTGTTTAATTTTAATTACAATTTGAATGCTATGATAAAAGATAAATCAATGCTTTTGAAAAACGAATCTGAGCGAAGTTCATACAGATAATGTAGAATTGATTAAAATTTTGACATTTTTATTAAATATATAAAACGCAAAATTTTATCACACATATAGAAACCATATAGTACATAAATGAACAACCTATAAAATTAGTCTAAGTAGTCTAAGTCTCTTCCCGTATTTTTGTCATTTTTTGTAATTTTTCCTCTCCAATGGTGTCAATTTTGAGAAATTCGAAAAATAACCTAAATAAAGTACTAACTACATCCAATTTTCTACTGGAAACCTATACGACATTCGTAAATATCAGAGCATTTTTTCTGGTCGAAAATTTTCATACATAAAAACATAAAAATAAATAATAAGAAAAATCCGTATAAATACTTTAAATATTGATTTTACTGAAATTTCAACTTTAAACACCTATAAAATAATTTTGGGATTTTTCGAATATTTTGGTATCATGTTTAGTAAGTATACTTCAGTAAAGTTTTCAGACCTTAATGCCCAAAATTGCCAATTTTATCAAACATATAAAAACAAGAATTTTATGAAATATTCAAATTCAAAGTCCTATATTATGTAGAAAAATAAACGTAACGGATCCAAAATTTTATCACATACATAGGTACATAGTACCTATGTGAAGATCCAATAAAATTTTCAAGTCTCTAACTTCAAAATGCCCGAGTTATTGTAAAATATTGAAATAGAATTTGTCGAAATTTCAGTTTTCGTGAAAAATGCCGACTTTTCGTCGTTTTTTCTGTCCCATAGGGTCAATTTTAAGAAATTCGGAAAATAACTTAAATAAAGTATCATCTACATCCACTTTACTATGATGTGTGATTTTTTTTTGTTTTTTTTTTTTTTTATGTCTGTAAACAAAATTACGACCCGAAATAATGCTCCGATTTTCACGAATAGGGTATGTTTCCGGTAGCAAAGTGGATGTAGTTGGTACTTTATTTAGGTCATTTTTCGATTTTCTCAAAATTGACCCTAAGCGGTAGAAAAAACTTTAAAAAAATGACGAAAAAACGGCATTTTTCACGAAAAATGAAATTTTGACGAATTCAATTTCTATATTTCTCGATAACTCGGGCAATTTTTAAGATAGAGACTTGAAAATTTTTTTGGGTGTTCACATAGCTACTATATATATGTGGTATAATTTTGGAACCGTTATGTTAATTTTTCTACAAAATATTGGACTTTGAATATTTCGTAAAATTCTCATTTTTACGTATATAATGTTTGATAAAATTGGCAATTTTGGGTATTTAGGTCTGAAAATTTTACTGAAGTATACTTTCATCAGGGATGGATTGGGATATAAATTCGACCCCGGGAAAAATATATGTAAGCGGCCCAAGTAAGGAAAAATAACTTTATGAGACATATTATTATAATAATTAAAATAAACACTATAAATATAGTGAAAATCGCGTGTATTTATAAAATACAAGTTTCCCAATCATCGTTCACATGGCCGCGATAACAACGCAAGTTTCTATTTACGTAATTCTGCGCATGACACCGCGGATTGAAATATCGTGTATAATTATCGGATAGCTGTTGTAACTGAGAAAAATTTTCGTTGGGGAGGGGGGTCCAATTTTAAAGTGAAGAATATATTGTTTTACAATGATGTGTGGTTTTTTTTTTTATTCTGAAGATACTTTTACTACCCGAAATAATGCTCCAATTTTCACGAATAGCATATGTTTCCGGTTGGAAAGTGGATGTATAGTTGGTACTTTACTTGGGCCATTTTACGA
Organism: Tetraneura akinire; assembly: GCA_021307375.1. Taxonomy (NCBI): domain Eukaryota; kingdom Metazoa; phylum Arthropoda; class Insecta; order Hemiptera; family Aphididae; genus Tetraneura; species Tetraneura akinire. The sequence goes on from JAIUCT010000064.1 coordinate 26,599, forward strand.
GTTTCTCCAAATTGACAATAAGCGGTAGAAAAAACGACGAAAAACGGCATTTTTCAAGGAAACTGAAATTTCGACAAATTCGATTTCGATATTTCACGATAACTCAGGCAATTTTGATGACTTGAAAATTTTATTGATTGTTCACATAGGTACTATATGTATGTCGTAAAATTTTGGAATCAATTTGTTAATTTTTCTACAAAATATAAGACTTTGAATATTTCGTAAAATTCTCGTTTTTATATTTATATTTTATTTGATAAAATTGGCAGTTTTGGGTTTTATGGTCTGAAAAGTTTACTGAAGTATACTGACATATTACTTAAAATGATATCAAAATATTAGAAAAATCCCAAGAATTTATTTTTTATAAGTATTTAAAATTGAAATTTCAATCAAATAAAATATTTAAAGTATTTATACGGATTTTTCTTATTTTTATGTATGAAGAAGACACTCTTTCGACCAGAAATAATGTTCCAATATTTACGAATAGCATATAGGTTTCCAGAAGAAAATTGGATGCAGTTGGTACTTATTTAGGTCATTTTTCAAATTTCTCAAAATTGACCTTATGCGATAGAAAAAACGAAGAAAAAATGACGAAAAAACGGCATTTATTACAAAAACTTAAATTTTGACGAATTTGATTTCAATATTTCAAGATAACTCGGGCAATTTTGAAGTTAAAAACTTAAATTTGTATATTTTTGAGATTTTCTCAAAATCAATTGAAAAATTAAAATATATAATATACTCGTATTAAGAAGTTAAAATCAGTGATCAATTTCGCATAATTTAAGATACAACATGATTTTATACGGTATAATACAAAATAAAAATGAAATACCGTATGTTAACAACTCTATAAAAACTGAAAAGAGCTACCAGTTGCGGCCCACCGGGAAATTTCCTGGCGTCCCGCCGGCCTAATCCGTCCCTGACTTTCATATTAGTTAACATCATACTAAAAATATTATAAAAATCCCAAGTCACAATTTTTTTTTATAGCTGTTTTAAGTTGATATTTTTAGTAAAACGAAAATTATAATTGACTGAACTTCGCTCAGAATCATTTTTTCGAATGCAATGGTTTATCATTGCATTCAAATTCTAATTAAAATTAAACGCTATGATTCGCACACCTGCATCCTGTGCGGCAGGAGTATCAGCTCATCTTTTTACAATTGAATCATTATAATTTATAATATACATAAAAATCTAAAATTAAAAGTATTGATGAAACATTATATTATTGTCTGTTATAGATTATTTACTCGCGGTATGTACTAATAAAGTCTGTAAATCGTAAAAATGGGGTATACTTTGCCGTGAAATATGCGATTTACGCACATAAATCGCATGTGTTGTACTGATTGTTTTAACACGTTGAAACACAAACAAAACGATTTGTTTAAAAGTTTCGCGTGTAACGATAAAAGAGAAAAGAATTTTTAATAATAATAATAATATCAATATGTATGTGACCCGGTACACACAATAATTATACAATTCCCTACTCGTATAATACATAATATTATAATATTTACTGGTTACCAGCAGTTTACTACGGTATATAACTGGCGACCGTAATACCTGTAATTTAGCAATTTGAATTCTCCGTCAATTCTTTGTGCTCGATCTCGATCTAACCTCACCTTCTCACACCACCACCCTCAGCAAACACCGTTCTTTCGTTTGTTTCGCTGCACGTGATGGCGGTGAACAAGGTCGAATAATATCTCTGATTAGACGTAGGTCGAACCGGAGTTTATTAAGTTAATATTCAGCTTGGTCACCGCGGCTATATACGTTTAATAATCCATCAGAGAGTGCGATCGTCACGCGATCGTTTTGCAACTGTATATACCACACTACTGTTGCGGTACACCTCCGACTCCGAAATATTATTACCACGATTCGGTGTTAGAAAGGATCGAGAGGGCCGTGTTCGTGGTTGGTGTTTATCATTATAATATTAACTGTAGATTAATTACGAGTTTTTATTAAGAACAAAGTACGCGGCGCCGGACGGTAATTAAAATATTGTTGAAATTGTATAAATTTAAAATAACATAATAATACTATTATTATTTTATATACCTACCTATGGTAGGTATGTTTAGCAAAATTATTATAATATTATGTTAATATTTTGCGGATCGATCAGAATTCGTACTATGTTACAAAAACCATAATAGATATTTATTACAGTGATAATATGATATATTATTGTTTTCATATTTTTATGATATTTTCATCATAATATTATTATATTACACGTTAGAGTAAAAATATTGTCATTGATTTTTTTTTCTATTTCCATTTAAATTTTCGTTCTGCAATTTATTTTTAATAACCGAAAAAATATATTAATATAAAATTATTAATAATATAATTAATCATTCATTTTTAATAATTTTAAATGTATTTAAAAATATTGGTTATTAATATACATCACTACATCAGGGTAAATGTTTATTGGAACTTCGACTAAATTGGTACAAGTGGCGTGATTCCGAAAATATCTAATCAGTAATCACTATTATAATTGTTAGATACCATCATTTGATAACAATTATTGAACTTTGAACAGAATATGCTTTTGGATTTTGGAATTAGAATTAAAACCTTTAACCTACTCGGATTTAAAATGTTTAATACCTGTCAAAATGTATTTGTTTACTTTTTTACCTTTAAATTAATAAATTATATTTTTCTAATTTCTGTATTTATTACATAGTTTAAGAAGTTAGGAATAAAATTTGTGATTCAATTTTAATTGTTCACCTATATCATTGTTTCATCGTGGAAAATAAAATGTCAAATAAAGTTTGTAAGTTTTATGCATATGGTGATTGTGCTTATGGCTTTTCATGTAAATTTTTACATGTAAACAATAGAGCACTCTCTAAATATGAACAAACATATGGTAAGTTTATATATACATTACAAAATTATAATTGTTGTTCCATGTTAACAAATTATCATAAAACTTCAATACAATAAATATTTTGTTAAATATATGTTTAAATAATAAATTATGAGTAGATAGGTATATGTCATTACAAAAGTAGCATATTCACTATTCACTATTCAATATGAAATTATATATTATTTTAATTCTTGAACAGATTAGTTTTTATCTTTTAGATTGAGAATATAATTTTAGAAATTTATGCGATTGTCGGAATCGTAATGTACCAAACTGGCATATACTTATTTAGAATAAAGTAAAGGTAGTAATTATCTGTGCTGGATTTTAGTTATTGTATGTTCAAAACATAGTTATAGCATATTATACCTAACGTATATAATAATTATTATATATAATTATTAGCATATTATACAGCATATATATATATATACTTAAAAAATAAATTATTTATTTACTTATAACTTATTTGAAAATTATAATATACCAATATTGTATATAAAAAAAACTCAACATTTAAACAGTTTATTCTACAAATTTCTTAATAGTTAAATTTACTTTAATTATTTTAAAATATTACCTAACTAACATGTGTTATGTGAGTACTGGGTACTGGGTAGTATACTTTTAATAATAATAATAATAATAATAATAATAAAGAAAAAAATATTTTGCATTTATAATATATTTCAATATAACTTTTCTATTTATTTATATGAAATAAATAAGTATAAGTAAAATAGTACATTATATTTTTAATAAAATTATTAAAATATGAATTTAAATTATCATACATTTTAAGCTATTTATGTAATAATAAATATTTAGTCACACAATTATTAAATATTAAAAATACCTACCTATATGTCTAATTACTTTATATTTTTAGGTAATAAAAATCAGGATAATTATAAACATTATGATCAAAATGAACAACAAAATAAATATCATTATGGTTATATAAACAGCAACTATTATTCAACAAATGATTATAATTACAGAAATAGTTATGAACGACTAGATCAATATTCAGAAAATTTCAATAATAATAAGAATTATGTTAATTATTGTGATAATTATCAATCACAAAATCAACGTAATTTAAAAAAATACTATAATTCTAATGAAGATATAAATATGCATTCTAATAGAAGAAATTATAATGATAAAAATAAATTACATCAGTTAAATGAAAAGAAACCAGAATATTTAAACAAAACATATGAAGATAATTTAAATAAGTATGTATTTTAATATTAATATAACCTATTTGTATACTTATATGTTATATGTTTATAAATATGTTATAAATAGGTATATAGGTACTCGTATTACTAAATACCCAAAGTGATGTCTGGTGGCGATAATATTTGAGTATGTGCCACAATGTAGAAAACACAAGAATTATGAACCTTATACTAATAAATAAAAAACCCAAGTCCACAAAAAATTTACTTTATTATTTAAGTAAATACATATTTCTACAACAGCGTTATCATCTTCAGTACTAAATGTTGTTGTAGAAATATGTATTTACTTAAATAATAAAGTAAATTTTTTGTGGACATGGGTTTTTTATTTATTAGTATATAAAATATCCACAAAAACGCTTCTTATAAAACTAAAAAAAAAAAATTAGGAACTTTACCTATCACAAGAAAAATATATCGTATAAATATAATGCTCAGACAATTAATAGGTACTTACTAAAATTATTTTTGTTAGTACTTAGCATAAAAATAACTATCATTTTATAAATTTCCTAGAAATGATATAAAATGACTGAATTACATGTTATTTACATATATGTTTATTAATTGTATATAACTATATAATATGTTAAATAGTATGATGTTTATAACAAAATATAAAATTTATACCATTTTGTTTAGAAATTCTAATTCGGGAGAAAAATTAATCAACAAACAAAGTGAAAAAATTATTGATAAAGAAATAGAAAAATGTTTGAAAAAATATGAACATGAAATGTAATTAGACCTTTATATTATATTTTAATTTTTACTGAATTTTTATTACGTATATTTTATTTTTCAGAAAAGCTTTTCGAAATCAAATAAATGGACTAATTCATAATACTATTTGGCCATTGACATGTTTCCATCCTATCGGGCATACATATCCTATTCAGTCAGTTGGTAGTTTAAATTTACCAGAAGTCTCATTTGAAGAACTTAGATGTGATTATTATCTTTCTAAAGACATAAGTGCAAATTCTGGGGAGATTCATGTAAACAAATTTAATTAATATTAATATTATCTTTTTAATTTTAGTATTACTACCTATAATTATAATATAATTATAATTTATTTTTTAGTGTTACATGATATAAATTGAAATTGCACTATTTGGTTTTATTTTATCAGTACTATTAACTAATTATATATATCGTAATTATATATATTTGTTATAGAAAAAACTTTATGATGATCTACTCTTAAAATCACAACAACAGAAAAAAAGTTTGCTGTCATTATCTAAAAACGTGTTAAATGATTTAGTGAGTATAATTTTTTACTTAATGTGATTTTGGATTTTGGATTTTGTATTTTATAATATTGTGTATTAACAGATAACTACGTTTAACAAATGTCAACAATCAAAAAGTGACACTACATTTCAAAATACTATAGAGATGAACCAAAATGACTACTGGAATATGTCCATCAATCATTTGAAAACACCAGGCGAAAACAAATCTCAGTTGGATACATTTAGTTTTGTTACTAATTCAAATGAGTTTGAAATCAATAATAATCCACCAGAAATATTTATGCAACATGATATTTATGGTACTGAAGAATGTGTAGAGTTTGAACAGAAATATTTTACTGATTTTATACCTATTTTGCCTCCACCTAAAAAATATTGTTTTTAATTTATATTTATCCTATATATCATTTAATATGTATTTTTAAGAAATATTGATAAATCAGTTGATCTGAATAATTATAGTATTTAAAATTTTTTTCTATTAGTGTATTATAATTTAATATAAATATGATAAAATTATAAATATATTAATTATTTTTGTTATTGAATATTTGTATATTTAATAAATTATTAGTTACCTACCTATTACTTTAATATTTGATGTACATTGCCAGTAACATAATATTTATTTATTTATTTATTTTAACAAAAACAAGACAAGCCCAAGAATAACATGACATCAGTATATATATATATAAAAAAAAAAATTAAAATATTTAAAACAAAATAGAATATAGAATAGTTAATATAATATTAATAATAATAAGTAACTAAATTAACAAAATAACTGAAACTTGGACTAAGGCATAGTAAAAGAGGGGTCAGAATTGGCAATTTACATTAAAAGAGTTATTGGGGAGTTTAGTTGATAATTGGTGATGGTGGAAAATTGAATTAGAAAAGGAAACGAATCGTGTGTTACGAGCAGGAATTTTAATATTTATGAGAGATAGTAAGTCTGCAGGAGAGTCAATTTTACCAGAAAGAAGACCTAAAAGGAAGGAGAGATTCAGACATGCCTTCAGTCAGAAAGTGTAGAGAGATTTAGGTAACGAAGTACAGTAGAATAATCATGAGGGGGATGAAGGATACCTAATTTAAAGGCGGCATAGCGGAGGAACTTACGTTGTACATGCTCAATCATAACACTGGCATTAACAGTAGATGGGTCCCGAAGGACACATCCATACTCAAGTAAGGGATATATATAATAATGTTAAAGTTAAAAGTCATCGAGGATCATTAAAGATTTACATAAAACCTGAGATATATGATAAAATTTGAATATTATTTTTTATTATTAATAACTATATTATACGCATTTATTAAAAAATTACATACATTTTTATATTACCTATACAAAATTTATGGAAATTACATTGATATTGTTTGTCATATGTATTTTATTTATCATGTAAACCATACTGTAGTAATTTTTTAAATTATTACATTTTGTACAAATTGAGATAGTAGGTATAAACAATAGGTATTACAAAAACATAGGTTGAATGCATAAATATAATGTATTTTTAATTTTTATCAGATTTAATATAAAAAAAACAAGGGAAGGGATATTGGTATGGAATGGATACAGGTGTAAAGAGGATAGTGTTGAATTTTGATTAACATTTGAATGCAATGGTAAATCATTACATTCGAAAAACGATTTTGAGAGAAGTTCATCAGATAATATATGTACGATGTACCTATTAAAATGTTTACATTAATCAGTCTGCGTTAAATATAAATAATTTATCATAAAACTCCTAAATGAGTCACCTAAATACTAAATCTGACTTTTCCAAACCAGTATCAAAGGATAGGGAAAGTCCTTGCATTTCAAACTTAACAGCTACAAAAAAATCATAAATGTTATATTCGCAATTAATTGGAACTGAATTAAGTAATATAAAGCTTGAATACAATTTTTTTCAATTTTATAAAACATTATTGTAAAATATTTAAATATAATAAGAAGAATCCATATAAATACCTACTTTAAATATTGATTTTACTAAAATTTCGACTTAAAACACCTAAAAAAAAAAAAAAAAAAGATGAGCTGATACTCCTGCCGCACAGGATACAGGTGTGCGAACCATAGCATTTAATTTTATTTATAATTTGAATGTAATGATAAACCATTGCATTCGAAAAAACGATTCTGAGCGAAGTTCAGTCAGATTATAATTTTCGTTTGAACTAAAAATATCAACTTAAAACAGCTATAAAAAAAAATTTAGATTAGGGATTTTTCTAATATTTTAGTATGATGTTAATTAATATGTAAGTATACTTCATTAAAATTTTCAGACCTTAATACCAAAAATTGACAATTTTATAAACATTATATACGTAAAAACGAGAATTTTACAAAATATTCAATGTTCAATATTTTGTAGAAAAATTTAAAAAACGGTTCCAAAATTTTACCACATATATATAATAGCTATGTGAACCTTCTAAAAAAATTTCAGGTCTCTATCTAAAAAATTGCCTGAGTTATCGTGAAATGTAGAAATTGAATTCGTCAAAATTTCATTTTTCGTGAAAAATGCCGTTTTTTCGTCATTTTTTCGAAGTTTTTTCTACCGCTTATAGTAAATTTTGAGAAATTCGAAAAATGACCTAAATAAAGTACCATCTACATCCACTTTTACATCTGAAACTCGCTATTCGTGAAAATCGAAGCGTTATTTCGGGTAGTAAAAGTGTTTTCAGAATTTTTATTTATATGTATGGATTCTAAGATTTTCGTTTTCCTAAAAATATCAACTTAAAACGGCTATAAAAAAAAATTTTGACAATGGATTTTTATAATATTTTAGTATGATGTTAAGTAATATGTAAGTATACTTGAGTAAAATTTTCAGACCAAAATACCCAAAATTGCCAATTTTATCAAACATTATATACGTAAAAACGTGAATTTTACGAAATATTCAAAGTCTAATATTTTGTAGAAAAATTAACATAACGGTTCCAAAATTTTACCACATATGTATAATAGCTATGTGAACACCCAAAAAAATTTTCAGGTCGCTATCTTAAAAATTGCCTGAGTTATCGTGAAATATAGAAATTGAATTTGTCAAAATTTCATTTTTCGTGAAAAATGCCGCTTTTTCGTCATTTTTTCCAAGTTTTTTCTACCGCTTAGGGTCAATTTTGAGAAATTCAAAAAATGACCTAAATAAAGTACCAACTAGATCCACTTTGCTACCGGAAACATACCCTATTCGTGATAATCGGAGCATTATTTCGGGTAGTAAAAATGTCTTCAGAATAAAAAAAAAAAAAAAAAAAAAAAAAATCACACATCATTGTAAGAATCAGAAGAATTTCGCTCAGAATCTAAAAAAATTGAGTCTTGAGAATTTCCTAATATTTTATTACAAATTTCAAATTGTAATCAATATAAATAAATACATATACCTACCTACCTAAATATAGAGTGCACGTGAGCCGTGAGGGCTCAAGTACCCCTAATTAGGTACCTAGGTATAATTAAAAATCATATGATGTGTTCAACCTGCGACTCCGACTTTGACCAGTTTTTTTTGTTTTATAACTTACTGCATACCTACGAATCGTTGATTATTTCGTACGTTATGTACGGTAATGTTTTTTTTTTCAAATACAAATTGTTCACTATGTTATTAGATTTTTCTGATACATTACATTTGAATATAGTTATTGGCTGTTATTGGGATTAATCGAAATTCGCCCTAGAAATAATTGATAATTATTACAAATTAATAATTCGACGCTATATTTAATTTCATTATAATTGTATTCGATAACTTATAAGTTTACTGTGGAAAGATTTGTGAACAATTATTGACTTTGGCCAGGGGCGGAGTCGCGGAGTGGCTCAACAATAATTCTTACCGGGCAAACAGATATTTTCAGGCCACATAAATTTATTTCGGGCCATTTTTTCAAATTTAATTTTTTACCATTGATTGTCTTATTGCTAGATGTGTGCTAACAATTTTTTGCTTGAGAGAAGTATAAAACAATTTATTTGGCCTACATATTGGTAGAAGATATTATAAATTTATTATCATACACATTTTATATTCTTCCCAGCTTCTATTGTAAAGTAGTATCAACCATAAAAATGTTTATTCATTATATTAAGTATTTGAACCAAAAACTCCCTCTAAGTAATCTTATAAGTTATAACAATAGTACAATACACAGGTATTATTTTATATTTACACAAATATATCACTACTATAGAAATTTATTTTGTATACATATATATTATAAAAACACTTAAGCTTTTTGTTTTAGGAAATTTATTAAATAATATTTTACAATAACAAATATACTTGTATTTTTTAAGAGGACGTCATACCCATGCGCCATACCGTATGTGTCGTTTCTGACTTACGAAATTACGATCGTAAGACAGCAATTTGCGTTTAGCAGATTCAATTTTATGCTATTAGCTTTAATATTAGATTCAATTTACCTATATCAAACTTAAAGTTAATAATATTATCTAGAATTCTAGAGCATCTCATAGGCTTTTATTGATATTTTAATCGTTAAGCGAATTACGAGCATTTTAAGGTTTTAATATTTTAACTATAACTCACTTAAAAATTAAAATATCAATGAAAGCGTGGTACCAACGTAAACATTATAAATCGAAATATATGCTATTTGTGAAAATCGGATAATTATTTCAGGTAGTAAAAGTGTTTTCTGACATAAAAAAAAAACACACATCATTGTGAATCCTATACCTACATTCTTAAGGTGATCCCATATATTTTTTTAGTTAAAACGAGACGAAAAAAAACAAAACAAAAAAACAAAATTTTGTTACGAACAAATATGTAGTCGTATTATTATTTGAATAATATGGTAATTTCATAGTTTTAATAAAGCTCGACACTAGGTAATTCCATTAAACGTCGACTACCACAATGGTTATTTTAGTATTTTATTATTGTTGTATTGTCTTTGTCTGTCCCTGTGTGCTACACAACCTTAGCCCCGACGCCGATCAACGATCGATGGGTAGCTACCTATACGATACTTCTATGCACATACGAGATACGAGTATACTACATGATGTTCATTTACGAGTTAAAGATAATAGAAACGATAACTCGGCCACAAAAGTAGATTTTTGTTATTTTTTATTTGTCTATTTTCTTAAAACGGACAATTTCAGTGTCCCGACTCCCGAGGAATCTTCTGGAGACAACGGGACAGAGATACAAAAAACGGGGCTATCCCGTTCAAAACGGGACGTATGGTTACCTTCTACATTCTTCGCTTTGATAAGAATCTAAAATTACATTTTTCTAATTGTTTAAAATATTATAATAATTTTAAAATGCAACATTGTGTTGTTTGATGAATAATTAACCCGGCGTTACTGCGTTAGTGAATATTACGCCGTTAGTCTTTTCGACCGCGTTATAATTTTCAAGTATATAATTATAAAAACGTTGTTTCATACATTATGTTTTATTAAAACAAATCATTTTCGTACAACTTATTTATAAGTTTTATTTTTTTTATTAATTTTCATCAGATGATAATCCAGTCTCCTCTGTACATGCATCATGTTCACTTTCCACGACAACATCAGAATGTCACTCTCACTATTACTAAAATCTGATAATATTTACTCGTCTAAAGCATCAATTATTATAGATTGTTGTCTGTTTATCCATATTACACTGAATAAATTTTAAATATTGTAGGCATACAGTAATAACAAAATCCAGTTCTCCCAATATAGTACCTAGTAGGTACTATATCTTAAATTAAGATATTCTTAAATCGTGGTACCTACATACATTTTTAGAAATATTATCGCTTATTATGCGAACTTCATTGTTTGAATTACTGATAACTAAATATGTTTAGATTGATGATGGTCTACATCATAAACCAAATGTCCAACAATAATAATTCTTTCTTTGATATTTCAGATGTTTTTCAAATATTATTTAACTTAAGTAGGTGGCTTGAGAATTTTTTTTTACAGTATGTTTTATCGATATTTTTTAGTGAAAATTCGTTGTTAAAAAATATTATTTATTTATATATTTATTATAATGGCTAGAAGTTTTTTCGTTTATAGTTTTATACATATTTTTTTCCATAGCGATTGTTCTTTACTTGTTATAATTTTGTCTATCGACTCATCAATTGCAAGGTAATTTTCGTTCAGGAACGTACATTGTGATTTTTGCATTTAATATACAATATATTAATTGGATTTTAAAATATTACAGTATTTTTTAAGCCTAATTCTGTGTTTATTGTATTATATTTACTATATTCAATATTATCAATGTCTCAAGACACTAAAAATATAGTTCAAAAGATAAAAGTCTTTTGTCGTTTGAGTCCAAAAGAAAATGAAGACATACCTTTCCAAGTATACTTAAAAATTTTAAATTAATTGTTTATACAATTATATTAAAATATTAATTTTATGTAGTATACTATCAATAAAGATATAGCCGGTAATGATTGGTTATTAATTTATTATTGAACGATCACGATATAAACAAATATAAAAAAAAACACAAATAAGTAATAAATTTAGTCATCATTAGTATCATTGCAATGTAATAACTATTTACAAAAAGTGTGTATTTGAATACCTTCTCTTTAATTAGATTCAACGGGATATTTGATCAGAATTCCACTCAGTCATTGGTATATGAAACAGTGGCTTCTCCCATAGTGAACAAGTAAATAAAAAATTATAAAATAATTATTTTATACAATTTGATAATAAACTATGGAAATCTTTAATTTCTGAGTTAAATAATGCATGTATAAAAATAAATATTATTATATTTATAAATATTTTCGCTACACGTGAAATATTAATATAACTAATATAAAAACAAATATATCAATCTATAACCTAGACAAAAATTTTAAATGTATGTCAGAAGGGTTTTAATTTTTAATATATTTTTATTTAAAATATTTTGTCAAGTCTTTGTGATTTTTGACAGTAAATTAATTGAATATATATAATATAATTAATTATTTAAGTACCATCTATAAATTATAATACAATAATCAATGTTTATTAATTATCTATATCAAAATAGCTTATTGATAAATTGACATATTATATTAAGAAAAAAACATTGAAAATATGATTTTATATTTATATCTGATTTCAAAATTCAAAATATTTGAGTTAAATTTCCAAAATGTATATTTTTCCGTCATTCGTCTAAGTCATTTTTATACGTTACCATTGATTTTATAATACACATATTATTATATGTTTCTTATATCTAAAGGCTATAATAATAATAATAATAATAATAATAATAATAATAATAATAATAAT
>JAIUCT010000064.1:39406-61330 GCA_021307375.1 Tetraneura akinire
ATAATAATAATAATAATAATAATAATAATAATAATAATAATAATAATTATAATAATAATAAAATAATATATATATTATACATATTAATACTTAAACTTGTACAACATAAATGAAAAATAACCAATCAGTTATTCAAATTATTATACAATAAAAAATAAATAATGCCTACATTTATATATTATCAGGGCCGGATTTAGGAGTAGGCTACCTAGGCTATAGCCTAGGGGCGCCACGTCAGTAAGGGGCACCGGGCCGGCAATACTTTTCATTTTATGTACTATTCGTATAATGATGTCTGCTTTTTTTTTGTACATGACGCGTATAATATAAACACTATCGAGAATAGAAAAAATACCCCGCCACTATCTACTATTCTACTACATCTACTAAAATGAAATTTAATAATTTATACATATACAAAAATATTATTGGACATTAGATATAGTTACATAATATCATTGATTATAAATTTATAATTTATAAATAACTATATAAATAGTATTTATAATTTATAATTAATGATAATATTAAATTACAGATATTAAGAATAAAATCATAGTAAAATAAATAAGAAGTATGCTCGACTGATAGTAGTGCGCATCGCCTGACGTTAATCTTGGGATAGGCAACAAATAAAAAGTCAAGTGACGTCACGTGTATTTCGTTTGTATTTCGTTTATCGTAGAATACCATCAGGCGTAATTAAATTTATTTTACTATGATTATTACGACCAAAGTAATATTGCATTATTTTTACCTTCGGTTATCATCGGGAAATCGATGTGAACCGAATGCACGAATACATTATGCACAAAAAGTCAAGACGCTGCACATGCGCAGAGTACGACGAAAACACGGTATCGAGTCGAGCATACTTTTTATTTATTTTACTATGAATAAAATAATGTTTATTTTTATATATTAGGAAGTTGTTCGATATTATGTTATTATAAAAATTGCCTGGAATAGCCAAATTAATATCATATGAACATTCCATAATAAAATAATACTGTTCGTTAAAATACCCTTATAAATGTATTTATATGTATACGATGATATTATTATGTATTTTCAATACTGGTGACTGGTTATGCTTATTACTCATTAGTCTGTTGATTATAGTTTTGTATACAGGTGATCTTTAAAAATTATATATAATAATGTTAGATAATAAATTAAGTCGTGCACAAAGAAGAAAATTCCAAAAAGAAAAAGACGATAAACATAATGATATAATGATAAAAATTAAAAAGCTCCATAATTTTTTTAATGTTTTACCATCTAATTCTAATAAAATATTAGGTATTAAAGGGGCACTTGTTATTTATTAGCCTAGGGGCGCATTTTAGGTAAATCCGGCCCTGTATATTATTATATTATTTTGGTTCAAAAAAGTGTCTTACATACCTACATAAAAACCAAAAAAAAAGACATAAATCATTGTAAACCAATAGATTTTTTTGCTTCGCTTAAAATCTAATAGAGAATACAAATATCAGATTTTTAAATATGCTTTGGGTCATAATAATTATTAAAAAATATAAAAACAGTTGCTCACTATTCCTATATTTTGTCTATACGAGTACATAAAATGATGTAAAATCATAATAATGATATTTAAGTGTTAACGTCTTTTTTTGGCATAAAAAAAATCAACAAGACATTATAAGTTAAGCGTTAAGACTACATTTTTATAAAATTTCTGAATTTTAATTCTATAAGTTAGGTAAAAAGAAATACAAATTGTATTAATTGGCCTTGAATGCGTTACATCATAATATATTTTTGTTTGTTTGGTGACACTGCTTGACAGCCGCCGCTGGCCGACAACCACTCCCTCTTTATCTATGTACGATGAGGCTTACCCCCCGTGACAGCGATTGCCAGCCCTCTCCAACCCGCCCATTATACCTATGATGGGGCTTAACACCGCATGAAAGCATCCGCCGACAGCGCCCCATAGTGGTCGCCAGCAATTAGATGTATCCAATATTTCCTATAGCATGGCTCATCTGTGTATTATAAAATCAATGACGTTACCTACTTGAATTTGATAAAATTAAACTGTCTGCCATACTATTTTGAATCGAAAATTTATTTCTATTTGAATTATTGATATAACGTACTCCGTACATGTTTTTAATATTTTATATATATAGTCCACCTATTCAACATTATATAGTTTATTATAAGAAGATAATTGACTCGTAATTAGAAAAATAATATAGGATACAATGTCCAATTAAATATTTAAATAATATGAGAAATATACTAAAGAATAATAATTTAAGAAGGCTTAACATTTAAATTTATTTAATGTTCCTTATGATTAATAAAAACACAAATTGTATTATAATTTTCTACACAAAATTAGTAAAAATCTAATTACACACAGTGGGTCAACTATTTATTCTTATAGAAATTATAAACAAGTATTCTTCTAAATGTTTCAGTTACCAACAACAAAAAAAAGCATTAGAAACTGGCAGTAAACAATAAAAATAATGAACTACACAAAATTATGTATATTATATTTTGTATCCCAATTAAAATTCATGGTTAAATGTGTTTATTGTTATATAAATTTCTATTAAGAAATGTTCAATTATATTATAATATTATAAAAAATAATGTCAAGTTATATGAAAATAAATCTATGTACTGTAAATTGTGATTATTCTCATATAAAACAATAAATGTATTGTTTCATTTTATTTATACATTGTACATTTTTGAATATCTTCCAGCATTGCCATTACCTCTGAATCCTCTCCCTAAAATAATATTAAAAATTATCTTTAGTTCATTATATTCAATAGTCATTAATCAAATCAATATAAATTTATAGTAATCATAGTAAGAATTAAAATTTATCTAATCTAATAACAGTATAAAATTCAACAAATTATTATTACTTTAAATGATATCATAGTTTATAATTGTCAATATATAAAAAGAGTAAAAAATTAATTATTTCTTCCTCATTAAACTACATTTAAATAGTAAATTAAAATGATAAAAAATCATAAACTTGTTTTATTTCTAAAAATATATATTGAATTACCTCTCCAAAACAACTACCACAATAACTTCCTTGGTTATACCCATCACCAAATGATGGATGACTTCCACTATAACCTCTTCCTTGGTCGAAGTCTCCACTAGTAAAACTGTTTACTTTTTGAAAATTGATATTTGAGGATTCACTATCTTCTTGAATTGAGTCATTATAATATGGTCCCTTATAATTAAAGCTATTTTGTACTCTATGTACACAAAAAATTATATTATTATATATATATACACATATAAAAATATATATTTTTAAACTTACTCAGAATTAAACAATATTGGGGTAAGATTATATCGACCACAATTAAAATTGCACAATTCCTTCAAAACTTCAATAAGTTTAATATTAGTGTCACATAAAGTTAAAATTGATTCTGGATCTTCAGATGCATGCACAATTAAACTTTCAATAGCTGGTCGTAAAGCAACAATAGCAGAAGCAGCCATAGGGTCCATTTTTAAATTAATCCTTCAAAAATAATTTTGTTAATTTAAAATTTTAAAAAATATATTGAACATTATTTTTTTATATAAATAAAAAAAGTACATTTAGAATAATGGTTTACATTATAAATCTATTTCAGAATTTTAAAACGTTTAAAATTATTTATAAAAATAGCATACCAATTATCTATTTGAACAATATCTTTAGTATACTCAATTTTGCGACCACCAAACAATAAAAGATGTATAGGAGTAACCATGGTCATTTGTTTACAAGCTACAGCTCTTGTACGAACCTAAATAAATAATTTATAACATGCTTTATATATTAATTAAATTACTCTATTAAAGAAATGTTTTAAAACTATAAGTAGTTCTTTTGCATATTGAGTCTTAGCAGAAAATTATTTCTTGCAAATTATTTAATTTGATATTAATTATAAAAAATATTAAGATACATTAAGATTACATTACATTAACATACCTTCTCAGTGAATACAAAAAATGGTGATGGAAAAGAACCTGCTATGACATTAGTACAATTGACTGATGTTTTATGAATAAGTGCAGTTTTTCCTTCTATTGTATACACCTAAACACACACACATATAAAATAAATATATATTATGATAAAACTTGTATAAAATTAATATTTATCTACACTAGAAAAATAAATGTATATATTTTTTTTTTAATTGGTTATACCTAAAAAAGTAAAAAATTATAGAAATAACCAATGAACAAAAACCCAAATTCTTTACTTTATAGTGCAAAATAAAAAGTTTCATTAATTAGTAAAATAGGTAATTCATAATTTAAAACTAGTAAACTACCTTTCGTTTATCTTTATGATAACAAATATTAGGGTAAAATCCCATAGTTAATATCGCTGACAATACATCTATTGTTGGCTCAACATATACTCCATATTTTCCAAAATAAAAATGTTGCCTTTCAAAACATATTTCAGGGAATCCAATTTTTATAAATAAATCTTTTAGTTGTTCCTAAAAATTAATATAAAATATAAATATATAATTGATATAAATATTAAAAACTTATTAAATTATAATACTTTAACATCAGCAGTTGTAGTTAATGATGGCTGAGATAACATATTACGATCACAGTAATCTGTTGTATTAATATTACGATAAAATAAAGATGACCATTGTTGGAAAGCATTTAATATGGTTAAGTGATCTGAACATCGGTTACCAGAATATGCACGTTGTTCTGATGTCATTCTATGGTCTAGGATCAATTTAAATATTATAAAAATTATTTTAAATTTAATATATTGAGCAATATACCAAACACAAATATATCAGTCATATTAGAGCAGATAGCAGCTATAATTGATAGAGGATCACCAAGCATTAAAATGTTTCCCAATACCATCATACGACCAATCTGTGGTTCAATTGGTAATTTTGCCAAGATACGGCCTAGTGGAGTCAACTTATCATCGAGGGTAAGACATTTCATTTCTAAAATAATTAATTAATTAAATAACTATGTAAATTACTTAAAACATTTTTAACTACAGAAAAACCATAAAATTATAATTAAACTTTGACAGAGAAAGAAAATTGAATAGGTATTTGGTTTTAATTATTTTTTCATGCATATATTTTATCATATTAAATAAACTTTTTAGAACTAGAAGTACAAATTGGTAAAACTAACTTCCTCCAAATTATGAATAATTTAATATCCATAAATTTTTAATATTTTAAATACCTTCTAGATTATAAATAGTTTTAACTTATAAGTTTATTAATTTAAAAATATAGTCCCCAAAATATTAATTCTAGTTGAGCATTGTACCAATGCAGAACAGTTTATTCAGAAAAAAGTTAATTTTTTTTTACAATTTTCTAAAAAACCAAACAAAGAGTAAATGAAAATATATTATGTTTTTAATTTTTCTTATGCTTAAAACAACTTTAAGAGGGAACAAATAAATTAAAATAAATTAGTCCTCCAATGCATTGCTCTTTAACAATTAAATTTAGTAGCTGCTGATTTAAATATTCAAATAAAATAGAGTTTTTCAATAGCCTCTGTTGTGTTTATAACCAAATTGAAGAAATACATTATTTAATTTAATGTACATCTCCATTTTTTTCATAATGTACTTTACAAACACAATAAAAAAACAGCATATTATGTTTTTTTTTATTTAAGTTTGTATACAAAATATACCAATTTTTATTTTATTTACTTGAATATCTATCACAGCAACCGCATCTTACCTTTCAGCATTACTTGGGCTTCAATTACAGCATCAATAGGAGGTGGTTCAATAGCTTTGCTAAAAAATTGCCCAATATCTCCAAGTCGTAATAACTTAATAGATAAAGAAATTTCGTGTAAAGGAGTATAGAAAATTTCTGGTGTTATATAATCTTCCAGTTTATTATAACGTGCCTATAAAATTTGTATTATATTTATGTAAATGTGTTAATGTAAAATAATGAAATTTACATACTATATAATTATAAAATTTGCCTTGACAAGATAAAATTGTATAATTATATTTAACTAGTATATAGTGTATATCAATGTAAAATATTCATAAATTGCATTATGTTTGTATAAGTAATAAAAATTAATTTTTATTTTATTCAACATATTAAATTCTGAATGAAGTGAAAAATATATTGGTTATAAAATGTGTCTTTTTTGGGGGAGTTTATATGTAGACACTTTTACTACCAGAAAAATGGCCTGGTTACCAGGAATAGCACATGACTTCATTAGAAAATTTTACCTAGTTGCTACTTTATTTAGGTAATTTTTCAAATTTTTCAAATTACTCAAAATTAAACTTATACCACAAATGTTACAAATAATAGCGCGACTAACGGCGGGAACATGTGAACATTTTAATAAAAAATTTATAATCAATACCTATAATATCTGACTGAACTTCACTCATTTTCCAAATATGATAAATTGCATTCAAATTTTAATCAAAATACAACATAACCCCCACCACACTTGTATCCTACCCACAACAGTACCAGCCCCTTTTTCTATTTTATAAGTAAAATAATAATTTTACCTTTGTACATAAGTGAAAACAGAAACCTGGTTTAACACGACCAGCTCGACCTTTTCTCTGTTGCATATTTGTCTTAGATGCCCAAACTGTAGCATAATGAGTCATATTGTTGTGTGTAGTAAATAATTTTATCTTTGCTTTTCCATAATTAATTACAAATACTACATCATTAATAGTTATTGATGTTTCTGCTATGTTTGTTGATAAAATTACCTATAATATACTTTAAATTAAAAATCTTTAAATCATATTTAATATTTTTTTTTTGTAATATTATACAAATGATATTACTTTCATACAAAAATAAAATTGTTTTTCTGAATAAATAACACATATCTAATAAAGTAATAATAAACTAAATAAAATTAATTAGTTTAATTTATAAATTATTCTATAATTTATATATTATATAATTTTTATATTTTATAATATAAAATAAATTTATATTTAATAAATATAGGGTAATATTACTTTCATACGAAAATAATAAAAATAATCAATGAGTGCCAAGAAGAAAAAATATCAAATAAACTAAATGAATAAATATTATGTAATTGCTATTTAACAGGTCCAAATATTTAACTTAAAAATAACATACCTTCCGTACTCCTGAAGGAACTGGTTCAAAGACTTTACGTTGATCTACACAAGGAATTTGTGAATGTAGTGGCAAAATACAAAACTTTGAAGATGCTAAAATATATATATATAACAATCTATAATAATATATAATATATAGAGAGAGGAAATAATTTTAAATACCTACCAAAAAATGGCTTTTGAGTTAAAATTTTTTGCAAAGCAAAAATTAAATTCCAACCAGGTAAAAATATAAGAACTGCACCAGGTATATTCAGTTTTGTTTCAATATGTGTCAATAATGACTAAAAATAACATATAAAATAATATATATGATAAATAAATAAATAAATAATATATAAAAAATACTTCAATAATTCCAAAATCAACTTCTATTTCACTAATCATTGCCACTTTATTTTTGACATCAGAAGAGTAATCATCAGATATAATTAAATTACAATTTTCCTCATTATCTTGACCTGAAATAACAGATTCTACATCTTTATTTTTATGTTTTCTGCTATCTGGAGTTGGCTGATAATTTAATAATTGCACTATATCTTCTAGAAAATACTCTATGAACAATGAACATAATATAAATTTTGTATAATATATATATTTTAAATTAATATCTAATAAATACAATACCTTTTACAGGGTAGCAATTTCCTTCTACATCAATTACTGGGCAGCAATTGAAATACTTAGAAAACATATTAGTATTTATAGTAGCAGACATAAAAATTATCCTTAAATCAGGATAATTATACACCATATCTTTAAGCACAACCATAAGAAAATCACTCTTCGCATCTCTCTCATGTATTTCATCAACAATTATATGTGATATACCACGCATTCCACTTTCTAATTTACGCAATAATACACCTAAAAAATAAATTATTATTGTGTTTAAATAAAAAATACTACACAAAATATATTTACCAACTGTACAGAACAAAATTGCTCCATAAGGTCTTGGAAATATACTGTCAAATCTAACACTATAGCCAACACTTACTCCTATATATTCTACTCTTTCAAATGCAACTCTATCAGCAACAGACATAGCTGATATTTTTCTTGGTTGAGTACAAATTATATTACAATAAGCTCCCTGATTATTACTCACGTATTCATCAAGTATAAATTGACATACCTAAATAAAATTAATTAATTAATTACATACCTAATAATAAAATATTAATATATAAATACAGATAAAAATTAATTTAATAATAATAAATCATAGCTCACTTGAGTAGTTTTACCACAACCAGTACCTCCTTGAATAATAACTATGGAATTTTTTTTTACTATCTCCAATATTTCATTTCTTTTAGCAAATACTGGTAGTTCACTGCGCATTGTAATACTTCTGTTTAAATCTTCTGACAAATTTAATTTTGTATTATAATCATTTGTCAATTCATTACTTAATTGATCCAAAGTTGCCTATAATAAAATATAATAATTATATTAATTTAATAAATAGAATTCAAATATAATAATACAAATTAACTCAATTATATATAAATATATATATTTCATTATTATGTTATAAATTAAACATTCAATAAAATGTTTTATTTTATTTAGAAAGCTATCAACAGTCTAAAGAATTGGAAAGCACCTGGAACAAATGGAATATCAGCCGAACTTATAAAATATTGTGGGGGAAGCACTACACCAAGCAATATATGAGTTATGTCAAAAATATGAAAATATGAGAAACTTCCAGAAGAATGGAATTTCATCGTCGTCTCACTACACTACACAAACTTAATTGTAACAACTACTACAGAGGAATATTACTGCTGAGCACGACATATAAGGTGTTCTCAAAGATATTACTAGAAAAATTACAATCCTTTTCAGATTAATGTATAGAGGAGAAATCTACAATAGATCAGCAGTCAGCGATTTGCCAGATTATAGAAAAAAGTTTGAATACCAACAAACTTTAAAAAGGCCTATGACAGCATTCATCGAGAAAGCCTCTATAATAAAATGTACAAATTCGGAAAAACAAATAAGCTTATTTCCTTGACAAAAGTATGCATGAATGGTACAAAATATCATGTATAAGTTGACCGAAAAGTTCCAAGTGATAACAGATTTAAAACAAGGTAACTTTCTTTCACTGCTAGTATTCAATATTGCACTGGAGAAAGTTGTTTGGAGTATACAGAGGGATAACTGTCATATCGACATCGGCACAAACAATATAAGTATTTTAGGTTTTGCGGATGATTTGAATATAATTGGTGATGATGAGGATAGTGGCGCAGAGCAGCTCAGCTCTCATTAACGAAGCAAAAGCCATAGAGCTTAATTAACATTAAGTGAATGACAATAAAACCAAAGTGATGGAGTTATTACCAAACAACCAGATCGACAATGTAGTGATTCAAGGACATACATTTGAAAAAGTGCACCAATTTACATATTTGGGGGCCTCTATCAATGATAATTATTGGTCCATCGAATTAAATAGCCAAAATGTCAAAGCAGAAAAGACATGATTTTCATTAACTAAAATTTAAACTGTTTTCTAGAAGAACTAAACTACATCTCTACAAGGTGATGATAAGACCAACACTAACATATGGATATGAGGTATGTCCTCTAACAAGAAGAATTGAACAAAAACTTATATCCTTTGAAAACAAAATACTGAGAATCATCTGTGGCCCAGTATATGACAATGAACTGGGATGCTGGCGCAGAAATAACAAAGAAATCCGAAAATTGACAGGAACTCCAAAGACATAACCAACTTTGTGAAAGCACAAAGGATCAAATGGTTCGGACACGTGATGAGGTCAGATTCAAACTACCTACCTTAAAATGGCAATCGAATGGAAACCCACAGGGAAAAGACCAAGAGGATGGCCAAAGAAGGGATGGATAGATGGAATAAAGCAGGACTTAGAAAAATTAGATACTAGATTGGGAAGAAAAAATATTAAATCGAGAACAGTGGAAGATGTCCATGGCAGCAAAAACTCTTGAAGAGTTGTGATGCCAATGAAGAATTTTGTTTAGAGACAACATATGTAGCACATAAAAAAGAAACAGTACCTAATACCTATAATACAATTACTTCAGTTGATATTTTTTATTTATAGTTTTATTCATATACAGCTTACTTATGTATATTACATAAATTAAATAGAATTATGTAACCATTAGGTACATCTCTAAATCAATATATTTTATTTTTTATTATTAATTAATTTAAATAAATTTTTAAATATATTATGATTATTAATATTTATAACAAATTGAAATATTAAATTAGTGTACATTAAGATAAAATTATAAATTGAATATTAAATTTCAAATTTTAATTAAATCATGTTATAAATTCATTAAAAACTTACTGTAGCTAGATCACCTTCATCAATATTTATTGCCAACCAAGGGTTCCAATTTGGTTGAGGTGGTGACCATGGAATAACTCCTACTGACCTTATAAGTTTTGATTCATTAAATTCTGCGATTACTTGGTTAGAAATAAGTGATAATGTAGTTTCTGAATCAACATTATTATCCTTTAAAACATTTAAAAAATTACATAAACATTAATTACTGTTCTAAAACCAGATTAATCATTACCTTAATTACTGGATCAATGTTCATTTCTTGTAGAACATCATATATTCTATTTAATAATAAAGGTTCAATATTAACAACATATGGTTCTACAACGTTTGCTATATTTTTTTTTAGAGTTCCTGTAAATGCTTCAATAACACCCAAATGATAAAGTTGACGAACTAAAGACAGTGCACAGCTTTTAGAAGCTGCTTGCTTATTTGATCCACTTTCACGAGCAGTTACACCTAATGCAAATAAAACAATTTCAATAAAAAAATAAAAAATAATTAATTCAAGTATTAAAAAAATTTACTTCTTCCCAGTTTTGCAACAAATAATGACATCTCAGCTAAAAAACTCCTAAAATTATAATTAAATAATAATTTTGTGTACTGAACTATTAATATATTAAAAAAATTAATTAAATAAAAATATAAAATATAGATAACACTTAAAAAAAAAAAATAGTTTACTTACTTTCCTATGAATCTATATTTATAATCAATATTTTTTAACCCATTTGATTGCATATATTGATTTAAACGTGATTTAGCATTATCTATTGTCCAATTTCCGTGTACAGCAGCATTTACATCTAAATTTTCAGCCTATAAATAAAATTAAAATATTTATAAGTAAATATATTTAAATAAGCTATTTGTATAATAGTTAACTATTTTACCTCTTCAACTTTATTATCATTTAAAAAATCTTTAAACTGAAAATCTGTTTTGCCATCAATTGGTCGGTATGCTTCACCCAATGTATTGGGAGTTTGGCCTTGTTGGTATACTGAACGCTCTGGTGCATTAATCATAAGCCTTTGAGGTGCATTTCCTGATGAATCATTACCAGTACTTATAAAATGCTAAAAAATTCATATTTGTAAATATCATAATAGATTAAATTAATATAAATGGTACTTACAGCTGGTAACGAATCAGCAGATACTAATCCTTGACGTATCAAATATGAAAGATAATCTTTTGATGCATTTTCTTGAGCATCTTTTTTGTTAGTTGAGTTTCCTACACCCACATAATTAAGACCCGTAACAGAAACTTCACATATAAAACGCATACTAAACTTTGTCCCTAAAAAATAAGAAATTCTTAGAATTTATTTTTCTTTTATGATTCATTTAATATTATTTAAATATTATTTTATGTTACAGTAAAACACTGAAATGTTGCTAAATGACACTTAATGGAAGAAATATTAAGTTTATTTAAAATAAATCACTTATTAAGTGTGTCTTTAATATATAAATAATTTATAATTCTTAGTTTGGTTGAACTCTGGCTTTTGAGACAAATTGAAATTATAAATTTATTAAATAATTCACACATCATTTATGCTCAAATTTTCTTACAGTGACACAGTATTAGCAGGAATTAATAGAATGAATTAAAATTATTGGTCAAACAGTTAGATTAGTTAAAATATGAGGAAAGATGTTTGTGAAAATTTTGGTAGAAAGTAAAAGATGATTTTATATGTATAATCTATGGTGGAAACTTTAAATATTTATAGTCCAGATTGATACAAAAGTAGTTGTAGACTGTTGTAGTTTAATATTAAAATTAAAATTTATGTAATTGGTGAATATTATTTTAATCACCAGAAGAAAAGTGAAGTGCCTATTTTTATTTGGCGAGCCCAGTAAGAAAATTAAAAATTTCTAGAGTTATATTAAAATATTTGGAATTGTAAAAATTACAAATAGAACTTGTTTAAAGTAAATATTGAAATTAGTATTAATTAGATATTAGTAGTAATTATTTTTCTTACCGGCCTTTTTAGTTTCAAACTGTGGTTCCAATTTATTTTTTGCACACCACTCGTGTAAAAAGGCTTTTGGAATACCCATAATAACTTATAAGTCTTGAGAGAAACTAAAAATAAATTTCATGTAATTTATGGTTTTATAAGAAAATCGTTAAAAATTAAACATTACACGTAAATGTAAAACATTAAATTAATAAAAGTTTTATCAATAATTCACGAAATCCGTACAACGAAAAATAACAACCACGGTTGTATAACAAGCGTTTATAGGGACAGAGAACCAAATGGAATCAAAATGGCGGGCCTTATTAGCATCATAGCCCTGACACTCCCTATTAAAGCATTGTAATTTCAAAAAATGTAAAGAAACAAGAAACCAAAATCGACCTGACGGCTGATTAACCACTAAACATGAAAAAAATATCTTTTAAAGAAAATACGCAACACTGTATATAATAATCTTTTATCACGGTTGTAGATACTATGGTTGCGTAACGAGATATTTCATTCAACATACCGCTGTGAGTCCCAAACACAGATATAGATAATATTATATATATCTGTGCATAGACCTATTAACTTAGTAGTTTTACACTTAGTAGTTAATAGGTCTATGTATCTGTGGTCCCAAATGTTCTTTCAAAATCAGCTGATTTTACCTACGATTCTGTAGCGCTATCTATTAAATTATTATCGAAGTTATGTTTTACTATTCGATAATACAAAACCAGTAACCACCAATTCCGTAATCTCTCCAAAAATAAAACCCAAAATAACTTATATTTTATTATTTATTATATTTGTAAAAAATATAAATAATACCGTGTCTGTGTACTTTAAGTGTTATTAATTAATTATTCTTTTATTATTAATAAATATTAACATGCCATATATTTGTTGTATTATTAACAGAAACAGTGCCGCAACTAGAATTCTTGGGACCCCGGACATAATCAACCGTGTATCTACAACCGTGTCTTTTATCTAAACACTATGATTGTTTTTGTCTTTATTTATTTTTATATTTATAATTTATAAATATATTAATCTTAAGGGCCGTTATTACAATGTCTCGCTAAACATTCCACTAACGTAGCGGACACATTTAGCTGCTATTTTTTAATATTTCATTATTACAATGTTCCGTTACGTAAAATGTCATCGATAAATACGATTTAGCGGGCACTTTATTTAGCGGCAGGTTTTGGTGTCTGTTAAAGTAACTAGCGTGAAGAATCCATATATAATATACATTTTTTTTATCAGTACTTGCTAATGAATAACTAGGTACAGAATATTCTGTAATAATATTGACTATTGTGTACTGTGCATTTATTTAATTTTTCATTGTTAATTTTATATTTACCTACTCATTTATATAATTTTTAAAATGAATAATTACAATCATTTAATTGAGTTTATTGATGAGGTATATTATATTGGTGATCAGATAACCTTTGTTTAACTTCTCTTTTTTTTTCTCCCATTTATATCTTAAACTTTTTGATCCTCTTTGTATACCTATATTACATTATTTTAATTATTATATTTTAATTATTTTATTTTATTTTAATTAAATAGGCAATTTGTCACAAAATATGTATATAGTTCATGCATAAATAATTGGTCAGTTGATCCAATAATTTGATTATAAAATTACAGCATAATGAAATAAGCTAAAAACCAATATTTAAAAATATAGAAAGTCAAATCATAAACAAACGACCAAAATTTCTACTTGTTGACAAATATTAATTATATCAACTATATTATCTTGTCTATCTCTCTTTGGTTTATTTATTTTCAAAAATTATAAGTATAAATTATACAAGAATAATTCATACTTAAAAAAAATCGATAAACGGTAAACGATTATCACTTAAAACAAATGTATGTATATAAAGTTTTTCTTATCACATAACAGCTGATTTCATTATTAACCAATGAAAAAAATTGTACTGTTTAAAATGATATAACTGATAGTTAGTACAAGCGGTAACATTGTAATAATGGTCTGTATTAAACTTGCCGCTAAAGTACCTGCTACGCAGGACCGTATTTAGGGGGGTGCAACGGGTACAATTGTACCGGGCGGCAAATTTTTAGAGGCGGCTATAGTATATAAATACTCCAACATATCTCCTAAAATACGCCTATTCTTGAAACAGTAGTATATGAATAATCGTAAATTTTCTTAGAAAATGATTATTCATATACGAACGCCGTTCTACTGTTTTAAGAATATGCCCATGGGGCAGGGGCGTCCCTGGCCCACGTTTTAGGGAGGGGCGATTTTGAAATAAAACTTTTTATTGAAAAAATTCATGTTTATTTTTATTAATAAATTGCATAACATATATCTAAAGTAAATTTTTTTTAAAAAAAACACTATTTAAAATTACTACAAATAAGAAATAATATTTAAAAAAATGAAAATACAACACATACTAATTGTTTAAACATCACTTGCATTTTATCTTTATATTATCGTAATTTGTAAATCACATTATATCTCAAATTTGTAATAAATATAAAATATGTACCAGACGACACTACGACAGTAAGTATAGATACACATGCAATGAACATTTACATAGTAGATATAAATAATTTTGTATTTCATTATTTCAGCTGATATACTCGTACAGTCGTACTATAAAAAATTAATGTATGTATTCATAAAGAAATATTATTAAAAATAATAATATTAAGAACAATTTCATGTATTAATAATTATATGAATATCATTAAAAAAATCCAGGGGGTGGCGATCGCCTCGTCGCCCCCCCCTAAAATATGCCCTTGCCAAGGGGGGGGGGTGAACAATTTAATTTGTACCGGGCGCCAAAATCTTAAATACGGCCCTGCTGCTACGCTAAACTACACGCTAGCTTAACTGGCAGCTAGATAAGATTTAGCAAGACATTGTAATAACGGCCCTAAATCTTTTATCTAAACCACGATTTAAGATATATATCTTAAATCGTGATCTAAACACTGAAATCACAGAATCTATTCTGTGCTAAAATTGTTTTTGTCTTTATTTACATTTATTTTAATCTAATCTGTGTTAGTATTAATAGTCGCATTATCAGTGTATTATTCAGTGATAAGATAAAAGAAAAGATACTTGTAAGCTGTAAAGTAGATACATTTTTTAGATTCTGAGCGAAGCGAAGAATGTATTTGTTTTACAATGATGTGACTTATTTTTTTTTTGGTTTTTAGTATAAAGACACTTTTACTACCCGAAATAATGCTTCGATTATCACGAAGAGCATATGTTTTCGGTAGCAAAGTGGATGTAGTTGGTACTTTATTTAGGTCATTTTTCGATTTTCTCAAAATCAAAATTGACCATAAGCGGTAGAAAAAACGAAAAAAAAATGACGAAAAAACGGCGTTTTCCAAATTCCAACAAATACGATTTCAATATTTCACGATAACTCGGACAATTTTGAAGTTAGAGACTTGAAAATTTTTTTGAGAGTTTATATACCTAGGTACTATCTCGAGTACTATGTATATGTGATTTTGGAACCGTTACGTTCATTTTTCTACAAATTTTAGGACTTTGAATATTTCGTAAAATTCTCGTTTTTACGTATATAATGTTTGATTAAATTGACAATTTATGGTATTTAGGTCTGAAAATTTTACTGAAGTATACTTACATATTACTTAACATCATACTAAAATATTATAAAAATCCTAAGTCACAATTTTTTTTATAGCTGTTTTAAGTTGATATTTTTAGTAAAACGAAAATCGTAGAATCCATATGTATAAATAAATATTCTGAAAATACTTCACGATATAACGCTTCGATTTTCACGAATAGCGATTTTCAGATGTAAAAGTGGATGTAGATGGATGGTACTTTATTTAGGTCATTTTTCGAATTTCTCAAAATTGACTATAAGCGGTAGAAAAAACTTCAAAAAATGACGAAAAAACGGCATTTTTCACGAAAAATGAAATTTTGACTAATTCAATTTCTATATTTCACGATTACTCGGGCAATTTTTAAGATAGAGACTTGAAAATGTTTTTGGTTGTTCACATCGCTACTATATATATGTATGGTAAAATTTTGGATTCGTTACGTTAATTTTTCTACAAAATATCGGACTTTGAATATTTCGTAAAATTCTCGTTTTTACGTATATAATGTTTGATAAAATTGGCAATTTTTGGTATTAGGATCTGAAAATTTTACTGAAGTATACTTACATATTACTTAACATCGTACTAAAATATTTTATTTTTATATGAAATTAAAAGGGATTTTTTTATGTATTTTTATTTATTATTTTATAATTTATAATAATTTAAAAAAAATACGATCTGATACTCCTGCCGCAGGGATATAGGTGTGCATATCATAGTATTTAATTATAATTATAATCTAAATGCAATGTGTTAACCATTGCATTCGAAAAAACGATTCTGAGCGAAGTTCAGTCAGATAATGTAGGTATTGATTAATATATTGCCGTTTTTTCGTCATTTTTTCATCGTTTTTTCTAACGCATAGGATCAATTTTGAAAAATTCGAAAAATGACCTAAATAAAGTACCAAGAACATCCACTTTCCTACCGGAAACATATGCTATTCATGAAAATCGGACCATTATTTTGGGTAGTAAAATTGTTTTCAGACAAAAAAAAAAGACACACATCATTTTGTAGCTTTGCTCAGAATCTAATATTATGATAATATTTTGTAATTATCAGTGAATATAGCTGCGGTGCATATACAATCAAACTGCCATAGTATTAACTATTAATGATGCCTAGGCCAATTGTAGACAGTAAAATTACAGCGAGTGCACACCCTGCTCCCCCTCAAATGGCGCCCATGCCCTTAACGGACACCTCTAAATAGCGGACGTTTTTATGGGAATGGGATACTTATCCGTCCATTATCGCGTCGATAGAAACATTTTTCTAGTTTATGTTCTGTGGTGTTATCCTACTTGTATATTTTTAGTAGGTACGTATTTACTATTTAGTAGATTTGTGATTCTAATACATACGCAGTTCCGGCTTTACCCTATGGGCACGGGGGGCACGAGCCCGGGGCCCCCAACCAGATTTGAGTACCGAATAATTGAAATTGAAATGTTAAATAAATAATGCTTAGTCGTGTGCCATTTAGTCATTAGTTGTGTATCTTTTATTCCTTATCGCATTACCGAAACCGGTAAATTAAAATTTGCCATAATATTTAATAACTAATAAAGTTATATAAAATAAGCATTTTATATTTTTATTTAACTTTTTTTTGGCATACTAAGGTCCCTAAGGTCCGTGTGCCTCTGTAAAGCTTAAGACGGCCCTGTACATACGGACGTATTGATAAACGTATTGTAGTAGTGTAGTACTCAATGGTTAGTAAACGAAAAATATTAAGCCTGAAAGAAAAAAATGTGATTTTTGAATTTCGAGCTTGTAATACAAATATGGGTGTTCATGATGCGTGTGCAGACAAGTTTAGTGTTAGTAAAACACAAATCGCGGGTATCAATACAAATACAATACATACCTACCTATATCATTATTATACATACTCGTACGTTCAATTATATAAATGCTGTATATTATATTATGTAGTTATTTCTCCGAATTATTTTCGATATATTTTTCCCTCTGAATAGCGACACCTCTAAATAACGGATAAAATTACGGCGACCGAGAGTGTCCGATATTCAGAGGTTTCACTTTTCACTGTATTACATTATGTACGAGTACAGTGCAAGAAAAAAATTGTGCTCAAATAGTACCTACTTCTCTTTTCCTATTGTACACAAATACATTTTCAGTTTGTTGGTTTTAACTAATTGACTTAATGTAGAAAACTTAGTTTAATTCAAGGAAATTTTTTCATTTAGTACTAAAACTAATACCTTTATAGCTTTATTCATTATATTTATCTCAGATTCATTAACCCTTTCACCATGTATAAAGTATAATAACAAATAATCAATATTGGATTAATATTTTACATTAGCAGCACGCAGAAGGGCTAAAATAATGAAGTCAATAATTATCTTGGACAAAGAGTAGTTCAGATTTCAGAATAAATTTAATTTACTTAGTTATGATAGCTAGGGCTGGGATTTTGATCTTTTTTTTTGGTGTTTTGAAACGTTGGTCCGTAAGTATAAAATGTGTTTTGGGTGATATTGATTATTTTAAAGTAATTTTTTTTTTTGCATTTTTTGACAAAATTAAACTTAAAATGCATTTTTTGATGTTTAAAGTGCATTTTATTAGTTTTTAGAGTATTTTTCACAATTTCTTTATAAAATGAACGAATGTTGTTGCGATTCCCAATAGACTTTCGCTAACTACCGACGGTACGAATATTAAATTATATATACAAAATATATAATATACTTTTTTATAGTATCGTCTAAAATTTTTTTATCATAGCTAGGTTTTTCCCCGAAAATTATAGCCGTTATATACCTATTAATCTATTATGTATTATTGTACAGGTTAGTAATAAAAACCAGCAAAAACAAGTTAAAATATAAACATTTTTTTAAAATTATTTTAGAGTTAATGATTTAAACCAGAAGTAAAACAGAACTGTACAAGTAACAGCGTACAGGTACAATATACTATTAAAAAAAAAAAACCAAAAAAATACACAATGTAATGTAGTTAAAAAAATTTTTCCTATTTTTAAGCTATAATAATTATAATTTTAATGCATTTTTTTAGTGCATTTTTGAGTTTTTTAAGTCATTTTGCATTTTTTTAAGGGCATTTTTGAGGTTTTTTAGGGCATTAAAATCCCAGCCCTAATGATAGCCATGTACAAGTTGTAATATTTACCGCTAAAACACATTTTACATCATTTAAAAATTAATAAAATAATTACTTATTACTTAATAAAACTATAAAACTATACTAATAAAAATTACAAATAATAAATAAAGAATAATTAATTTAAAAAATAATTAAAAACGTTCATCCTGACTTATTTTCAGTATAGAAATATAGGCTTCCGGGCGAATGGTGGCACCTCCTGGATAGCGAATTTAAACTACCAAAATGCCTAAAAAAATAGACCCGTAATTTTTACTGATAAGAGGTCGAGTGGAGCCACCTTATTTTCTCTACATCGTGGTTTACTGGTTATAAAATATTATTTCATTTTAAAAAATTATTGTCTAAGACTTATCAGTTTTATAGTTTATATATTATTAAAATCAAATTTATTAAATTCGGTATATAAAAATATGAAATATTTAATAATACGCCATTTTATATTATAAATATATTAATAATAATATTATATGTATGCTATATTATTTCTTGATCATATATATTCATAGCATACAAATGAGACTAGCCCACCCAGGGCCGGATCTAGGGGGGGGGGCGAACCGGGGCACTTGCCCCGGAAGTTCTGGTCGGGGGGCGCCAAATTACAAAATAATTTGTGTATATATATACCAATATTAATAGTTTTTAATCATTTTATAATAAATGTATTATACAAATTACAATTTCTATTTCCATTTGACTTTATAGTTTATGGTAATAACAATGAGAAAAACCTAGGTACTAACTAAAAAAAAAAAAAAGAGGAGGGCGCTAATTTTATACTTTGCCCCGGGTAAAAAATATACTAGATCCGGCACTGAGCCCACCTATTACTTATTAGTTTATTACATATATTTATTTTAATAGTTAAATGTTTTTCAAAATACTTGTACATTATTATTTAATTTATGTTAATACATACGTAATATGTTAATAAAATAAATTTTAACATTAATGAAAACTTCTTAATTATTTTTAGATACATTATTTAACCAATCTATACATAATTAAACATATTATATTAGAATTTATTAATGCAAAAGAATTTAGATATAGATACACGAAAAATTATTAGGTAGGTAATACTTTATCAAAAAAAAAAATTTTAATTGTCCACCTATGTATATTAACAGTAATTATATATATTGTAGGTATATTCAAGTGCATCACCAGGTGTGGCAGAGCAAGTAGGGGCAGTTGTCCCCTCCTTAGCTTTTTTCTGGGTAAATTATTATAATCACTTAATATATAGGTAATACCACAAAATCAAATTAAAACTATTTTCAATTTGAAATTACAATTTTCACTCCTCCCTTAACAAATTTCTGCTGATGCCCTTGGGTATATTATAGGTAATGGTAAATTAATAGACTACAAATAAAAATTATAAAATCAATAGTATTGAACTGGTGCATCCCATTAACGCACAAAGTGTATATCCCATTAACACACAATTACATAACTGATTACATATAGAAAATTGTATATAGACATTACACATTGAACTAATAGATTATTTCAAAATTTTACTTTAAAATATTTTTTATTTTGTAATAAAACAAATATGAAATGTAAGAATATGAAAATAAAATATAATAATTAAATTTACTTGGGCGTGGACCTCAAAAGGTTGAGAACCCATGCTGTAACTTAACTTTTTTAGCATCTGAATTTCTTACAATTTTTTTGTTTTTTTTTGAGTTTTGAATAATGGTTTGATTTTAGAACCTTTATTTTGTGAAACAGATTTCTTTCCTGATGATGTTGATGGTTTCATTTGATCACTGTCCATATCATTATTTTTATGTCCGCTCATGTGTCGTTTGAAACATTGATAACTATCAGTTGAGTAATTACACCCTTTTATTATTGAACACAAATATCTAGCAGAGTTAACTGTAGAAGAACTAGCAGAGTTAACTGTAGAAGAACTAGCAGAGTTAACTGTAGAAGAACTAGCAGAGTTAACTGTAGAATAACTAGCAGAGTTAACTGTAGAAGAAATATATTTGGTAGCTGTTGATATTTTTTTTGATTTTGGTGTTGGAGTTTTTGACTTTGTTAGAGTTTTTGACTTTGTTGGAGTTTTTGACGGTAAAGTAGAATTTGGTGTTTTCAACGATGATTTCCTTCCAACAACTTTAGAAGTATTAAAAAGTTCTTTCGCAACTTCTTTCATTAGTTGATACTTTTGATCGTCAACTTCAAATTGTTTAAAAATATTTAAATCTCCATTAATTTTTCTTTCAAAAAGTAATACATCATCCACAAATTTTGACATATCAAATGGTTGCTTCTTGCCTGAACCAAGTTGTCTTAAATATAAATCTATAACATGTATATACATATATATATAAGTAAATATTTAATATTAATTACATTTTTTTAACTCACTATATCCTTTTTTTATAAATTCCATTTTTTTTTCACAAGAATACAAACATACTTTCTTCATATTGATAATGACATCACTATAATAATAATAATAATAATAATAATAATAATAATAATAATAATAATAATAA
>JAIUCT010000064.1:61340-81741 GCA_021307375.1 Tetraneura akinire
AATAATAATAATAATAATAATAATAATAATAATAATAATAATAATAAAAATAATAATAATAATAATAATAATAATAATAATAAATATGATTACATATAAACTTTTAATATATAAATTAAGTCCTATAGTTAGCATATTCTGGTTTTATTTTTATGTCATGCCTAATCACATGAGAGCCGTACTTTTCAGTATAATAGTTTAAAAAAAATATTCAATAATTCATAATTTATAATATTTATTCAATTACCTAATAAAACTTTAATATATAAAATCATTAACTATTTAAAAAATAATATTAATTTATTACTTACTAAACTAACCTTACGATCTATCAAATTTTAAAAAATATTATAAGTTAAGTTAAATTTAATAGAAATTATGTATGACCCATAAATACATTATATTATTAGTTACTTATTACAGTGGTAGTTGTTTAATTAATTATAAATATGCTTACTAATATTTATCCGTCTCAAAATAAACGATACCAATAGGGTTCCTCTTAATTGTCAGAAATTCTTGAATAGCCTCAGGAGTTTCTTTTGGATCTACAATTTCTCCAGGCCACCAAATTCTATCTGCTGCCTTGTACCAAACCAAAGTTCCAAATGAATAAGGTGATGTTTGGTCAGACATTTTGAATGTTTCTATTAGTTTAACTAAAAAATATAAAATAACATTATGAATAAAATATATTTGTAAATTAAAAATGATAAATATAATAAACTGTCCCTGTGTACGCACCATATCGGGCCGTGTCAAAGTGTAAATTAGAAATACAATTAGTATACTACGTTTCAAGAGAGAAGGTACACGATTCGCGCATCCAACTGACGCCGTCAACAGCGCGGAGGCTCGATTTCTCCCACTTCTTACCGCCCGACGGCACGCCAAATCAATTATACATCCTGATAACTTTGAGTGTTACGCAGTTAATGTTGTAAACAATAGTCGCCGTTTAAAATTTTAAATTATGTACGTAGGTAGAGCTACGTATGCAAACGAGTCGTTGCCGACCGCCGCCTGAACGTTTTACGATCGTAAACGAACGAGCGATATTGGTGGGATATGCGCGTCGGCGGACGAAAAATCGTGTACCTTCTCTCTTGAAACGCAGTATAGTAATTAATAATATAATTATTATTAATATGAGGCTTACCTGAATAGGAATAAAGTTCAAACTGCTGGATTAGTGTTACCGAAATACCAAATCAGATTTCTCTGATCAATTTTCGACTGTGTTAATCACGTCTAACTCAACGATATTGTTGATCAATGCACTAATTGACTTTTGAGTTGAACTCTGGTAGTCTAGAATATAGAAACGATTAACTATTTGAAAAGATAATAAGTAAATAATTATAACATTTACATTAGTTTACATTAATAAACATAAAGAATTATAAAGACCAAACAAACGAGAAGAGACAAAAGGCCGAACTCGAAAGTCAAAATGACAAAATGTAACCATGTAAAATTTTTCTAAACCTAAAAAAAATGATAAACAAAGAGTGTACAACTGGATAGTGGGTAGCACGGCAGTATCTACAACCGTGGTGGGTAGTGTGTACGCAGTGTAGCCAACGACGCGACGCCATTGACATTCTTATTGACGCATTATCGCCCTTACTGTCCATCCACCATCACCACCCACGCATTGAAACGTTTTGTTCCTGCGTCGGGAAAAACTATTCGGCTCCATATTCTTATCAATTAATGAAGTTATAAGTTTTAGCAATTAATTTTTATTTTTTATTATATTATTATTCAAACATAAATAATTATAATTACACACATTACAGTCTTTACACAAATATTAATAGGTATATAATATTAATATATTTTTAAATATTTTCTTTTTTTTTTTTTTTTGTTACCGTGACCTGGTGAATCTACTAATCTAGGACAAAAAAGCCAAATTGAATTATATTTTTATTTATTTATAATTAATTTAGGCTTATAAACGATAAAAAATACAGTAAATAAAAATGAAATATTTTTTTTGTGGAATATAATTTCTTATAACAACATAATAAATAAATTCATATAAAAAAGAACATATACGATTTTGATGGACGGACTTACCTTGAAGTTATAAACAAAAACTTTGCACCATGTTTTAGATTCTGTATTGATTTTACAATGATGTGTGCAGGGCCGTATTTAAGATTTTGGCGCCCGTGGGCAACAAAATTTTAGCCCCCCCCCAACTTTGGTTATAATTAAATTTAAAACTACATACTTGATAAGTAATTCTACAAATACTAATTATAGGGATTTGTGATATCTAATTTAGTATTATTTAGATAAATAAAATTTAAAAAAAAAAACAACAAATGCAGTGACTGGTAAATATTATTAATATATTATAATAGGTAAAAAATAACAAAAGAAGAACTGATATTCCTGCCGCAGGGATATAGGTGTGCAAATTATAGTATTTAATTTTAATTAGAATTTGAATGCAATGATAAACAATTGCATTCGAAAAAACGATTCTAAGCGAAGTTCAGTCAGATAATGTAGGTATTGATTAATATATTGTTGTTTTTTCGTCGTTTTTCGTAGTTTTTTCTAACGCAGTGGGTCAATTTTGAGAAATTCGAAAAATGACCTAAATAAAGTACCAAGAACATCCACTTTCCTACCGGAAACAAATGCTATTCGTGAAAATCGGACCATTATTTCGGGTAGTAATAAAGTGTCTTCATACTTAAAAAAAAAACACACATCATTGTAAAACCATTATATTCTTCGCTTCGCTATTAGAATCTAAAATATATAGGTAATATTATTTAGTATATTACAATTAGTAAATATGAAAGAAACATAAAATATATAACATACTATTAAATACATTATAATATATTGTCTCCGTAAACATTTTGGCGCCCCTTAACATATTTCAGGGAGGGCTATTGCCCCTACGAACCACCCCTTAAATACGGCCCTGGATGTGTGCCTTTTTTTTTGTTTTTTTTAAGTATGAAGACACTTTTACTACCCGAAATAATACTCCAATTATTACGAATAGCATATGTTTCCGGTAGCAAAGTGGATGTAGTTGGTACTTTATTTAGGTCATTTTCTCTAAATTGACCCTAAGCGGTAGAAAAAACGACCAAAAAATGACGAAAAAACGGCATTTTTCAAATTTCGACGAATTCGATTTCAATATTTCACGATAACTCGGGCAATTTTAAAGTTAGAGACTTGAAAATTTTTTTGGGAGTTTATATAGGAACATAGGTACTATGTATATGTGATAAAATTTTGGAACCGTTTGGTTAATTTTTCTACAAAATTTAGGACTTTGAATATTTCGTAAAATTCACGTTTTTACATATTTAATGTTTTTAATGTTTGATAAAACTGTTAATTTTAGGTATTATACTATTATGGTCTGAAAATTTTACTGAACTATATATACGAGTACATATTACTTTACATCATATCAAAATGTTAGAAAATCCCAAGTCACATTTTTTTTTTATAGCTGTTTTAATTTGATATTTTTAGTAAAACGAAAATCTTAGAATCCATAGGTACGTTTAAATAAATCATAGGCGCGCAATTAGGTGTGAAAATTTTAGGGGGGCTGAATTAAATTTTAAAAAAACTTCTAAATCAATATCATTTATATCACAATATAAAAACAATATATATTTTTTTTAATATCATGTATGTATTTTCACACATATATATACATAATTAAATATATAATGAATAATGAATACATATTACATTTTTATATTAAAATATTATCAGCAAGTAAAAAGTGCATTAATTATTTATCAGACAAAATGTAATTAATTTATATATTTTATTAGTTCATTTTATTTATTAAATATTAATAAAACAAAAACTTAATTTCTAATCATTATTCATTAATTACTTTCTGTATATCTGTAAAATTATTCTTGTAGACTGTAATAATAATTGCTTTTGAACTTTGCAAGTCAAAGCTTAAATTTATAGACAAAGGAGCTGCTATACCCAGTGCCGCAACAATAGGGGACGCTGGGTATGCATTGCATTCCCTGACCAGAGATTTATTTTTAGATAGGGCCCCATGTTAAAAGTATTATTATAAT
The DNA here is from genome assembly GCA_021307375.1 of Tetraneura akinire. Lineage (NCBI taxonomy): Eukaryota > Metazoa > Arthropoda > Insecta > Hemiptera > Aphididae > Tetraneura > Tetraneura akinire. The sequence goes on from JAIUCT010000064.1 coordinate 65,435, forward strand.
ATTATTTATAAATTTTATTCATAAAATAAAAAAAAAGAAACTAGAAATTGTTGTCATCCAAATATCACTTAATAGTTATGCTTATATGATCAGGGCCGGATTTAGAGTTGTGGGGGCCCTGGGGCTCTTAACAAATAAAAGTTTTATTATTATAATCCAAGATTTTTCTACAAATATTTTAGAAAATAATTTAATTCAAATCAATTGTAAAAACATTACTCTATTATTTCATTAAAATCATTGATTACGACATTATTGTTACATATAACTTACTATTTCTATTAATTTGTAATTATTTTATTGATCCCGAAAACAAATATATTTATTATAAAATTAAAAAATTTACGACAAAACTTACAAAAAGTAGATTTTTTTTGTGGGGGCCCATATAATATGTATTTTGTGGGGACCCCGGGGCCCGGGCCCCTTGAGCCCCCCTAAATCCGGCCCTGTATATGATATATTTTCCGTCCATAATCGATTGATGCCATAGTCATAGACATAATACGTATTATACACACAATATACATAAACATAATATTATATTTTATAATCGAACATGTTTTAATTGAATAGAAAAACACTTGAAAATATAAAAATAACTAATAAGAAATTGGAAAGTGGAAGTAGGTAGTTGGTACTTTATTTAGGTCATTTTTCGAATTTCTCAAAATTGACCTTAAATGGTAGAATAAACGACGAAAAAACGGTATTTTTCATGATAATTGAAATTTCGATGAATTCGATTTCAATATTTCACGATAACTCGGGCAATTTTGAAGTTAGAGACTTGAAAATTTTATTGAGTATTCACATAAGAATTATATATATGTTGTAATTTTGGTAACAAATTCGACCCTTTTTAGACACTTATACCTATAAATCCACCCATAAATTTATTTATTGAATATAATATAATATACGAATATACCACTGGAGAAAGGGATTAAAAATATCATATACTAATATATTGCTTAGAAAAAAGGGGGGCCCATAATTCTGTCTTGCATTGGGGCCTACCAATAGCAAGTTGCGGAACTGGCTATACCACTGGGCATTGAGCACTGAGCAGTATAGCCAGTAAATAAAAATTATGGAAAGAATTTTGTAGAGTTTACAATGTAGAGTGCAGACTAACAAGTGACAGTGTTTAGTATTAGTACAATATTATAGTACCTATAGTACCTACATCTGCACAGGTTGTTTTTCACGGTAGTGCCAGTGCGGGTCGTGCGACACAAACTAGATCTTTAATTTTTATCATGAACATAATATATTTTTATATTAATATTTATTAATTATTTATTATTGAAAAAATGCAGATATATTAATCAATTAATTAACAAATTATTAATTAATGAATTCATATTATTAAATAGAAAAAAATGTTGGTACTCGTATATGTTATAGAATTACATCACGAAAATAGGCGATTGTAAATTCCGCCCGAAGCGAGCAGGTAATAAAAATATTTATGGTAAATTCCACCCGGAAAAATATCCAGGTCAAAAAAGGTACATGTAAATTCCGCCCGTAAAAATATAGAGGTAAAATAAAAAACATGTAAATTCCGCCCGATTAAAAACGCTGCGGTTTTACCGCATCCGAATGTGCATCGTGTAAATGTTATATTATATTAGGCCCGATGCACACGTGCTGTTTTTGCCGCAATCCAACTTGCATGCGTAGTATACTCGTATTAGTCGTATTCATATAAATCATTGATAAGTATATTATATAAGATATATATTTTTTTTAATTGACTGATGAGTTTATGTTTTTTTCATATTTTAAATAATTTTTAAACATTATAATTATAAATTACTGATAACTGATAAGTATATAATATATTTTTTTTATTAAAACACATTATTATTATTGTTTTTTTCATATTTTAAATAATTTTATATTAATATTACTGATGACTGATATATACGTTTATTTATTTATAAATTTGTTAAATTAAATTGTTTTTTTCATATTTTAAATAATTTTATATTAATAATACTGATGACTGATATACATGTTTATTTATTTATAATTATGTCGTTATTAAACATTATTATTATAATTATGGAAACCGTTGAGTCTTGAGTACGTCTTACCCGTCTAGGAACATGTACTTGAAACCGCAACGTGCCGACCGTAACAACACCGACCTTGTCGCAGCGATTAATCCTAGCGGCAAGCCGCAAAGAGGAAATCGTACCTACCTTTCACAAACCGCAGCGTATCAACCGCAACCGCAACCGCAATTAAATTTATTTAACCGGGGCGGAATTTACATGTACCTTTTTTGACCTGGATATTTTTACGGGCGGAATTTACATGTACCATTTTTTGACTGAAAATATTTAGTGACCAAATTTACCTTTTTTGGGCGGAATTTACTACCGCCCCACGAAAATATTTAATTATAAAATATTAGAATTAAATTGTCATATTTTGCAAACATTTTTGGGGGGGCTATGACTGATTTTGAGGGGGCTTAGCCCCCTCAAGTCCCCCCCCCAAATTGCGCCTATGAAATAAATATTCTGAAAACACTTTTACTACCCGAAATAATGCTTCGATTTTTACGAACAATGAGTTTCAGGTGTAAAAGTAGATGTAGATGGACTTTATTTAGGTCATTTTTCGAATTTCTTAAAATTGACTCTAAGCGGTAGTAAAAACGGCATTTTTCATGAAAAATGAAATTTCGACGAATTCGATTTCAATATTTCACGATAACTCAAGCAATTCTTAAGTTAGAGACTTGAAAAATTTTTTGGGTGTTCACATAGCTATTATACGAGTATGTTATATTATAATGTGGTAAAATTTTGGAACCGTTACGTTCATCTTTCTACAAAATATTGGACATTGAATATTTCGTAAAATTCTCGTTTTTACGTATATAATGTTTGATAAAATTGGCAATTTTTGGTATTAGGGTCTGAAAATTTTACTGAAGTATACTTACATATTACTTAACATCATACTAAAATATTAGAAAAATCCCTAATCTCAATTTTCTTTATAGCTGTTTTAAGTTGATATTTTTAGTTCAAACGAAAATTATAATTGACTGAACTTCGCTCAGAATCGTTTTTTCGAATGCAATGGTTTATCATTGCATTCAAATTCTAATTAAAATTAAACGCTATGATTCGCACACCTGTATCCTGTGCGGCAGGAGTATCAGCTCTTTTTTATCTTTTATTCTCAAACTGTAATATTATATTTTGCGTAATACGAGCGTAATGTGTAAGCTAAAATCAAAAGTCACGACGCATCTTACAGAAAATTATTTTCGTCGTCAAAATATTTTTATGGGTACACTGTACACTAATTGATCGATTTCAATAACGTTTATATTTTATTATAATTTTAAATTTATAGAACTCATACGATCCGATGGAATATTCTAGGTGATATGTACTCGGGTTCTTGTGAATTTTAAAACAAACCAAATATAAGTTCGAATTCGACGTTGAAAATTCTATAGAAGACAACGTTGCCAACTGATTTCACCATTTTTTTTTTTTTTTTTTGTATTTAATATTATATTTAAATGATATAAAACTAATGGTACCACTAAAAATTGTCTACGACCATTATTTAGTGAGATATCGGCATTTAAAAAATACGCGTGACGTCATAATTTCGTTGGCGTCGTGTGTCCTGTATATATTATTACGTGAATAATACGACCTGTATAAATGCTTATATTTCAGATAATATTACATTTATCAATTTGAACCTTTATTATAATTTAAAACTTAGAAACATAGATTTAGTTTAATGTAATTTTTAAATAGAATTATTACTTAAATAATATATTTTATTATGAAAAACTTTTTTGATATTTCTATATTCTACTACATACATATAATAGGTATTTTACAACCTACCTATTCTATTATTCTATATTATTATTTGATTACTACCTATACCATACCTGCATCATTAGTTATCAATATCTTTATTATATTACCTATCATTATAGATTTTAATTTTATTATCTAAATCATATTATATTATTATTAAATATACGATAATAATTTATAGATTTTTTTTTTTGAGATTTCCATTGAAACGTGCCTTTTATCACATATGGTTGAAATTGAAAGTAATGCACCTTGGACATAATGTGTTTTTTTTTTACTATAGGAGAAGAACATTTATTACACGTTATAAATAATTCAGATAAACAATCCCAAAATATAATAAAACATGAACTGTCACTAATTTATTATTAGAAGTCCCAATAAATTTATCACTATAACTATAATCTACAACAACCATACACTGAAGACTGAACACAACATTATAATTTTAATTTTTATATATTTATATTTTTAAAGTATAAACACTATACGAAATACGAATTATTACTGTAATACGAATATTACGAACACGACATACGGATTTGTGAATACGATTGGATGGTATGCACTATGCATTACTTTGTAAAAATTCAGAGAATATTAAATTATAAATAAATTGGTATATTATCTATACTAAAGTAATATCGGAATTTATATTATGATATCTCTATAATTTAAGATCAACTTGTTTTTTTGAGTTGTATGGTCCTTTAAAGTTTAAACGTATACCTATAACGTATAATATCAATACGTTTTACATTATGTTTACAAGTAATAATTATTACAATATAAATTAATTAATTTCTTGAAAAACGATAACAATATTTAGCATTACAATGACACTTTAATTGTACGTAAATCATTTCTTGTTCGCGTTTCTTTGATTTGCAAGAAAAAAATAAATATGGATACACCACTAATACTAATGCGACAAACATGTGTGATGACTAATTGATCCACGAATTAAAGTTTGCATTATTATTATCCCCATAATCGTCCATATTGTAATCACTATAAAATAATAAAAAAAAAAAAAAAAATGACATTTCATATTATTATTTTTACAATTTTTTATAAACCTTAAAATGTCAATTATACATGAATAACCTAATATAGGTATATAATAATTTTTAATTAAAAATAAAAATATCTAAGCTAACATGCTAATTTTAAATTTTGCAGTATGAAAAAAATAATTTTTTTTTTTTAATTTAATATAAACTGAGAATTGTTAAGAAAATATAAATTATTTGTATGCATAAATAATGAACTAAAATTATATTTACAAAATATTATCAGTAATATTGATAAGTGTATAGTATTGCTGTGGTCAGTGGCGTATTCAGGATTTTTTTTTGGGGGGGGGGGGGTTAAAAAAATTTAACGAATTAAATAATTTTTAATTTTGTTTGTTTTTATTGTTATTATTATATTATTATTTATTATGCTAATTATAGAAATAAAAAGGAAAAGTATACTTCTGCCGCAGGGATATAAGTGTGAAAATCGTAGTGTTTAATTTTAATTAGAATTTGAATGTAATGATGAACCATTGCATTCGAAAAAACGATTCTGAGCGAAATTCAGTCAGATAATGTAGATATTGATTAATATATTGCCGTTTTTTCGTCGTTTTTTTGTTGTTTTTTCTAACGCATAGGGCAATTTTAAAAAATTCGAAAAATTACCTAAATAAAGTACCAAAAATCCACTTTCCAACCGAAAATATTTGCTATTCGTAAAAATTGAAGCATTATTTCGGATAGTAAAAGTAATAGTGTCTTCAGATATAAAACTAAAAAGAAAAAAGAAAAAAATTAAAAATATCAACTTTAAACAGCTATAAAAAAAAATTGAGACTATTTTTCTAATATTTTAATATAATATTAAGTAATATATAGACATACTTCAGTAAAATTGTTAGACCTTAATGCTTAATGCTCAAAATTTCCAATTTTATCAAACATTATATACATAAAAACGAGAATTTTACAAAATATTCAAGGTCCTAAATTTTGTAGAAAAATTAACGTAACGGTTCCAAAATTTTACCACACATATATAGTACCAATATAAACAACTATTCAAATTTTCAAGTCTCTAACTTAAATATTGCCCGAGTTATCATGAAATATTGAAAACGAATTCGTCAAAATCTCAATTTTCTTGAAAAATGCAGTTTTTTCGTCGTTTTTTCTTCCTCTTAGGGTCAATTATGAGAAATTCGAAAAATGACCTAAATAAAGTAACAACTACTTTCACTTTCCAACTGGAAAAATATGCTATTTCGGATAGTAAAAGTGTCTTCATACTTAAAAACAATAAAAAAAAAAATTAGGTATATTTTATTACTACGAGATATTAATATTATTTAAATATTTAACAATTTGGGGGGGGGGGTTACAACCCCCAAACACCCCCCTGGATAAGCCACTGGCTGTGGTATTGCTTGATGAAGATGGACAGTCTTGTCTTTTGATAAAAAAAATGGAAATCACTCGGATGTCTTTGATAGTTTGATTATATCCGGTAATTTAGATATTATATTATGAAATTTTGCAACATATTTTTATATTATCATATCGATATAATATTTTAACGTACATAAAAATATTTTATTAAATTAATTTAACATTGAATATTATCATAATATTATAATTTTATAATAATATGTGAGTGAGAAATTAATTTTTTTATATTATAGTATAATAAATTAATAACTTTAATCATAGGCTAATCTACTCTATCATCAATTATCATCTCACAACAACTAAGATAAGATCATATGTTGATTTAAAATATTAAGTTTGACCTATTACTGTGAGCACTGAAACAAATAATCTTGTTTCCATGTCAAATGTTAGTTGAATAATATAACACTCTTAGAGTCGTACATACACAATAATAATATTATTATGTTTGGTACGGGTAAAGTGAATAATCTATATTTTGATTTTGTACACATATATAACTAGTTGTAGATAGATAGTACTTATTTTATAAAAATGATATATCATTGATAACTTTAAAATTTATAATGGTTTTTTTTTTTTTTTTGTATTTGAGGAAGAAATATTTCGGCATGATAATATTAAAAGCCTATATAAGACATGAAGACCCTATCCACCTATATATAAACCGCTGTCACAAACTTACTTATTTGTAGTAATCGTGTCCGTGATAGAAACAGTGGCCGTCGTCGTTTTGTCAATGATGGACGTTACCGTGTCATCAGTTAATCGTAAATTTTTGTTGTCATTTGACAGTCGCAATTATGCGGTTGCGGAGGTGTTATGGTTTCGCCGATCTGCGGTCCGACATCGAACGCTTCGTAGTTTTTTGGCGTGACGATGTCACTGGACCTAATTCGTATGCCATGCGTTGTGTTTCCCGAGTCAACGATTGTAGTCATTTCTGACGTATCATCGATGGACATATTATGATCAGTTGTCGCCTCAGTTCTGGTGGCGAACGTTTCGACTTCAGTAACGAACTAACGAACGTTTCGGCTTCAGTAGCGTACTTTGAGACCAGATCGACTTCGATAATCACATTGTCATCCGACCGTCGTCTTCGATAATCCATAAGTATCGATCGGATAACTGTATGCCAACGTCATGAAGACGAAGACTAAAGCAACAGCCCCGTAACACATAATAACGTCAGTTTGTCAGTTTTAAATATTTATATTTTATACAATTAAAACGAATAACGAAATAAAAAAAAAAACAATACAATCGCGTTAAATAATTTACAATGACAAAATTATTATCGTTATAGTTTGTGTGTTTACACAACTTTCGCCAATGATAACTAATGGCAACTATAAGTCTGTGTTCTCCTAGGAAACTGCAAGCAATAATAATAATAATAATAATAATAATAATAATAATAATAATAAATTAAATTATTGTTTATTATAATCTATCGATTTGACCGCACAACTTTTGACAGAAATGTTTTGATTTATAATATATTATTATTATTATATATTTTAACAAAAAAAGACCAGCTATAATTTTAATCAATACTTCTAAAATTGAACTTCGCTTAGAATCGTTTTTTTGAATGTAATGGTTTATCATTGCATTCAAATTCTAATTAAAATAAACACTATGATTTGCACACCTATATAAAGAATATTTCATTATGATAATATACACATATTTTTTCCTCTTATAAAATTAAAAAAAAATACACGTAATATTAAATAATTTTTTTAAAAAGCCTAATTATATTGTATATATGGTTCCAAGTTACACGGAACCCTTGTGATTGTTGTATGGAACCCCTAGTTTCCGCGGAACACACTTTGGGAACCGCTGCTCTAGTACATTTATCTAAAAAAAAATCACTGGTCTATGGCACCGTCGTTACGACTCTTCCACCCAGGACCCACATACCACCCCAAAAAGAAGTGAAGCCATTGTTTCACTTGGCATATGTACTCGGCGCCACTGATATCCACTCTGCGACGTGACTGCGTATTTTGATAAAATTAAGAAATTATAAACTCCCTGCCGTTTACCGGACACCTTTACTACGTTTACTTTACATGCACAGCTAAAACCGATTTAACTCAATTCGTATTAGTTAATTCCCGAAGTGACATATGCGTGTAAACAGCTGTTAATTCGGTTTAAAATCAATTTGGTTTGCCTAAAACGGTTTAGTTAATTCACATTTGAAATGCGCATTGAAATAACATAATGCAATCCGTTATGTTAATCCGATTTAAAAATGGCCGTTTATTACGAAGAAATATCTATAATAATAATAATACATTATTCTGGGACACTGTACGTTTTATAGAATATATTGTCGTTGAGTAGTGTCAAACTGAACGATCTACACCGGAAAAATCGTAACATATCTATACTGGGAATAAATTGATTAAAATATAGTTCGTGTTTTCATAAATTAAATTTTTATACTATTTGACTTTCGAGTATCAATTTGTACTTTGTGTGTTGGATATTTCGCAACGATACGTTTGACACGTGACAAAAAATAAAAAAATAGATTCAAGTAAAACTTTTTATATAACTAATATAACTTTTTTTTTATTTGAATGTATTTTTTTATTTTTTGTCACGTGTCAAACGTATCGTTGCGAAATATCCAACACACAAAGTACAAATTGATACTCGAAAGCCAAATAGTATAAAAATTTAATTTATGAAAACACGAAATATATTTTAATCAATTTATTATTTCAATCATTTAGAATTAACCCTTTCATTCCCAGACTTTTTTTTTTTTTTTTTGCAATAAATTTTTTTTTCTTTTAATCTTACTTAGATTAGTTTACATAATAATAAAAATAATTTTTTTCAAATTTTCATTTTGTATTTGTCTAGAATTTGATTATGTCATTCTAGAAGGACATCAGTATTAACTTAGTCAAATTACGAGTATATATATTTTTATTTATATAAATTTTATAAATAATGATTCCATGTATTATTACAATATTATATTTCCCATATACTTTTATAGTATTGTGAATAAAGCTATATACGACTATACGAGTACATCATAATAAAGCACATAATATGAATAAATAGTTTTTTTATTTATTTTTTTTTTTTTTTAGTAAAAAATAAATAATACAAATAAATATATCAATACAAATTATATAACTAATTATTAACAAAAAAATAAAAATTTATTTTACTTATTATGTTAATTTAATAATAATAATTAAAATAATGTGTTTTATAAATTCAATAATACACAACTCAAAATGTCAGGAAAACAAATATATCCTATGAAGTTGTAAGTCACTCAAATTGAATTACTAACGGAAGAATATAATAAGTAATTAATTTACTGAAGAAAATGCTTCATAACAAATAAATAATATTTTTATTTATTTTGTTTATAGAAATGTGGAATGCAGCGTTGATGGCCAACAACAAATCATTTGGAAGCATTTATATTATAAAATCCAATAGAATTAGAAAAAAATTAACGAATATATCATTTCTAATTTTTTTCTATTTTTCATTATTAAATAAATTTATTTATATGTTTACTCTTAATCTCTTATCGTTAATATGAATTAATATTAATATTTTTATTTATCTTTAACCCTTTCACTGCCAGATGCTTTTCACTTTGTAACCTACTCTTGTCACACAAATTTGACTTTTTTTTATTAATTTTAATATCCTGATTGAAGTATCAAACCAACCTACAAAGCTCAAAAATTTCTAAAATCATTTTTACTTAGTTAATGAAGTTTTAGAAAGTTTTAAAAATGGTTTCCCAAAATGCGGTATTTACCGGCCTTTAGTAATTTAATAAATACAAAACACCAAATTATTATCAATAAATTTAATTTTCATAATAGACTTATATATATAACATAATAAATAATTATAACAAAAAACAAAATAAAATAAAAAGTTTATAAATTAATTTAGAAATATTTGTCTTGGGTGTGGTAAATTTCAAAACATGGAACCGGACACAATCCCACATCACATTTTATACACATTTGCAACTTTATACAACAGCAAAAATGTTGAGGTGTATACTTTATATAAAAAACTACATTAATTTAGAAATTTTTAAACGACAAATATTTTGATTAGAAACATGAGAAACATAATATTATAATGCATACATACAATCAATATAAATCAATAATTAAACATAAGTATAAAGTATAGATAAGTAGTATAAATTTAAAAAATTAAAAACCTTATAAATAACAAATACCTAATAATAGAAAAACAAAAAATGCTTTCTTTATTTATAGATTATTAAATAAATTACATAATTTATTAATTTACGTCTAATAAAAAATAATATATATTTGTTTATTAATAGATTATAAATAACTAGTTATAATAAAGAAATTAAAAAATAATCATAACCTTATATAATGTTATTTTGCAGTAAATGACATAAAATGCTATAAATATAATAGATTTACATTATTAAAAAAAAAAAAAATAGTACCTACTACCTACTATAAAATTTAAATTGGATCATTGACTTTCATAAATAATTTACGAACAGGAAATTATCATTATAAATCAGTTCTTTTCCTTAATGTATTAAATAAACTGGTAGGTTTAAGTAAAAAATAGATTAATATAAATTACAAAATATATGTTTATTTTTTATTGAAATTGAAAGTTGTCAATTCAATTTAAAGCTTTATAATAATTATTGTTAAATGAGTCTCTAAAATCAAAAAAATAATAGTAATAATAAGTACATTTTTTTATTGGGTGTAATATATAAATAATTAATAATAATAAAATAACATTTTCTTTTTAGACTAGACATACAGTTGTATTTACTATAATTACACAAAATGTTTTATTTTTTTTACTATTATTTATTTATATTAATAATATAAATTATTAATAAGTAATAATAATGAGTAGGTACCTAACTATATTTTTGGTATACAAAAAATGAAATCAATTAAAAATAATAATTATACAAACTATCAATAAAAAAAAAAATATTAGGTATTTATACCTACTTTTTTACATTTTAATATAGTACTTTAGTTTTTTTCTAAATCTATATCTTTATTTAAAAAAAAATAAAGTAATAACCTTAATTTTTTAATTTACATAAACTTTTTATATGAATTCAACGAATATAAATTAAATAAAACTATCATATAGGTAGTTTATATTTTCTGTATATTTTATAATAATGTTATGAGAAAGATAAAGATATAGAGCGTCTGAACCAAAACAATGCAATCAAAGATAAAGAAATTGAACGGCTTAATCAAATGAGTAATAATAAAAGAAACCACTAGCAAGTACAATTGGTTCAATTAAGTTATACGCATTGGATCAGAAATTTACCGACGTATTAACTGATTACCCTAAGGTGATAACACTGATAACCAATAGTCAACTTTCAAATACACTTGTTACAGTCATTTAATGCGACTCTAACCTAACCGGTGTCTTCAATTTTGTACCGAATCGGCATAAAATGTCTGGCGGATTATCCCAGTGCATATGATAGAGGGAGACGAGACGTAGGTAATATTTTAATAGCAATTGGAATATTAATTTATACACAATACTGGCGGGTGGATTGTATGAATGGACACGATTTCCATTCGGATACAAAAATTCACCTAGACAATTTTCAAAGGCGGTTGCTAAAGCTCTCACTGGGATACAATATTTGGGAACCATAAATTATGTTGATGATATAATTAATTATGCTAAAAATTTTGATGAATTACTAATAATATTAGAAAAATTACTAATTCGAATTAGAGAAACGGGATTTAAGTTAAAAGCATCAAAATGTAAATTCGGGTATTGTGAACTAAAAATTTTAGGACAAATTGTGAATACAGAAGGTATTAAACCAAATCCGGAAAGATTGGATGTTATAAAAAAATTTCCGAGACCAAAAACCATTAAACAAACTAGAAGTTTTTTTAGGAATGTGCAATTTCTTTAGAAAATTTATTCCACGGTTTGCGGAATTAGTAGCACCAATAACAGATTTAACCCGAGGTCAATATCTTACAAAAAAATCACTTGTCAAATGGACTGACATACATCAACATACGTTCAAAAATTAAAAGGGGGACTTACGAAGCCACCTCTCTTAATTCATTTTAATCCAGTATTACCAATTGTAATTTGGACAGATGCAAGTAAAATAGGAATTGCGGGAACATTGCTGCAGAAATCGGATTTAGATGAACAATTACATCCGATTTCATTAATTTCTCGGAGATTGAATGAAGCTGAGGTGAAATATAGCGCGATAGAGTTAGAATTATTGGCTATTGTGTATGCATTAGAAACGTTCTGCCCATATGTATACGGGGTTAAAATAGAGGTATGGACGGATCATGCACCACTTTGATATTTAGATAATATTAATAAGAGTTTATCGGTTAGAATACAACGGTTGAAGTGTAAAATAATAGATTTTGATTTTACTATAGGTAATATATCGAAAAGGGTTAATGAATCAAGTATGTGACGCACTGTCGAGAAACCCAGTGAACGACCCTCCCACTCATGAACAAGAATTACAAAAAGAGAACGAAAAATCAATTTTAAATATTCAAGCGATTAATCTACAAATTGAACAAAATAATGACCCCGAGTTAAATAAAATTATTCAAGCGGTAGAGAATCCAGAAAATTCAGACCATGTTATATTAGAAAAGCAAAAAACTATTTTTTGAATCAGGAAAAAATATTAATGTATAGACATGGACCCAAAGAACAACATATTAATTTAATTGCTATCCCCAAAAATCGTATTAAAGATATTTTGTTTAATTTTCATGATCATCCGTATGCGGGACATTTAGGTATAGATAAAACATATAAAAAAATTATAGAGAGATATTTTTGGCCTACTATATATAAAGATATTCGAAAATACGTTTTATCATGTCTAAGTTGTCAAAAAAGAAAGGCAGACAATACACCCACATATGGGTATATGCAAACTACACCCAATCTATTAGGGCGACCATTTGAACAATTTACTATTGACTATATAAGACCGATTAATCCTAGTAGTAATGGTTGTGTATATACAATTATTACCTATTGGTAGGTACTTGTGCAACAACAAAATACGCAATAGCAAAAGCTTACAAAAAAGCAAATGGAAAAATACGGCAAAATTTTTATTAGACGTAATCACGCAATATGGAGCTATTTCGGAGGTTCATTCGGATAGGGGGTTACATTTTACAAATAAATTAGTTGACAATCTACTTACCTCGCTAGGAATAAAAAATACATTTTCAATAGCCTATAGACCACAAAGTCAAGGGCAAACAGAAAAATTTAACGGAACACTTATAGACATGATTAGTCATTTTGTCCAAGAAAAAACACAAACGTGGTCCCAAATGATAAAATATGTATTATTTGGATATAACACATCAAAAAATGAAACAACCGGATATACACTATTTTTCTTACACCACGGATATAACCCAAAATCTGTTTTTGATTTTAATATAATAGAAACAAATATACAACCGGACGTTCTAACGGAAATAAAAAAAAAATAAACAAAATAAGAAACGAATTGCCAAATATATTAAAAGAATAACATAAAAAAAATAAAAAATATTAGGTATGATCAACATAAAACACATATTACATTTCACCCGGGAGAAAAAGTATTAATTAAGACACCGGTAAGAAATAATAAATTCTCATATCGTTTTGAAGGACCGTTTACAATTATTAAGGGTATTTCTAACAATGCGTATTTGGTAGAAATTATAAAAAACGGACAACTTATAAAAGACTACAAACACGTTAGTCAGATAAAAAAATTCAAAATACGTAATATATAAATAGTTATTTCAATATAAAATAGTAATAATCTTTTAACATTATAAAAGTAGGTCATATTTTATTCATTGAATCGTAGTGTATATACAAAAAATGCTTACCACACAATTTTTGTGTTGTGCTGGTGTCAATGGTGAGTCAGGGGGTCATTGCCTCATTGGAAGAAAAAAAAAATTTTTTTATTAGACATATTTAATAGGGATAAATATTTGAAAATAAATAACACTAAGTCAGTAAGCACAAAATTATCACAGAAACCACATAGGTCGTAAAAAAATAATTCACACACGCAACAATTTTAATTAGTATTATTTTTTTTTCGTTCTTCTCTATCTTATATATATATACCTAATATATTATTAATCATGTTTCATTATTATTTACACCAAATGCATGCACATTTTATAATTATAATTATAATTATATTTTTGTCATTCGACATCGCTAAAACTATACAAGAACAAAATGGTCTAATGGATAAGAAGGTGACAAACGGTTCGGGTATTTTACCAATATCAAACCAATATCAAAATTACAGACATACTCAGGTACATTCAATTTGTTAATCCATGTAAATATCTCGATGTATGTAGAAAAATTTAATTTAATTGAAGAATTATTAAATCATAATACAAAATTATGAAATCATAAAAACGATAACATTTCATCAATTTGTAATACTTTTAATCTAACTGTATATATCAACTTTATATGTTTATAGGTGTATTAAATATAAATATGTTATAAAATTAAAAATAAATATGAAAAAAAAAAAAAATTGTACTACGGTAGGACGGTGATCGTATTATTAGACAATTATAGCCTATAGGAATTGTCGCCACAAACAATCCGATTCCGATTCAACGGCTTTCCTAAACCAATCCTGAACAAGAAATCGGTCGTGTGTTTGTCAGTTCTGAAATCGTTGCAGAAGAGGGATGGTTCGGCGAAGTGCGCAAATTTCACACGACTGTCAGTGATGCAGCAGGTGTCGAATCTGGAATTAACCTAACCATACACGATTACGACATCAACGGTGAGAAACCGGCGAAAGAGAACACCCAATACTCCAGCGACTGTTTGAGATTTCACATGCAACCTGTCACGCCGAACGAAGAAAAAAATTTTTTTTTTTTATAAAATAAAAAAAAAAAAAAAAAAAAAAAACTATAACTCTACACTAGAGTTATGGTACAAAAAACATTCGAAGTGTTGACGACGATTTATCATTTATCCCAAAAACCGATATCGAAAAATCACTGTCAGTCCTGCGACGACAATACAATATTTATTTTAACGAATTACATTTCATATGGAAACAAGCCAACCGTACAACTTGGAACCGTATAAAAAAAAAAAAAAAAAAAAGAAGCGATCAACGCCTTACCGTCCAACACCATCATATGAAAAATTAAAATGTTTAAAAGTTGAAAAAAAAAAGATGGGGGGTAATGTAACAATTGTTACATATATTATTGACATACTTAAAATTAGCTGAATGTTAGTTTTCCCCCAATCATTAATATTATTATTGTAAAGCCAACGACCGACACAAATATGTAAGAGACGGCAGTTCTTCGTTAACAGTTGAATATAACAGAACTCCGTTTCGTCGCGTCATAGACCCGTAAGTTAAATATTATATTATAATTATTCTATACTTATTAATAAACCAGAATCGAACTATTGAACCAATTTATATTTATTTGTAACCCAAAAGATCCTGTTGCTCCCGAGTGGCCGAGTTACGAGTTATATTCAAAAGTACCTAAAAACCTTCCCTGAATATCATATATTTAACTGGTCACCCCTGGCCACGTTACATCTGTAATAACAATTTTTTTGATATACGAAATACGACTACGTCTCTCGAAAGGGGGTAGTATTAGTATAGTAGTATAAACAATTTTTAGATTAGGTATCAATTTTTAATTATTTTATTATTAATGCTATGTAAGGGATTTATGTGTATTTGACCTAGATTAAAGGAAAAAAATAATGTTATTTAGAAATTAAGAATTTGTGATGACATCAGTTTTGTGGTGTCCTAGTTTTAAAATGCTTTAAATATAGGGTTTTGAAAGAGAACAGGGAGACGGTG
>JAIUCT010000064.1:81751-97564 GCA_021307375.1 Tetraneura akinire
TAAAATGCTTTAAATATAGGGTTTTGAAAGAGAACAGGGAGACGGTGTAGACACACGAAGACGTTGTCTATTGTGTTTAGTCTCCTCCAGTTCGATTTGTATTTGAGTTGTATATTACTAATTAATAATATTATATAAAATATTATATAAAATTATAAAAATTATAATAAAATATTATATAATGAAGAAGATATGGCCGGGGCTTTTGGGGAATTTTTTTAAAAAAACAAGAGGTCAAAAAGGGGGATCCAACTTTTTGGCAATATATATCATTTCTGTTGTAACGTAGCTACAGAGAAACAATTAAAACACTTATACATAAATGAAGAAATAATGAACCAACAAATAAACAAATACAAAAACGTACTAACATCTGATCACAATGACTTAATTAATATAACTACCGAATTAAAAAAAATATACAAAAAACGAATATCTAAAAATGGAAACTCTAAAAACCATGTTTGAAGAATTCGTAATCGAAAAAAAAACAAAATCACATGATACAAAATGAAAATCAAGAAAATAAAATGTCAGGTATACAAGAAATCAGGCCCGTGCGCAGGATTTCATAATGAGGGGGGGGGGGGGTTTGAAAAAAAATATATATAAAATAGATACATAAATAGCAAATATTATTTATTATGTATTGAATACAATATACATTATATCCTTCATTTTGTAAGTCTTGCGTTATTATTTATTACAAATAACATTATAAAATATTTGATATAATCGATCAAAAATGAAAAACACGATTTATATTTTTTCGGAAATGGGAACCCTCAAACCCCCCCCTTGCGCACGGGCCTGCAAGAAATAATATTTAATTTAGTGACAGTAATATTAAAATTTACTAATTACGAAAGAGACTCAAATATACATTTACATTGTAAATTACAAAAAATTCCATCAAGAATAATTATTACACCAGAAATTATTTACCAAGATCTCAAAAAGTTATCA
This sequence comes from Tetraneura akinire, assembly GCA_021307375.1. NCBI lineage: Eukaryota > Metazoa > Arthropoda > Insecta > Hemiptera > Aphididae > Tetraneura > Tetraneura akinire. The sequence goes on from JAIUCT010000064.1 coordinate 82,718, forward strand.
AACGCTTGAAAAAAAGATTGGTATGAGTTAGTCATTCCTATTAACAGATTACCAACATATTTTAATTTACCAATCACAGAATGTCAATTTTCAAAAACACAAATATTTATAAAAATAAAAATTCCTATACAAGAAAAATAATCAAATTGGAAACTCTTTCAATATATTTCAACACATTTTAAATTTGAAAACTCAATTTGTCTTATATTTTCAGAAAAGACATATATTGCAGTTAACACAATAAACAATGAACATAGAATAGTATCAGGTGTCGGATTACAACATTGTGACCCACCAGTTACTGGCCTCTGTTATATTCCGAGATTTTCAGCGGATATTACACTATCACCAAAATGTGTAGAATCAATATTCAAAAATAAACCGTTAGCAGAAATCAATCAATATTGTTACTTTCGATGTATAAAACATCACAAAGATGATTCAACAATGATAAAACAAATAGGAATTAATACATATGCAATAACAAACGTAAAACCAACATTAAAAATAAGAATAAAAAAATATAATATCACCACAGTTGAAGGATTAAAAATAAATTATAACCACCCAGGTCTTTTGAAAATATCATTTCCATGTGATTATGAACTGTTACAAAACGAAACAAACATAATTCCAAAAATGTATCCGTGTGAATCAAGCAACATTAATGAATTTTCAATACAAAGAGTTTTACCCGTATCATGGACCAAATTATCACTTAAAATTAACCATGAAGAAAATAAAGAAAAACTATTTTTTACCAATATAACAGAAATTTTATATAAAAAATGGACAGAAGAAATTCCGAAGTTTCAAATCACAAAAAAAAATTAAGGATCCAGAACAATTTTTTAAAGATATTATACTAGAAAAGATGCCACAATCACTTATAGATGATTTTATGGGAGATATTATTTATTTAACATGGTTATCTTTGTTTAAAATAATAATAGGAATAATTGGCTACAAGATATACCCAATAATTATTACAGTACAGTAACTATCCACACAGCAACATTTACAACAACTACCGCCACCAATTCCACAAATTGTATTGTTTTAATTTAATATGTATTAACTATATAATTTATGTAAGATTTATTGGTTAAGGATATTATTATTTATAGTTATATCTTATATATATAATTATAATGATAATAATGTAATAATTCGCTAATACGATAATACTACTTTTATTATGTAAAATATGAGGTCATATTTGTTTTAGATTGGGGACTGTAGTATATTAGTATAGTAGTATAAACAATTTTTAGATTAGGTATCAATTTTTAATTATTTTATTATTAATGCTGTGTAAGGGTTTTATGTGTATTTGACCTAGATTAAAGGAAAAAAAAATAATGTTATTTAGAAATTAAGAATTTGTGATGACATCAGTATTGTGGTGTCCTAGTTTTAAAATGCTTTAAATATAGGGTTTTGAAAGAGAACAGGGATACGGTGGAGACACACGAAGACGTTGTCTATTGTGTTTAGTCTCCTCCAGTTTGATTTGTATTTGAGTTGTATATTTGAGTTGTATATTTGAAAATTATATTTGTGTTCTTTTAATATATTTAAAGTTTTAATAAATTTGTTTATATTAATTTTTACTTTATTAGAGTGTTTTATTTTGTGTGTGTTTCACATACAACACTACTAATCCAACACAAACTATTTGTCTGCGAAGCTGCGAACAGTCATCACTGAATCTGAAGCTTTTAGAAAATGCTCTTTTGAAAATGATGACAGTGAAGTTTATCGTTGTAATACAGTAGGTTTTGGTTATTCAGAATTTAGTATCTATTGATGAAGTATTTCAAAATGGATTTATTAAAAATGATACAATTTCTATTGTAAGTTTCTAAAACTTACTTAAAATCATCACCCATGAATATGAATATACTGATGACTATAGGAAATATTATGGATATTAATTTTAGTTAATAATTAATAATTTTGGCTGTATTTATATATTATATACCACTTAAGATGTATTTTGTTATATTAATTATATGTGAAATTTTATTGTATCAAATATGTAATACTACACAATTTTATATATTTATTATTTTGTAAATGGAGATTTTTTTTTTCCGACAATAAAGAATATAATAAATATAATATAATTGTGATTAAAATAATTGTTAAATGTACTTAACTTTTGATCTCTTAATTTTAAATATTTATTATATTTTATCAAATTTATTTAAAAATATAGGCAACTTAATCCGTCCATAAGAAAAACTTAGTTTTTATTGGATAGCTGTTATATATAAAATATAATTTATTACCAAAGGGCGGATATTTATGTACTAAAAAACTTTAATATATGCTCTATAAAATTTTAAAATATGCTTAATAATGTGCCCTATAAAACATCAATTTATGCCAGTAAAATATAATATGCACATAAATAGCAAAATATATACTGACATATCAAAACATGCGCTAAAATACAAAATATACGCAAATTAAGTAAAAAGAAATAATAATTATGTTGTATCAAGTAAATTAAGTACAATAGGTGACACTATTAATATATATTTATATATAAAAAATAATACAAAATTCAAAAAATATATAAAATATAAAAATAATAAAATTGTGAATAAGTCAAGAGTCAAAGGTTAGGAGTACTAATATAAGTACTTAATAGTCTTGTTATTTGCAAATACGAGAAAACTCATCATTCAATAACAACAACAAGGTGAAGGGTTAATATTGGCAACTAATATAAAAAGGCATCAAGAACAATGCACTAATCAGACGACGACCAGCGGTTAGGTTAAACGCTTCAGCCAATACGACCACAGACGTCTACAGGCAAGAGGTAACTAACAGAATTTCAGAGAACACTAAGACGAATCTCTCTTCATCATTCACTTTCAGGGAAGACTTTCCCAATTAATTGTTAATTGAGTTAAATTGTGCTAATTCTAATAAAGTGATAATTGTAATATTATTCAATTATACGAGTATATTATTCATTCACGACAACAACAGCAGTCATGTGTAATTGGTAGGTACCTACGCAACAAAATTGGCGCAGTCGGTAGGATCCTTTCAAACAGGATCTTTTTGGATTCAAGAACTATTACGGTACATCGTCAAAGAAGAAGAAGAAGTGCACTGCTTCCATATTTGCAACTCCAAAGGACAAAAACCAGAAACATAGTAGGTATCAATTACAAAAATGGATTCTACAACATCGTAATTAGTACTTTTGTGAGCATAATTTTTATATATATATATATCAGTAGGAAATACTGTATTTTGGGGTTATATGTTATATTGTATTATTACGGTCGTCTCCCTTGGAATCATTAACGAAAATATTGAAATAAATAAATTTAAGATACCCCTTTGAGAGAATTAAATAAAGATTTGAAGAAATAAAAAGTGAATATTTAGAAATAAAACATATATTGAAAATTAATAAAATGAATATTGAATAAGTGAAATAAGAAATCGAGAATTAAAGAATCCAATACAAAGAGATATTGAGTTATTGAAGTATAATAAAGTGAATATTGAAATAATAAAAATTGACAAATAAAGAGATTATTGAAATATATATAAAAGGTACAAAAATAATAAAATATATGAAAGTGAAACTTTTGAATAAAAATCAAGTGAATTATTGAAAATATATAAATTGTGAAGTTATAAATTATTATTATTATTATCATCAGAAAAATAGATAGTTACACTATAAATGTGTTTGTGTGTAATAATAATTTGTAGGACATTAATTTTTTTATATATAATTTAAATTATACATAAAAAATTAAAAATTTACAAAAATTATAAAGTGTTCATTAAAAAATTGTTGTTTAAACGACGACAACAAAATCGACGCTACGTACATAGTCCTAACAGAATAGAACAAATCGCAACAGCTTATTAATTCACTTATCGACGTTATTGTTAATCCTGTACTTGGTGCATCCTGCATCATCTGATGTTCTACTTCTAATGTTAACTTAAATCAATACTTCTTTTACGCCTGTAATAGAGATAATTGTATCTTTTAATAAAACATAATATACATAATAAAAATGCTTAAATAATAAAATGTATTCATTATACTTGAAGTTCCTGCTATTCTAAATGAAATACAAGATGTAATCGCCGGATGCAAATTATTGCCATAATCGTTAAATGTTTCTTTACAAATCATTTCAATTAAAACCAACCGTCCTTCGATGTTGGCCCTTGATTGTAAATCACCTAACCACTAAAAAAATTATTTTTAAATTTATTAAATACAAATTAAATAATAATAAAAATAGCATTTAAAAATTACTAGATTATTCAAATTGCTGATTAATTTACGAATACCTAAGATATATATATATATATATGTTATAAAGTAAACTAAATTGTATTGTTGCTATTTGCGGAAATATTATTTCAATTCATGAAAACTTCCATCAATTAAAAACCAAATTTTATTTCATAAAGTCATTATTATTTAAAATGTTTAAATGTCAATTTATATAAAGTTTCGATGTGGATAAACATGATAATAACCATATTAATTGTTACATATTGCCAGTAGCTGTTTTTGTGTGCACTACGGAAAATAAAAATGTGCACCTGTTACCTGTGTCTTTGTTATAGGCAGGCTGTATGGGCCATGTGAAGCCTTAAGATTTAAGAAACAATTTTAATATTATAAAAAATTAAAATAAGCTTTTATAATATAAAAATTAGAAATTATTATTTGTGGTAATATCATTATATGGATCACAGTTGTCGTTTTCTTACAAGTAAAAAAGTCGCCATGATAAAAACACACCCAGAAGCCACTAAAGAAAGATGGCTTAGAGGTATATTTCCTAATGCTGAGAAAGATGAAGATGATGACTGATGATCATAAAGTAAAACTCCCATCAAAAATATAGTTTTAATTTTTCATAATATGTCGATAATATAATACGAGTATGATAATTAAGTTAATAAATAAAGCGAATGTTTATTTTTTAAATATTTTAAACGTTGAGGTAGGAGGTAGGACACATTTAGTATAATGCACCTAAGTAAGCATATATTATAACTATAAGAAAATAAATTGTAAATAAACCATTTTCCTCAAAATCATTTTGAAAAAATAGCCACTGCACGTGCACACTGTATAACTCAAACATGAAATATTTTTCAGTAAATTGTATTTTCAAGTATTCATAAAAAAATTTAAAATTACAATGTCTAAAAAACTTTTAATCCCTTTAGGCCCAGAATTTTTTTATTTTTTTATTCTTTTATTTTTATTTTTTATATTTTTTTTTATGTTTATATATTTATAAATAACTTACTTATGAAGTTTTAGAGCAAAATAATTATTTTTGACCGAGTAGTATTCAATTTTAAGTCATCAAAAATAAATAGTTTTCGAGTTATGGACCTATTGTACTGGTAGTGCCTAGTGCGATATATATATTAATATATATAGTTATCCACTAGCTTAACTTAATGCGTATATCGTTAAGTTTTTGCGCAAAACAATTTTTTTATATTATATTCATGTCGCCGATGAGACAATAGTATAATTTTTGAAGAAAATTCATTTCTGATAAGTATTACGTACCTACGTTATTGTTGATATTGCCGAAAATATAATTTGTTTCGAATTTATAAATGGATTTTTGAAATTTAATTGATAGAACTGGATTATTAGAAAAAATTATCTTAGAATAATATAAATATTTAATATGTAAGCTAAAAATAATTGCTAAAAAAAAATATCTATTCTACAACTAATAATATTTTATCATACATATGGTCGTTCAAAATATGTTTGCTACAATTTTTCGTGTGTCCAACTTTAACAAAAGATGAGCTGATACTCCTGCCGCACAGGATACAGGTGTGCGAATCATAGCGTTTAATTTTAATTCGAATTTGAATGCAATGATAAACCATTGCATTCGTAAAAACGATTCTGAGCGAAGTTCAGTCAGATTATAATTTTCGTTTGAACTAAAAATATCAACTTAAAACAGCTATAAAAGAAAATTGAGATTAGGGATTTTTCTAATATTTTAGTATGATGTTATGTAATATGTAAGTATACTTCAGTAAAATTTTCAGACCCTAATACCAAAAATTGCCAATTTTATCAAACATTATATACGTAAAAACGAGAATTTTACGAAATATTCAAAGTCCAATATTTTGTAGAAAAATTAATGTAACGGATCCAAAATTTTACTACATATATATAATAGCTATGTGAACACCCAAAAAAATTTTCAAGTCTCTATCTTAAAAATTGCCCGAGTTATCGAGAAATATAGAAATCGAATTCGTCAAAATTTCATTTTTCGTGAAAAATGCCGTTTTTTCGTCATTTTTTCGAAGTTTTTTCTACCGCTTATAGTCAATTTTGAAAAATTCGAAAAATAACCTAAATAAAGTACCATCTACATCCACTTTTACATCTGAAACTCGCTATTCGTGAAAATCTATGCATTATTTCGGGTAGTAAAAGTATTTTCAGAATATTTATTTATACGTATGGATTCTAAGATTTTCGTTTTACTAAAAATATCAACTTAAAACGGCTATAAAAAAAAATTTTGACAATGGATTTTTCTAATATTTTAGTATGATGTTAACTAATATGTAAGTATATTTCAGTAAAATTTTCAGACCTAAATACCCAAAATTGCCAATTTTATCAAACATTATATACGTAAAAATGAGAATTTTACGAAATATTCAATGTCCAGTATTTTGTAGAAAAATTAACATAACGATTCCAAAATTATACCACATATATATAGTAGCTATGTGAACACTCAAAAAAAATTTCAGGTCTCTATCTTAAAAATTGCCCGAGTTATCGAGAAATATAGAAATCGAATTCGTCAAAATTTCATTTTTCGTGAAAAATGCCGTTTTTTCGTCATTTTTTTTAAGTTTTTTCCACCGCTTAGGGTCAATTTTAAGAAATTCGAAAAATGACCTAAATAAAGTACCAACTACATCCACTTTGCTGAAAACATACCCTATTCGTGAAAATCGGAGCATTATTTCGGGTCGTAATTTTGTTTACAGACATAAAAAAAAAAAAAAAAAATCACACATCATTGTAAAACCAATACATTCTTCGCTTCGCTCAGAATCTAAAAATCGAAACTATGCAATAAAAAATATAAATAAAACAAAATAAATTTAAACGAAATATATATATTTTTTTAATTATCCGTGGGAAAGTACATATTTGTAATAAACTATTCGTTTCAATAATTAAAAAAAAAAAAAATACAAATGAGGACTTTTATAGAAGTGTGTCGAAATTTATTAATTATTTATTATTAATTGTTATTAAAATATTAATACATACGCGCATATAGGTTAACAGTGTCAATTGATTTAGTCGAGGTATCGATTTTCGTACGCTAAATTAGTTTCTTTTTTTTAATTAGATCAAAATTATTTTTATTATATTTGTTTTGTGTTATAATATCAATCAATATATACTTTACAATTCAATATTATTTAATTAATAACATTTTTGTTTTGCTCATAAATTCCAAAAATGTACCTATTTAATATACAGATTATATAATACGTTTATACCTAATTAAAGTGTATAATAAATGTTTATGAAAAATTTGAAAATTCCAATAGCTTTATAATTTTTTCTATATTTTATAATATTTATTTACAAAATATTATATTTTCAAGGTGAATAATAATTTTAAAGAAATGAATTTATTGATCATTTTTGAATTTCAAATTAAATTTTCTACAATTAATTTATTCGTATAATTGTCGTGTTTTGAATGTGTACGGCAAGTTTTATTTGAATACGTCTATACTATGTTTACTAAAGACAAAAAAATGAATAACAGTTCTGAACATGAATGCCGATAATATTTAATATATCGATTTATTGATTTTTTCTAATATGTTATTCAAAATTATTAAATTAAATTATTAAATTTATTAAATAAATAATTTGGGCCACACGATTCGTCAAATTTGTGTTATTAGGTTAGCATTATTATGTATTAAAATAATTTACATGTATTATTATTTATTATAATATTATATTGTTTCTCGGCGTGAATTTTTATATAGGGTAAGGCAAAATCGTGATACATCTCTAGATGTTTATAACGAATATATCTATTAGGCGAGTGGTCATGGAAATAATGTTAATAATTACCCCTGGTACTACTGTCATTCGATATGTAGTCGTACGGTGTTTGTTACACTTTCTCCGCGACCTATCAATTTATATATTTATTACCATAGTTTTCAACATGTAATTTGTTTAAATTTTAAGACATTAAATGAAATCATTTATTTGTCAACAAATACAATAAATAAGTGTAATTTTATTCATTTTATTAAAAAAAATTCGGGAATTTTTTTTCTAGTCTAAATATGTATAATTAACATATTTTTAAAATATTAGACAAAAAAAATTATTTTTTATAGTTAGTAATATGTAGTACCTACCTAATATAATAATTGTAAGTAATATGCAAATTTTCATCATCTACCTATACGAGTAGGTCAGGCTAGAAAGGAGTAAAAAAATAAATAGTTTATCTACTTCTACAAGTAGATCGGGTAGTTATAGAGTAGAAAAATAACCAATGTTAATATTTCAAATAATCAAACTTATTTATTTCAAACAAAATGACAAAATTTAAGTTATGTCGAATGAAAATAAAATTAAAATTAAATAACAAGAAAATGAAAAATGTAATATTATCACGTAGGTACGCCGGTGATTATATTTAATGTACCTAAATAAATAATAATACACCGTTGTTGCCCGACTTACTCGTAGAAGTAGGGTAGGTGATAAGACTCATTTTATTTGGCGGTAAAATGAATGATAAAATAATGATAAGTTAATAATGATGGTTAGAATAACTAAATAAACATGTTTACTCACGGGAAAAAATTCCCAGAATTTTAATATCATCAATATAATATTTATCACGAAAAAACTATATCGTCAAAAATTTTATCATTCAATTTTTTGAAAAAATAATGTAAATAATTCAAAAACGCTCTAGACTTATTAAAAATTAATATTTTATAATGAAATAACATATATTTAGTATTTATTTTACATATCACTAAAGAAAATACAGCGAAAATTGTATTAAATACAATAATTTAAAAGTTGCCTATTTGTATGAGTAGTACAGGACTGAAAGGGTTAAGGTAAATAAGTATTTTTTGAAATTACATATTATACAATATCACGAAATTAAATACCTTATCACGAAATCACATTACTATTCTTAAAACTAACTTTATACTTAAATTAAAAATAAAATAATATCGTTAATTTAAAATTGTGCACATATTCTAGTCTCCTAATAATACGTTGTTAATCGAATTGTTATATTAAAATAGTTTAATCACTAAAATTGAATGTGTAATTAATAGTTTTTTAAATTTATCACGAATATACCTTATAACTAGGTACTATAAGTCTATAACCGATCGGATTTTTCACGGTTTGTTTACTCGTTGTCGTCATCATCGTTAGTCGGTTCCACTCGTATCGTAATGTTAAACATAACATCACACGAATCAAAATGATTACAATTCGAAATATTTTTTTTATGTTACCGATTTTAGGACACACGAGATCTATTTTTAAACGATATTTTTTTTTTTTTTTTTTGAACCGATATTTTCTGATCAAACCGAAATACAAACAAAACGTGTTCGAATGAAGATGCGTACTTTCGATTGATTCGTTCGTGAAACGTCCGTTATCATCCAATATCGTGTTTTAGTGAAATTTAAAAAAATGTAAAGTAATAATAAAAAAAAAACATTACATCTTTCGTTTTAGGTCCATATTATAATAATTATATTAATAAATAGCGCGTGTCTAAATTTCTAACCTTAGAAAAACTTCCGTATCTTTTCGTCCAAAAACTCACCTTGTAGGTCGTCGACGCATATTCGCAATAAGTCGTCTCTAAACACCGGCATGGGCTGTATGCACTGAAATCGACAGCCGTTGTTTGAAAGTGATCCCGTGATGGCTGTCCCGGGAGATTGTTTGCCTCTGCCGCCGATGGTCATCGAGTCGTCCATTCCGCTGCTCATTCCGACACAGGTATCCATCAAACACTTTACGCCTGAACAGAACAAAACGACGTTTATTTATTTTACGTGTCCGAGCAATTAATCGTATTGTAATATTATAATCGAGGGAGAGAAACAATGAATATATTTTTCTATGAAAAAAATAAAATAATAGAATTTTTATTCCAAAAATCAAGCATCAAAACGACAAAACGTTATATTGTATAATTATCTAATTAATTAATAAATACAGAGGGTGTGTCGTACCGTTTTTCGATTATTCGTTTCACATATTATACGTTACAATAAGAGTCACTTTTACGATATTTTTCCACTTATTATCGACCATTTTAAAATTTGTAAATTTTATTTTATAATATATTATATTTTAATATATATTTAAAAATATCGAACCTATACCGCAATATTCAAATATAATTTAGTGACATATTATATTATAATATTTTTAAACATTCTTTGAATGTTATTCATTGACTAATAATTGGATACAACAGAATAACTCGAATAATTAATATGTACCTACCTATACAAATGACGTGACGATAATATTGCCGTACGCCTGGTTTGAGGCACCATCAGTCTCTTCGTATTCGATGCCACCAAAAATGTTACGGATACTTCTTTACGAAATCGACGCGTATAAGGAAATAACGAGGATTATGGGATTACGCGTATTTCTCGAATTGAACAATTAAAACAACAATTACTCTTAAATAATTTAATGTCTTTAAAATACGAGGTTCTGATATATCTAATGCGAGTCACCGATTATACACGACTGTCGTTCGATCCCACACGCGCCGACGACGTCCGGTCGCATATTTTATATAAAAAGTGTTTGGTCAGCGTCTGGTCGGTTAAGCAATGCTCTTATTTACCCAGGGGTTCATAAAAATATTATAGATAGAATTTAGAAGGAAATAAGGAATTCATATTATTATATTATGTTGTTGCCAACTATAGTTATTGTTATTTTAATATATGGTTTTAAATTTTAAAATATAAGCATATTTCCGGCCTTTTTTTTATTACGTGATTTATAACGATCACTGATAAACACACAAGATCTTCATATCATATTAATATAAACAATATCACGTTTATCTATCGTTTGATATTTAATCGAATATTTTTATATCTTATATGTGCCTTATATATGTTAATAACATTCGCGACGATAAAAAATATATAAATGGCATACGATTACCAATCATAAGCACAAGGCACAAATTTTAAAACGTTGGGTTCTAGGTCGGCGGTCTATATGCAAATTGGTTATACTTAGTATTTTTTCATATTCTGATTTTCTAATAAAATTAAAATTATTTATTTTAAAAATTGATTCTAATAATTAAAAAAAATATGACAATTTAAAACTGTTATATTTAAATTGATTTCTTTTTGCTTATATACGATTTGGAATTCGTCAAATGAATTTTTTATTTTAACCTTCAAAAAAAAAAAAAAAAAAAAAGATGAGCTGATACTCCTGCCGCACAGGATACAGGTGTGTGAATTATAGCGTTTAATTTTAATTAGAATTTGAATGCAATATGATAAACCATTGCATTCGAAAAAACGATTCTGTGCGAAGTTCAGTCAGATTATAATTTTCGTTTGAACTAAAAATATCAACTTAAAACAGCTATAAAAGAAAATTGAGATTAGGGATTTTTATAATATTTTAGTATGATGTTAAGTAATATGTAAGTATACTTTGGTAAAATTTTCAGACCCTAATACCAAAAATTGCCAATTTTATCAAACATTATATACGTAAAAACGAGAATTTTACGAAATATTCAAAGTCCAATATTTTGTTGAAAAATGAACATAACGGTTCCAAAATTTTACCACATATGTATAGTAGCTCAGAAAAATTTTCAAGTCTCTATCTTAAAAATTGCCCAAGTTATCGAGAAATATAGAAATTGAATTCGTCAAAATTTTATTTTTTGATAAAAATGCCGTTTTTTCGTCATTTTTTCGAAGTTTTTTCTACCGCTTATAGTCAATTTTGAGAAATTCGAAAAATGACCTAAATAAAGTACCATCTACATCCACTTTTACATTTGAAACTAGCTATTTGTGAAAATCTAAGCATTATTTCGAGTAGTAAAAGTGTTTTCAGAATATTTATTTTTACCTATGGATAAGATTTTCGTTTTACTAAAAATATAAATTTAAAACAGCTATAAAAAAAAATTTTGACAATGGATTTTTATAATATTTTAGTAAGATGTTAAGTAATATGCAAGTATACTTCAGTAAAATTTTCAGACCATAATACCTAAAATTGACAATTTTATCAAACATTATATACGTAAAAACGAGAATTTTACGAAATATTCAAAGTTCAATATTTTATAGAAAAATTTTGAGAAATTCGAAATAAAGTACCAACTACATCCACTTTCCTACCGGAAACATATGCTATTTGTGATAATCGGAGCATTATTTCGGGTAGGTAGTAATAGTGTCTTCATACTTAAAAAAAAAAAAAAAAAAAAAATAGACACGCATTGTAAAACCAAAATCTAAAATATTGTGTAAAATTTTATTTTTTTGTAAATAAAAAAAAAAAAGTACAAGGTTGTAATATGTTAAATTAGTAAATTTTTTTGGTCTTTAAACTTTTTTCATAAAGTTACCGTTAATTACGTCAATCAGTTAGAAACAATTTTTGAAAAATGTTAAAATTAAAATTTTTTTCAATTATCACTATATAATAAATAATATGATATTAACTGTATGTGACATTATGACTACAATTTCTACAAAATTTCATTATGAACATTATTATCTATTCAACAAATTTTCATAATTAACAACATAATAAAAAAAATTTAACGGGATGGTCGAACGCACAGTGCCGTTACAACACACTTGCACCACAAGTTCCACCAACGACGCCTGACCTATTTATTGCGTTCCCATCACCACGTTTACAGTACGTGTATGGGATTCCTTATATACATGACGTTTACTTGAAACCGTCACATGGTAGAGTTTGCGTGTACGTTTCCTGAATATAGTCGCTCCACGAATACGACCGCTTGGTGGCGCAGCGAATAATTCATATTTACCACGTGGAGTAGAGAAAAACCACGATAGAAAAGAATATTATTATCTACCGTGGGGCTATATTTTATTAAGGAGTTAAAATTTGCAATTTAAACACACGATTTATAATATCGGAACGATTACGTTATAATATTTAGTAAAAAATAAAGTTTAATAATAGTTTTATAATATCAGTGGCGGATTTAACAATTTTCCGCCCCATGCGGAAGATATTTGCCGCTCTTAAACTTAAAAAAAAAAATCATTATATTAAAAAAATATTTAGAAAATAGGTAAATATGTGTATATAATATATATTTTATATTACGCTTATATAAAAATTTTCAAGCTTCTAACTTAAAAATTGCTTGAGTTATCGTGAAATATAGAAATCGAATTCGTCGAAATTTCATTTTTCGCGAAAAATGCCGTTTTTTCGTCCTTTTTTCTACCTCTTAAGGTCAATTTTGAGAAATTCGAAAAATGACCTAAATAAAGTACCAACTACATCCACTTTGCTACCGGGAACATACCCTATTCTTGAAAATCGGAGCATTATTTCGGGTCGTAATTTTGTTTACAGACATAAAAAAAAAAAAAAAAAAATCACACATTGTAAAACCAATACATTCTTCGCTTCGCTCAGAATCTAAAAAATATATACTTATTAATTATTATATAATATACAATATACATACGTGAGATATGATCTTTTGTAAATTATATATTATTATTTATTATTTTTGCTTTCTGAACGTCAATAATTCTGTATTATAGCTTACGTATTATATTAATTGGTGTCGTCTGAAGTGTGTTTATTTAAATAAATCTATAAAAGATAATTTAATAATATTCATTTAAATTTTAATCGATTTGTCGATACTATATTATAATATACGTCGTATTGGTTTTTCGACCAATTATAATATAAAATTCTTATATCGACTATTTCTAAACACCACACCTCAATAATAATAATAATTTACGACGAACTCAATCAAATGGCGGTTTTAATTTCATTAACGGTCTATTTTACCGATTTTTGAGCCACGATCCATTTTTCCGTTACCTACGTAATGTTAGCGAATGAACAATTATTCTACTCGTATTATCACCATCTTTACTCGTTTTATGTTTTTGATATACGCGTTCTTGCAATATATTACCAAATATTTTTATTTTAATTAAAAATAATTACGCGATTCGTCTGCGTGTTTATCGAGAAAAATCGTTTCGTCCATACGTTGCACGTACAATGTAAGTACTATAAAAGTTAAAGTCCTACATAATTATACACAGTTCATATTATAATATATAAATCTAAAACTATAAAAATTATATTGTAATTGTATAAACTTAATTCGAGAACGGAACGGGAAGATTTAAAAAGGTGAGAATAAAAATCATAAATACAATACATAATAAGTACGATATATCTATAATAACGTATTATTTAATATTTTACGCCGTCTCACGTTCGTACACAATTACGGTATACTCGTATGATCGTGATAATAAATATTGTACATAAACCGCAGTAATTGAAATATGTATTAAAATTAAATATATATATTATATCATATTTAATTGCCCGTTAAATACACCATAATATATCTTTATTTATTATATGATGCGAATTATTATTATTATTATTATTATTATTATTATTATTATTATTATTAT
>JAIUCT010000064.1:118449-159726 GCA_021307375.1 Tetraneura akinire
ATATTATATTATATTATATTATATTATATTATATTATATTATATTATCTAGATGTCACAACGTCCGTGGCAACACGCGATATTTATTATATAATAACTTACTATTATAATATGTTCATAATTATTATTGACGAACGGGTTTCAGTTATGAATGTTGACGCGATACTGGACGCACACGTCTCGGCAAACAGATTGATAGTTTTCGACGGCCAAGTGAAATATAATATAATGAATACATGCGTAAAACAATGGAACGTGCGCTGTATCGTTGTGTCTTTGTGCGTTTGACGTTTGCAGTTTCCGATTGTTCGGTGCAAACGGATAAATTATCGTGAATAAAATATATTCTTCTCGTATACACTTAAGACTTAATAATTATTCATTATAACTTCTTAACCATCGTAAAATGATTGATCCGTCGAAATCGACTTCGAAATTATCGAGTTAAAACGCGGAAAGAAAAAAAAAATATGAATGGAATGTAATTATAATACAATTTTAACAAAAACGAAGGAAAATTATTGACGTAACTATGACACCGTGCAAGCTGACAACTAGCGCTCTGGGGAGACAATTTTGGCACTTTATGGTAGAAACGAATAATAAAAATACTATGCACATTGCATGTTGCACGACCAAAACTATTATAATTTTATAAGTTTAAATTTATATAATTACGTAAAAAGTATTTAAATGCACATTTATATATGAGTACTTTAAATTAATATGGGTAGATTGTAAAAAAATGTTTTAATATAATAAAAATTATTAAAATTTGAATATTTCGTAAAATTCTCGTTTTATGTATCTATATAATGTTTGATAAAATTGGCAATTTTGGACATTTAGATCTCAAAATTTTACTGAAGTATTCTTACATATTACTTAACATCACATCAAAATATTAGAAAAATCCCTCGACTCAAATTTTTTTTAGAGGTGTTTAAAATTGAAATTTCAATAAAATCAATATTTAAAGTATTTATTTTGATTTTACTTATTTTTATTGAAGATATTTTTTCGACTAGAATTAATGCTCCGATATTTACGAATAGTATAGGTTTTCAGTATAAAATTGGCACTTTATTTAGGTCAATTTTTCTAATTTCTCAAAATTGACCCTAAGCGGTAGAAAAAACGACGAAAAAACGGCATTTTTACGAAAACTGAAAATATTATCATAATAACATGTGTCTGATCTCTGATGTACGAGTACAATACACGTTTTGGCGGAATTTGTATTTAAATAATTATTACATATTTTTATATTCTAACGTCGTCAAGTACCATAGGCGCAATTAGGGTGAAAATTTTGGGGGGGGCTGAATTAAATTTTAAGAAACTTCTAATTCAATATCATTTATATCACAATATAAAAACAATATTTTTTTTTATTCATAATCATGTATGTATTTTTACACATATATACAAGTATATATATATATATATATATATATATATATATATATA
The DNA here is from genome assembly GCA_021307375.1 of Tetraneura akinire. Lineage (NCBI taxonomy): Eukaryota > Metazoa > Arthropoda > Insecta > Hemiptera > Aphididae > Tetraneura > Tetraneura akinire. The sequence goes on from JAIUCT010000064.1 coordinate 119,919, forward strand.
CATAATTAAATATATAATGAATAGTGAATACATATTACATTTTTATATTAAAATATTATCATTGAATAAAAAAGTGCATAAATTATTTATCAGACAAAATGTAATTAATTTATATATTTTATTAGTTCATTTTATTTACGGTAGTACAAGTGCGGGTCGTGCGGCACAAACTAAATTTTTAATTTTTATCATGAACATTGAACATAATATATTTATTATATTAATATTTATTAATTATTTATTATTGAAAAAATACAGATATATTAATCTTAATTCATATTATTAAATAGAAAAAAATGTTGGTACTCGTATATGTTATAGAATTACATCACGAAAATATTTAATTATAAAATATTAGAATTAAATTATCATATTTTGCAAACATTTTTGGGGGGCTATGGCTGATTTTGAGGGGGCTTAGCCCCCTCAAGTCCCCCCCAAATTGCGCCTATGTCATAGTACTCTCGATATTTTTGATAAAATAAATGTTCTTATATAAAATGTAAATTTATATAATTTTGTGTAAATATGTGTTAAAGATGATAATATAATTATAATTGACATAAGATTGAAACTTTTATAATTATTATGGTTTTCACATATAATTCGTATGTTACTAGTGTATTACTGTATTAGTTGCTACTAAAAAGTGCGCGAGTTACTACATTTTATTGGTTTTTCATAGCCTGCACGGTGTCTATAACTGGTGTAGTGGTGTGGTGTCTCAGATCTATTTACTCATTGAAAGATTTCCTCGAAAAATATAATTTTTTGAATATCTATTAATCTAAATCTATTATGAAAATATTTTCTTTATTTTTAAGTTAAGTGAAATATAGAATTAGTGAAATATTAGTTTTTATAATAAAATTTTATAATAATTTTGTTGGGTCGACCTTTAAATTAAATAAAGATGTCGATTAAGAATTTTTTTCATTTCATGAAGAAAATATATTTCTGATGTAGGCATAGTGATGTCAAAATTTTAAATTCTGAGCGAAGCGAAGAATGTATTGGTTTTATAATGATATGAGTGTTTTTTTTTTCTTCTTTTCTCTTTTGTTATGTCTGAAGACACTTTTACTACCCGAAATAATGCTCCGGTTTTTTAAGAACAGCTAATTTTTCCGGTTGGAAAGTAATTTTGGTTGATACTTTATGTAGGTCATTTTTCGAATATCTCAAAATTGACCCTATGCGATAGAAAAAACGACGAAAACAGTAAACAGATATTACAACGAATTCTATTTCAATATTACACGATATCTCAAGCAATTTTGAAGATAGAAACTTTAAAATATTATTAGGTGTTCAAATAAGTATTTTATATATATATATATATATATATATGTGATAAAATTTTGGAACAGTTACGTTAATGTTTCGACAAAATATAGAACTCTATATATACTTCGTAAAATTCTCGTTTTTACATATATAATGTTAGTTGAAATTGGCAATTTTGAGCGTTAAGGTCTGAAAGTTGTACTGAAGTATACCTAAATACTACTTAACATGATATAAAAATATTAGAAAAATCCCAAGTCTCAATTTTTTTTATAGCTGTTTAAAGTTGAACGATACGTCGCCGAAGATGAATTATGCACGACCGACGTCACAGATATCCAAATTAACGAAGAAGAACGCATGATCACCGCGTATCCGCCACATGGAGTCGGCCTGTTCCGCGATCCAACGGACGTGTTAGGTAACACCAATAACACATTGTAATAATATACATATATACCTACATATTATATTATTATCATAATATATTGTGGCAGGGCTTAAAGTGGGAAGGAAGTGCAAGGGGGACTCAAATACCATAGAAATTTTGAGTGTTCCATGTTTTTTTTATAAAATGTAAAAACCATAAATTAATACAATTACAATACATTAATGAGTAATATAAGTCCTACCTATAACCTAACCGATAGTGTGATAGAACCTTACAACAAAATTTAATACGTATTTATATATTATTGTCTTTAGAAAACTTATCAAAAATCTTGATTTTTCTAAATGGGTGCATATAATTAATAAAACAAATAATTATCACTTTATTCAGAGGCGTGCCCAGGAACAAACTTTAGGACAGGCCCAATTTAAAATAAGTTTTACATATTACAATAATAACTATCTATATTAGGTAAAAAATGAAAATTTCGTTTATTTAATAATTATAATAAAACAGAATGTGTATTAAATTATTAATGTTAATTGTTAATTATTTGATTTATTTATTTAATGAATTGCACTCTTCTATTTTTTAATTTTGCAAACTCATCTATAATAATTTTTGTAGGATCTTTTATTAACTATACACAAACAATAATACATCGATACTACTAAATTCGTATATCGTATATTATATTCATTATAAAAATATTAAAATAATACTGTTGCTCAGTGATAATTATCGGGTGATTACGACCATCGTATGAGTATATTAATATATAATTCTGTGGCTTGGTGCAAGAAAGGCCAATGTCACATTTTGACGAAATTGGGATTATTTGACCAATGTTATTTTTTTAAATTATATTTAAGGTAGTAAAAGGGCCAATGTCTAAAACGAAGTGTGACCAACATTAAAACTAAGATTGGCCATTTTAATTTTTGTTATTGAATATAACAATTATTTTGAAAAAAGGGCTTATCATTACAATTCCTGAACATTATCAAAATATGACATTGGCCTTTCTTGCACCAAGCCACAGAATTATATTTAACCCTTCGTTAGTCGCGCGATATTTTGTAACGTCAGTTGTCGCGCGGGGTATAATTGTACCACAAATTCATTTAGTGTTATAAATAGTTCAAATTAAACTTTTTTTTCTATTTTTTCATTTTTTCATACTTTGAAATACCATGGTAATTTTAAATAATATTAATAATTTATAAAAATTATTATCACTGTATTGTATGTATTATAAAATAAGGACATTTGTATTTTAATTTAAAAAAAAAAAATAAAAATTTAACAAACTTAATTGCTATTATCTCAATCTCACATTATAAAAACAATTAAAACCTTCAAATAATAATTCTCGAAGTTTAATTTTTTTGAATAAAAAAAAATTATATAGATAATACTTAATCTTCACTTAAAAAAATAACTTTATATTACCTTATTAGTTATTATAGTTACATTATATATATGGTTATATTGTATGTCAATCATAATAAACAGAAATTACTATTCTAAAAATAGATCAATTTCACATTCGAATTCCAACGTCAGAACAAATAAACTATAATTAAACCATAAATTATAGGTTTGTGTCAACCAAATAGTAAAAAGCTAAAATAAATATCACCGTAATATTATAAAATTGACACAAAAGTAACGCCGTTAGTCGTGGGGGTATACTTGTATATACGTAATATATATTATTATGTATCCCAGTCAACTTCGGCACGAGTATAATAATAGTATAAAAATTATTAAATAAAAATAGAAATAAAATTAATTTTGCATACTATATTTATCAGAGGTATATGAAAATTTAATTTTTCTATAATAGTATAATTATTTCTTACATTATATTATACATACTTTTTAGTAAAATTATATTTTATTAAAATTTAGATTATGATGTAAAATTAGGGTAGGCCCGGGCCTACCAGGCCTACCCGCTGGGCACGCCACTGACTTTATTACTTTGTTATTGAGCGTTCCAGCGAACTTTTTTAAGTAGTTGATTAAAGGGGACGCTTTTTTTGTTCTGTCAGAGGTAGGAGGACTGAGTCCCCTTGCGTCCCCCCTTACTTTAACCCCTGTATTGTGGTCCCATTGCGTTTTACGAAGACACGCGAGAAATAGAATATTCGTTTTATGTACCGCAGGTCCTAAGTTTAAGCCGTCAGACCGTCAGAGACTATCAATCTGTGCGAAGTGAAGTTGCTCGAGCACGCCAACGAAATATCCGAAATCAAATTCACCGGCCGCGGGAATAAGACTTGCCAAGACGTGTGCCGGCTCAACGGGCCCGTGACCGTGGTTCTGTTGGAGAACTATTGCGACTACACGGGTGTGACCATAGGTTTTGTCGAGGACGGCGATACCGATTTGACTACCAAGTGCACGTGCACGTACATCATGAGGCGCAACCAGGGTGGTCATGTAGGTACATATTCGAGTCTGATTGCCAAGGATTCCTGAAAGTATCGATCGCCGAACTGAAGAAGAAGAACTACATTACGTGACGCGATTTCGTCTGTATAATGCTATTATTGCTTGATATCTTTATAGTATTTGTTGATTAGAGACATTTCATTGTTTCTCCTCCGCATACCATACTTGTACCTTATACTCCTGTTTATACCATTTATTAGGTATATGTAAACCATAGAATAACGTGCTTTTGAAAAAGCATCGATCACGCAGACATAGATATAGAAAAAATCGAACTCTATTTTACGAACCTTTGTTCGTAGACATATTATATTATTAATTAATATAATATACTGTAATTACTTTATTATAATAATATAAACACGAGACTTTTATTTCGATATACTCGTACGTTCATCGTAATCGACTGAGCGAGGTAAATAATAAATATTATTACACACATTTATGCGTTAAGCTGGAAATAGAACAGATTTAACACAGATAAAAACGGATAAAGTATTTAAAAATAAAATGGAACCTTTAATCGTATTACTATAAAATTGAAGGCGTATACAATAATATAGGTAGGTAGGTACGAGTATTATTGAAATACCTATGTATGAAAATCTTAATTTTCCGAACACGGCGCAAGAATTATGCAATTTAGTTACATAACTGTGCCCGTGGACTGAACGGCGTATATTTTCACAGTAATCGGAGGGGCTCGTTCTTTTTAACAAAAAAATTTAATTTTCAAGCATAAAATATAGATATATTATAACAATATTAATAAAAGAAAAATATTCGTGTTTGAAACAAAATAACCACTGGCAATATTTTTACTCACATATTATACTTATAAAAAAAACTTTAGAAATTAGACAACATATTAAATTATCAACGTAAATGCGTACATTAGGAAATACCTACATAAATGTCTTTTTTTCCTCTGAAATGGTTTATTATTTTTAGTTAATGAAATTTAAGGCAATATATACCACAATGAAATGCTACAGCCGATTTAGTTTATCATATTCACACAATGTAATTTTTGTCAATATTTGTACTAATCAAAAAAAAATACTATAATTATTTTATATTTAACTATGGTAAGTACTATACTCAGTTCCTAACCTAACCTAACCGGTCATTTCGGCCGTCCTGTTTTTTTCGGTCGCTACATATCTCACACCAACGACCCATAAAGTACAGCACAGTAATTACTAAAGCAGCCACAGTCCTCCGTGCTTTTTGGTAATAGTAAAAGACGTCAATGTCTTCGCGAAACGTCGGCTAGTAAGGTGGAGGTAATTTGACCTCGGCCTGCCGCAGCCGTTCAGTTGTATGCGCAAAAGGGACCGTTCTCTTTTGGAACAGAATATAAATAGTAATTGTAAAAAATATTTCACTCTTGTAATTGTTATATATATTTTTTACTAGATTCCTTTAAATTATTATAAATCAGGCCATCATTTTTTTTTTTTATGATTAGGCTAGAGCCTAACCTAACCTTTTTTGGTTCAAGTGCCCAAAATTTAAAATCAATTTCTTTGAAATATGCTGGCATGCAAAAAAAAAAGAATTTTATTAAAATACATATTATTAAAAAGACGATCTGATACTCCTGCCGCAGGGATATAGGTGTGCATATCATAGTATTAAATTATAATTATAATTTAAATGCAATGTTATACCATTGCATTCAAAAAAACAATTCTGAGCAAAGTTCAAAAATATTTTGAGAATCAATTGGTATAATTTTTATTTACACATATTCAAATTTTAAGATTTAATACAATTTTTGGCAGAAGTTATGCAGGTCTGATTAACTGATTCAAATAAGTTCAAAAATTAAAATTATAAAATTACAATATAAAATATTGTTTTTATATATTTATTATTATTAAATATAAAATTAAAGACAAAAAAAATATATATTACAAAAATTTGCAGATACAACAGTTACGTCAAATTATAATTAATATACTGTTTTTCTACATAATTTTTTTTTTTTTAATTTAATATTATTAAAAAAAATAACTTTTGTAATTCATTATCGAGAATTATTTTTATTTTGTTACTATATAACAAAATATTACAAGAGGTGATAATAATATAAGCAGAGAAATTAAAGTTAATATTTAAAAATAAGTCTGTCACAATAATAAAATATTAGTGGGTAAAAATAAAATTAATTGTTTGTCATCATAATACTTTGTAGTGTTTTTATCTGTTCCTGATTCAATACAGCCAAGCAAGCATTAAACACTTCTGGATTTGTCTATAATCATATAATAACCAAATATTTATTTAAATGTTTAAATAGATCAATCCGATTTTTTTTTTTGCATAAAGCAATGCAATATGAAAAAAAAATATATTATATTTCATTTACTTGTATTTGTCTAACAATTAAAATCATTCGCTGGGCAACATCATGTGACCTGTCAATGGCATCTCTCAAAAAAGCCTCTGCAATAATCCGTATTAGGCTAGGTATATTAGAATTGTTAGCTCCGCATACTACAGGATGGTGATTTTCAATAAGTTTGCATAGGTAACCATAAACAAATGGTGCTTCATCAGCGTTTTCACTCACTGGTAAATTACATAGCCTAATAGAAAATTTAAAATCTCATTTAACAAAATTTTACTAATATTTCAATTATAATTTAATAAAATATTGCATACCAAAGAGGTAATATTTCATCAACATTAACAGATGAACTGTTAAAATCTAAAATTTTGGCAATAGCTGAAACAGCATACTCAGTAGTCCTTATATTATCCACATTTCGAGCATCAGCGCTATTGATCACCTGGAGAAGGAAGGGTATTACCTCTGAACACACACCAGCAAAACTAGGTCCACCACACATTCCTAATAACCCACAGCCGTAAATTGCTGACTGGCGAACATTACTATCATAATCGGTAACATATCCAACCATCGGCCCTAAGAAATATGCTTGATATTTAGCACAATCAGGTCCACAATATTCAATAACATCATGAAAGACACATAGACCCCATTCATGGTCAGTTGAACTTCTATCAGATTCCTATAGATTACAAAAATATAAATACATATAAAATGAAATAAGTAAATAAATAAATATATTTACCAATAATTTAGCAAAATGATGTACAATAAGATCAAAATACTGAAGAAAGTCCGTTTTATATGTGACAAACAGAGCATGTAAAATTTTCCATTCAGCACCGCCTTCCATTTCTACCTTCTCCTCAACTACCTAAAAAGTACATAACCTTAACTAAATAAATTTCTTATTCTTTAATAAAGTATTAACATTCACATGAATCATACCTCATCATCATGATCATCAAGATCATCAAGATCATCTTCATCTTCGCGTCTTTCAAAACGTTGATGTTTATTTTCAAAATATGCATTTAAACTTTTTTCAAGTATCGCCAATATATCTTTCATCCATTTATCTGATAAGCATCCTGCTCCCAATAGTTCTATACACTAAATTTAAAACTTAACAATAATAGTTATTAAGCATTAATATGTTTTATTATTTACTTTTCCCAATGCTTCATGCATCTCAGCAGCAACATTTGATTCAGTTTCAGATTTAATAGCTTTTAAAAGTTCTGGACATATATAAGTCCACATGTTTTGCAAATATTCTGATCCTTTAATTAACAAAAAATAAAACATATCAATAAATCAATAAATCAATATTATTTTATTTTACCTCTAGTTTCAGCACACTCCAAAAGACAAGGCATACTTTGAGCAGCAGCAATTTGAACATTATTGTGGAAATGAAATTTTAATGAAGGCACCATAAGTTTAAGAACGTCTTCTACATAAGGAGCAAAACCAGTTTTGAGCTCTCGTGCGTAACAAACCAGCGTATCACAAGCTGATGCCTTATCTTCTAGACCAGATGTTCTAATACACAACACTTCTTGTCTATCCAAAGGAAGAAATTGCCAATCATTACTGTCTGACATTCTATCCATGTCATCAATATGTAATAATTCCAATTCAGGTTTCAATGAAGCAGCTGCCATAACAGGATCAATTACGAAAGGAAGATACTCTTCAAAATCTTGACCTATAAAGTTTAAATTCATTAGTAATTTAAATATACTTTTTTTAACAAAACATACCCATAACTTTACACATTCGAGCCCATGATTTCAAATATGAAGTTTGTGAATCATCATCTGCATCATGTGTTACCAACGTTAAACACATAATATCATTAGCATCCACCAAAAACTATAGTTTAAAAACATACCAAACATAATGATTCTATTAATTAAAAATACTATTTTTTTTAAATTTACTTACTTTTTCTTTACCAACAGCTAAACCAATTAAACTAACACATTCTATTGTTTTTCCCCTTAACATCTTTAATTCTGGAGCATCATAACCTGTTATTATTATTTCTCTTAAACATGGCATTAAATGATCATAAAACTTAACAAAATTTCCTTCGCATGTAACTGCTATTGATGCGATAGTAGTTACCATTTGTTGTAATACAAGTCTTCTACCACCACTTTCCACTAGGTCAGCAACACGAGCTTGTAATATATTTTTAAGTTTTATCATCATTTGATCCATGTAGGATAAAAGTATTCTTTTTGGACATTTTTTAAGAAATATATGAAGTGCAGCACCTAAGTAACATAAAAAAATAAAATAAATAACTTAATTTAATTTAATATTTCTTATTGCATCAAAGAATTCATTACAAAAGATTTATTAACAACTCTAAGAAAATTAATTAAAGAACTTATTTTAAATTATTAATAAATTAATTTTTAATTCTGAGCGAAACAATTAATGTATTGCTCTTTTTATTCCTTTACTTTACATGAAGACATTTTGTGATAGTAAAGTGGTCTAGTATCACAAATTAAGTATTGTTCTTGATTGAAATTTTCATCAATTAGTACTATTTTTAAGTTATTTTTTAATTTTAGCGATTATTTTAAAGGAAAAATATTAACAATTATGAAAAAGGCAAAATTCAAAGAACCAATAGCTCGAAGAAATTAAATTATTATATTTGAAGAAATGTCAGACTTGAAAATTGTATTTATTTAGTACTCAAATAAATAATTTACAAAAGTAAAAATTTTTTAAATATTAACCAAATATAAATGTTATATAATATTTAATACAATTTTCAACTTTAAGGTATGATCTGAAAATGTAATAAAAACATGTTCATATTATTACATTACTAACTAGGTCCTAAATATAAAATAATCTAGTATAGATATAAATCTATAAAATACATTTTTCAAGTTTTTTATATGGTACTAACTAAAATATACCTGCATGAGCTTGAACTCTTGGATTTAAATTATCATCAAGCAATAATAATATTGCTGGCACGATTTTATCATGATATTTCTTTTGAAAATTTGGAGCAAATTCTATTGCCATTAGACCAATTGCATTACACATTGCATAGCGTACTCTAGGATGCTAAAAAGACAAAAATACAATACAATATATAGTTAAATATATTCCACAAAAATACAATGATCTATTAATAAATTTCAAACCGGATCTTGTAAGAAATTTAAAATTCCATCCAAAATTTCTTGGAGCATTGGTTTCATTTGTTTGTGGCAGCCTTCACTCACAGCTGATAGTGCCATAAATGCAGCGTGCCTAAAAAATAAAGTGTAAATCAAATATAAATACATAATTTATTACTATTAAAATATTATATTTGATTTTACCTATATTTCCAATTAGGATTAGCCAACATAGATGATACATAATTCAAAATATATGGTAACATAGTTTTACCACCAAGACCACAAGCCAGTCTGTCCAGTGCAGATTGAGCCATAACACTCATACTTAAAAATATAAACAAAAATTAAATATATAAGCAATTATAAGATTTTTAAATATTGCTGAATTCCACTCAAATAATCAACACCATAATTACCTTTCATAATCATAATCAGTTACATCTGGATCATCTTGAGTATCCCAATCGTCTTCATCTTCAACAGTAGCCATAAGTTCCAACAGTTGTACAACTAAGTGTGTAATATACTTAGATGATTCTTTACACATCATTGCTGGTGCTGTTTCAGCTAATGTAACAACAAATTCAAGACACAATTGCTGATATGATTCATTTCCCTCGTCATTTTTGATATACTAAAATTTTTTTAAATATTACACTAAACGTTTTTTTTTTAATACTTAAATCTTACTTTCAAACACATGTCTATTATATTAGTGACTTGTGATCTTAAAAATCTGGGTGTTCTTCCGGCTAAATCAATCAGTAATTTAATCAGTGAATCTGTTGATTCAGATGATAATGTACTATTTATTACCTATTAAAATTAAATAAATTAACATATTATTTTTAAAAAATAAAAAAAAACTTACCTCCATCATACTTGGTAGTAAATCAGTAAATTGTTTTTGAATTTCTAAAACATTCTCATGGAATAATATAAATGCACAAATTGCTTTAACAGCTTGTATTTGGACCTACAAAATAATTATTAAAACAGCTATAGAAATGATAATGGTGATAATACAGGATAGTGTTGTATTTTTATTAAGATTTGTATATAATAATAAATCATCACATTTCAATGATTCTGAGCAAAGTTCAGTCATATATAGATAATCATAATTTAATAAATTAATGATTAAAATGCAATATTTACATTTAAATATCAAAATAACTTTTTAAAATTTGTGTAACGCATGTAAAACATCTAAGTAATAAGTTTTCAATACAATTTTCAAGTCTTCACAATTTATTTGTGGTGTAAAATAAATGAAATCAATATTTCTCAAAATTAGTTTCCATGTATATAGTGAATCTCACATTTTGCAAAACTTAAAACTTTAAAAAAATAAAAAAAATTGGGAATTACACAATATTTTGGAACTAAGTTAAATAATATATGGTTAAGCTTCAATAAAATATTCAAACCATAAAATTCAAAATTACCTATTGTATCAAAATATTATAGAGAAAAAATGAGAATTCTAAGAAATTTTCATGGGAAAGTAACGTAATGGTTCCAAAATTTTACCATATATGTAAAATACCGGTTTGAACACCCAATAAAATTTGTAAGTTGCTAAGTAATTGTAAAATATTTGAAATCAAATTTGTTAAAATTACAGTTTCTGTGAATATTGCCAAATTTTTATCATTTCATGGCAATCTTCCCCTTACATAAACTCAAATTTGAGAAATGACCTAAATAATGCACCCACAATACATCCATTATTTTCTACCAGAATTATATACTATTCATAGTATTCAGACCATTATTTCTGGTCGAAATTATGTTCAGAAACAAAAAACAAAAAAAGATACACATCATTGTAAAACCAATATATTTGTTTCTTTACTCGGAATCTTAAATAAACATCCATAACTATCAAATTTAGTCAAACTAAAAATATTTTCAAACTAAAAATAAATTTACATTTAAATCTGGTATACTCAGAGATTGGTGAAGGATCTGTTTTATTACTACCAAATAATTAGATTGTTGATTACCAAAAACTCCAGGCACATTTCTGCATAAAAAAAAAAATAATAAAATATTATTAATAATATAAAACAATTTTAAACAAAAACAAATTTTTACTAACATGAACATTTGTAATGCAGAATCTTTCATATCATTAGAAGGTGAATTAACACATTGAAACAAAAAATTTAAAAATTCTGGCCAGCTGTTATTACCATCATCATCCAACTGATTTCTAGCTACTTCTGCAGCAATATCACATAAACGACGACGTAAAATACCATTTCTTTCATTATTTACACATAACAATAAATTATCTTTAAATTGTTTCTGATTTTCAGGTGATAACTAAAATAACAAATATGAATAAAAAAATGATTTAGTTATAACTAATAATAGCAAAATTCAAATAATTAAGTACTTACATTAGAAAAAAACTTTACAAAATCAATGGCTATAAGTCGACGCAACATTACAGCTGCTACTTGTCTTTCATCAACATTACTACCTTGATTTTGCACTGCATTGAACAAATATAATACTTTTGATTCCAAAGGTAACGACTGATATGTGTCCTATAATAAAAAGTAAATTTAATGAGACGATTTAAAAAATATAAATCTTAAATTATTATAAAATATGAATAATATAGGCAATTGAGTAACCTATAATTTTACTTATTGTTTTCATAAACATACAAGTACTTTGTATAATTAATTTCAATTACGTTCTAAGCAGTTTGTTTTGTTTAATATAAGCATTTTTTTTTTCATTTTCTATTGATTTTAATTTAATGGTAGTGATTAATGGCATAAATTTAAAATTATAGTTGGAATATATACTTAATTACTAGGTAATTTTAATACAGGTTTAAGGATGCAGAATGCCAAAACTAATATTTGATCACATAATAGTATAGCTGTGTAGGTGTATACTATATGTATAACCAGTACCTACATAATACCAGTAAACTTAATATTTAAAAAAAAGATGAGCTGATACTCCTGCCGCACAGGATACAGGTGTGCGAATCATAGCGTTAAATTTTAATTAGAATTCGAAAAATGATTCTGAGCGAAGTTCAGTCAGATTATAATTTTCGTTTGAACTAAAAATATCAACTTAAAACAGCTATAAAAAAAAATTGAGATTAGAGATTTTTCTAATATTTTAGTATGATGTTAAGTAATATGTAAGTATACTTCAGTAAAATTTTCAGACCCTAATACCAAAAATTGCCAATATATGATAATATATCCATGTCATATACTATATTTCAATTATACCATAACCTAAAGGTATAACACAAATAAATGTTAAATATAGCTAAATAACTAATAATATAAATAACATAAAATACTATTCAAACCCTTAAAAATAAGTTATAATTGAGATGATTTTTTTCAGAATTTAAATTACAAATTTATAGTTAAACAATACTAACTTGTCAAACTAAATAAATGTATTAAATTTAATTAGACATTTTTAAACTTTGTTACTAGTTATTACTTATTATGGTAATTTAAGGTGTAATTTACTTAAAATTAAACAAGATGTAAATACCTACAACGTAATAAACAATGTAATGTACTAATGTTCAAATAAGAAAAAATACACAAACTTGAAACAATTACCCACCATCTAATTAAAACTATACAGTAGGTACCTAATATTTTTTAATAATTTAAATTCAAGTTCTTTAAGTGATTAAAATAATATTAATAAATAATAAACTAAGACCAAGACATACCAACAATCTATGTTTGACTAATATTTATGACTAATATAATATATCAACATTTATTATACATAAATAAATAAAAACCCAAGTCCACAAAAAATTCACTTAATTATTTTAGTAAATACGTATTTCGACAACGATGTTATCATCTACAGTTCCTACTAAACACAGACTGATCATACATTTAAGAACTTTATTTAAAGTAATATTAATACAACTAGATATACTACTTATCAGTGGCAATTAGGCCCACATGGAAATTGAGTGTCTTAGTATGCTCCAAAATGTTTTAGTTTTAATTTATAGGTATATTTTATTACCTACATAAACATATTATGTTATTTTTAAATTATTATAATTCAATTGTCATAGGTAATAGGTAATAGGTATAGACATTTCGGTTTTTCTAATACCTACACATTACCTATAGTGTACTAATGTTTTACTTGTTTTCAACAATAAGCAAGACCATTTATAGATAAATATAAAATTTACTGCTTCAAAGATATAATATTCTGATTGTATAGGTTCAAAACCTAACTAATTATATGAAATAAATACCAAGTGCAACAGGAAGCTGTTAGTTGAATCCATAGAAAAGAGATCATAAAATAAAATTTGAATCATAAAATACTGATGCATGATCCAATCAATTTCAAGTAATATAGAATTACCAGAATGAATCTCACTATAAACGAAGAAAAAACTAAGTACCTAATAATGACTCGACGCTCAGTAGATAAAACAGCGCTAAAAGTGGGACCTTACTCTTTTGAACAAGTAGACGAATTTAAGTACCTCGGAGTCAACATAAACACAACAAATAATATGCATAAGGAAATCCAACTGAGAATAAATAGTGCAAATAAAGCATATTTTGCGATGAATAAGATGCTCAGTTCTAGACTACTATCCAAAGGCACAAAAGAGAAACTTTATACTTCTTTTCTGCGTCCGATAGTAATGTATGCGTGTGAAACGTGGTCAACAACACAGGGAGATGAAGAAAAACTACTCACTTTCGAAAGGAAAATCCTGCGGAAAATTCACGGACCTACTAGACTTCAAAATGGTGAATATGAGAGGAAAAAAAATGAAGATCTGGAAAGGTTATTTGGTAAGCCGAATATTAGATTATTTTTGAAAGCAAAACGTCTGGAGTGGGCTGGCCACGTGTGGCGAGCTACCGAAAGTCTTACGAGAAACGTCTTAATCAAAAATCCCCAAAAAAAGCGACCAAGAGGAAGACCTCGTCAGAGGTGGTTAGACAGGGTGAAGATGGATATTCTAAATATCGACCACTCAAAACGACTGGATGATGCGATGGACCGGAATGGATGGAGAAACTTGGTGGAAGCATGCAAAAGGCCTTAATGGCCTGTAGAGCATTAAAAAAAAAAAAAAAAAAAAAAAATAGAATTACCAAATATATATATGAAAATTAGCTATTAAATTAAAGTTAATAAAATATACAACTCGTATGTTCATTTTACATTGTTATGTTGACGTGACCTTGGTCAAACAAACAATTGGTAACCCATCCCAATGAACATTCAAAACTAGAGTAAAATAATGATAATTAGTTAGGTACCTACCTGGGCTGTTTTCCGCACATTGTTGTCTGTACTTAGCAAGTTGGTGAGTATCTGATGAAAATTGTCCATATTGTCCCGGAGGGTGCTCGACGGGGTGGTTGTGACGTGACGGTAGCAGGTGGCAAGAAGGAAAAATAATGCAAGTTCGATGGTGGTGAAATGTATCACCAAATTGTCTGTATATTTTATTTCACACGTACTAATAAAATAACAGCACGAAAACAAAAATGCAAGCACTTACAATGTGCTAAGACACAAGGTGTCGAACAACAACAAAAAAACAATATGGCAGTAGAGTGTTAAACAAAATGGTTAAACAGAAAAAAAAGAAACATGTGCTAACTAGCGAGAGTGAGACAAAAGACAGACCGGGTCCGGTTCGCCGGTCGCAGCGGAATCAGCGGATGAATCGACCGACGCCGGTGGCGCTGCGCCCCTCCTGACCCATGGGTGGCAGGTCGGGATGGCAAAAAAAATATCGATATATCGATATATCGATATTATCAAGAAAAATATCGATATTTAACTTTCGATATTTTTACGATATCGATAATTATTGACGGGTATCGATATTTTTTTATCCACGACTTTTTTCCATGAATAAATCATGTTATTGTATATTTTTAAGTGTTTAAATATATTATAGTGTCCTATAAAAATGTTTTGAATTTTAAATTATAATTAGGTATTCATTATTTGGATAACAATAAAAACATAAAATTGTCATATGCTATATTAAATGTTTTAAATTATATTTATTATTTAAATTACAATTAAAATATGAAATTGTAAAAAAAAGACGATCTGATACTCCTGCCGCAGGGATATAGGTGTGCATATCAATATATCATAGTATTTAATTATAATTATAATTTAAATGCAATGTTAAACCATTGCATTTGAAAAACGATTCTGAGCGAAGTTCAGTCAGATAATGTAGGTATTGATTTATATTGCCGTTTTTTCGTCATTTTTTCATCGTTTATTCTAACGCATAGAATCAATTTTGAGAAATTCGAAAAATGACCTAAATAAAGTACCAAGAACATCCACTTTCCTACCGGTAACATGTGCTATTCGTAAAAATCGGACCATTATTTCGGGTAGTATTTTTGTACACAGACATAAAAAAAAAAAAACAAAAAAAAATCACACATCATTGTAAAACCAATACATTCTTCGCTTCGCTCAGAATCTAAAATTGTATATTTTTAACTGTATCAAAGAATGATTTATTTTTTTTAAATAAATAGATACTTTAATTTGTGGTTTCTTTATTATTAGTTTATTACTTTATGTGTTACATCCAATTGTCCTGACAAACTTCTGACGGGACCGGAGAAACATTATGCTTTTATGCCCTGTTATCACTTATGCGCCAGTGCTTGGTATTATAATTAATTTGGCCAATAAAAAGTACATCATAACATACTAAAATTGTTTTTTGAAATATCGATATATCGATATTTTTCCGAACGATATATCGTCATATCGATATTTAAATTTTCGATATATCGATTATCGATATATCGAGGTCAGGAAGAATTTTGCCATCCCTAGTGGCAGGTGAACGCGGCGTTGCACTGATGTCGCCCAGCGCGTGCTGGCGGCACTGAACTCAATACATGGAAGATGGAACGCGCATTGGCTAGAAAATTGACCCCCGATAGGAGGCTGCCATTTTGATTCCGCCTGTGGTTTCTTCCATGAAAAGCATTATTATCAGTTAAATAATATGTGATAATATGATTAAAAATTGATTAAAGATCCAGCTAAATAGTAAATAGCATAAAATTGTGACTTGGGATTTTTATAATATTTTAGTATGGTGTTAAGTAATATGTAAATATAATACTTCAGTAAAATTTTCAGACCTTAATACTAAAAATTGCCAATTTTATCAAACATTATATACGTAAAAACGAGAATTCTACGAAATATTCAAAATCCAATATTTTGTAGAAAAATTAACCAAACGGTTCCAAAATATTACCACATATATATAATAGCAATATGAACACCCAAAAAAATTTTCAAGTCTCCAACTTAAAAATTGCTTGAGTTATAGTGAAATATTAAAATCTAATTCGTCAAAATTTCATTTTTCGTGGAAAATGCCGTTTTTCATCATTTTTTCGAAGTTTTTTCTACCGCTTTTGGATCCTTTTTGAGAAATTCGAAAAATGACCTAAATAAAGTACCAACTAGATCCACTTTGCTACCGGAAACCTACCCTATTCGTGCAAATCGGAGCATTATTTCGGGTCGTAATTTTGTTTTCATACATAAAAAAAAAAAAAAAAATCACACATCGCTCAGGATCTAACTTTCAAAATTTTATCACAAATGTTATTTATTTTAATTTTAACATCTTTTTTTATTAAAACTATAATTCCCACGAATTTTATTGTCTTTCTGTCATTATTTACTCCTTAAGAAAATTATTGAGAAATTTGAAAAGTTTTCATACATTAAAAAGACCATTATTATGTAAAATTACTTCGCTCAAAAACTAAAATTATTTAAATAGATTAAGCGATTTAAAATGTGTTAATTATACGATGTATAGGTATTGTAATTATTTCGATATTGTAAATTTTATCGCTTTAGAAATGTAAAAAAATTTCGTCTATAAAAAAAAAATCATTTATTAGAAAAGATCATAAATAAGGACATTATCTCCCATGTCTTGCAATTTTTTTTCGTTGCAATCGTGCTAGTAATATGTCGTTTATCGTTTTCATTAATAAAACTTATTATAATCATGATTCGACCGACATTCTGAAATCTTCGCTCAAAGACGTATTATTTCTAAATATTTAAAAATGTTCGCGCATAATATGCGTACTAATACTTAAAATTTTCCTATTTTTTTTTTCTTTTTCGTCATAATAATACTTTATCACTGATCCGCATGCTATAGCTATAGAAGTGTAAACGGATAATAATAAGAGACAGGGCTATAAATAATTTATAATTAGTATAATATTACGTTGTTTTTGATTATCACCTTGGAATATTCGATTCGTTGATTGAACAGTGAAGTATTTTCCATTGTTCTTATAAAAAATTATCGTTAAAATTCGGTCTCCATATTATTGCGACTGTAACGAGACATTTAATTTCGCCTTCGTATAGTTATTATTGCAGTGTATTTATATAATATATAATATATTATACATTATACAATAATAATAATAGCATTGAGATTTCTTTGGATCCGTAATTACGCGTCGGATCGGTTATATAGGTATAAAAATTATAAATATCGAAGAAATCGCCATAGACCGTACTTTTGTGTCAATTTAACCGTCTCTCTCTTATTTTGTGCTCGTCTCTGGCAATTGTGTGTGCCCGCTCCTATACGTGCTTATATTTATGATAATTTTTTAAAAAAAAAAAGAAAAATTGGACAACACTTGTTGCGCGTTATGATCCGGAACGACCCCGTTGTAGATAATAATATATAAATATAATACCTATAATTGCTTGATTGAGGGGGGGACGGAGTACCCCTTCTATTTTTTATTTTTTTGAGCGTACTCCTACTAATTATTAAATCCCCTATGTCATTACATGTACTTAAGCATATTAGGGGGACGCTAATTTTTTTGAAAGTCTGATAGTCCCCCTTCTTTTTTTCTCCAAATCAAACACTGTATACAGTATACTATACGTACGAGTAGATGTATATTTTGTATTCGATTATTTTATGCAATACGCCAATATATTTATTTCTATAATTCTGTCCTGTAGGTACAATTATATTTGTGTATACTCGTATAGCAGTTAATTATATATTTTGGTGTCAGTATATGTTTTTTTTTTTTTTATTGAATTATCCACGGACCCAAGAGGTGTATCCGAACCAAATCGGAATAAAAGAGACAAAATGCATGCGAGTAAAATGTTGTTACGCGCCCCAATCGATTCCGTATAATATGATAATGCGCTCACCTCGTGTGTATTTAAAAACCACGAAGCTGTCGACCAGACTTATACGTATATGTATGAGTACTTGTGTGTACATTTTAAACTGTGGACTAAAAATTTCACGTGACCGTTTCGCGTTGGCTATTGACAAAAATGATAATAGGTACATCGATCGAAGCCGACAAAATTTAAATATTTAATGCGTGATGTCCGAAAGCGAATTTTTAAAAAAAATATTTAATTCCCATAGTTTTTATAAAAACAGTAAGGTTAATAACCGTTTAACGATTATCAACTATATATTAAAAAATGTCTGAAAATATCAATATTTTAATTTTCAACCCCCTTCTCGTTGGTGATCAATGTCATGGCCATGACGTCTGCAAACTTATGAATGAAAAACTTGAATACGTATTTATGTACGTATAATAATGTAATATGCATTTTTAAGGAAAACAATATTTACATATTGTAGTTTATAGACAATTATAATGTACGATTAAAACTAGTTGAAAAAGGCAAATATTTTTACATTAAAATTTATTTTTGCATATAATTATTAAGACTATTTGTACACGCCAAAGAAGCTCCTAACGGGCGGTTGGCCTCTAAGGCTCGCACCTTCAAGATATTTAATATTTTAGTAGAATAATCGTAATCTAATTGGTATGGATATGACCAGAAACAAAACAAATAAATAAAGAGAGAATTACCAAGTGGATTATGTTAATGTGCCGCAAAATGGCAGACACACAATTATAATAGTAATAGTATATACATATAAAATATATAAGGTAGGCGCCCACATACAAATACAAATAATGCTTAGTATAACCACAGATTAAATTAAACAAGGTAATAATTATTATGAATAAATAAATAATTTCGCTTCGCTCAGAATCTAAAATTAGATTTTAATAATATGCAATAGATCAAAAGATAATCGAGATGGACAAAGATGGTTTACAATTAAATTACAAATACATAATTAATACTTTATTATTATTATTATTATTATTATTATTATTATTATTATAGTATAAAAAATTACTATAAACATGCTTTTTAAATTTTAGGAATTAATTTTTTTATAAAGATATTATTTTTTAATTATAAAAGAAAATTAAGTATAATACAGTTTTTAAAACTTTTTTAAGAAAGATATACTTATACTTATACTTATACTTAGGTATACTTATAAAAAATTAAATTTTAATAATATGCAATAGAACAAAAGATAATTGAGATGGACAAAGAAGGTTAATAATTGTAATTACAAATACATAATTAATACTTTATTATTATTATTTTTATTATTATAGTATAAAAAACTACTACTTCAAACCGGCGTATGATAGTATAATCCGGAAGAAGTTGTGGAATAATATAATAAGATTAGGTATCCCAACTAAAATAGTAAAATTAATAAAATTGTGCATTAGTAATACAAATTGCGTTATCCGGGTACAAGGAGAATTATCAGAATCGTTTGAAGTGGGGAAAGGATTACGACATGACAAAACAACGGTTACCGGGTATGCTGGCAACTTTGTGATACGCAGCGTCGCAGTGTACGCCATTTTGTCATGGATTACGACAAGGCGATGCGTTATCACCTGTGCTGTTAAACTTGGCGTTAGAAAGTGTGATAAAAAGAATACCACAGCGACAATCAAATAATCAATGGAAGTAAATGGAAAACACACCCTCCTGGCTTATGCGGATGATATAATAATACTAGGCGACACAAAGCAGGATACTGTAAACAATATGTCAAACCTAATGAAAGAATGCAAGTACATGGGATTAGTCGTAAATCAGGAGAAAACCAAATATATGTATATGTCTAGAGAAGTACGAACTACGAAGCGATGAAGACGAATTAGACTTGCAAGTGGACGGGATGTCCTTCCAACAAGTTTATGACTTTAAATATCTCGGAGTCAATATAAATAATAGAAATTTCATGCATAATGAAATAAATTTTCGCTTAAAGGCTGGTAATGGATGTTATTTTGCTATGTCACATCTGATTAAGTCAAAATTATTGACTAGGAAAGTTAAAGAAACATTATATACAACATATCTCAGGCCAGTTGTAACCTACAAGTATGCTTGTTGTACCTGGGCTACAACAGCAGGAAATGAAAATAGGTTAAATATATTTGAAAGAAAGGTGTTAAGGAAAATCTATGGTCCTGTGTTTACCCTGATACACAAGTGTGGGAGAGAAGGTCAAACGAGCAGGTGCAGAATTTATATAGAAAAGGAAATATAACACAATTTGTAAAAGGAACAAGATTGGAGTGGGCAGGCCACGTCTGGAGAGCTGACGACAGTAGTATCAAGATGGTACTTATAAATAAAATAAACAGAAAAGACCACGGGGTAGACCGAAGCAACGGTGGTTAGATACAGTCAAAAGGGATATTAAGGAGCTGAGACAAGATTGGAATGAAGACATGATTCATGCGTATAATAGAGAGGAATGGAAGAAGTTAATATAGGAATTTATTTATTTATAAAATTATTGTTTTTTAATTACAATAGAAAATTAAGTATAATATAGTTTTTTAAAACTTTTTTAAGGAAATATACTTATACTAATATTACTAATACTATTTTTTATGTTTTTTTTTTTATGCATTTACAAATGTAATAAAATAATAAATATACTCAATATCTTATAGATTAGGGTGATGCATTGGTGAGATCTACTACTTCAACGTGTGGCTCATATATCATAACATCACTTAAAACATCCGATTCTGGACGTCGATTCTGTCTTCTGTTATTAATAATATTTCTCCCTCTTTTAGGAATTGCTACCGGAACAACAATTCCTATAATATAAAGAACATATTACGTTATGTCAAGTTTTGTAATATGTTATGTTAATTAATAAAATAGATAAAATGTAATTAAATAAATTATAATGATTTACTTATATGATATAAAATATAAATACATAATATCACATTTCAAACTGTTATGAATTTAAAAGAAAAATTAAAGGTTCTCAGAAAAAAGTTTGGATTGTACTTGAATACGACTTTATAACAAATAGATTAGATTTAGAAGTAAAATAATATATTACAGGATTTTTAAAAATATAAGAAAATTTCTATAGCATAAAAACTATTTTAAAGGAACATAAGAATAATAGGTTTTAAATTTATAAATTTTAATTTTACCAAATTCTAAAAAATAGAAGCACATTAATATTTCTTACTTTCCTTTTGGAGATTATTACGTTGTTCTTTAACAGTACCACCAATTGCATTACACAAATTTGTTATGACATCATCCGCGGCAAGACAATTAGTGGTGAATTTCACAGGAGTTCGACAAAAAGGACATATTTTACTTTTATTTAACCATTGTTTGATACAACTGGTGCAGAATGAATGGAAACAATTAGCTACACAAGTCTGGTAAATAAAATTTGAGACAAACTTTAATTTATGTATAAATTTTAAATATATATTGAATAAAATATGTTTACTTTAACTATCACTTCATTACAAATGGAACATTCAAAATCTTTTTCTAAAATACCATACAGTTCTTTTTTAAATGATTCCATTTCAATTGATGATCCTTGTGAATCTTTATTATCTAAGCATTCTAACAATAATAAGAAAGAAATTAAATTATGTTATATTTAAAAAATTGAATTTAAATATAATAAATAACAAAATACCTCGTTGTGAAATTATTATATTTTTATTCTCTGATATTTGTTTATTTGGATCTTGATGCATGTTCTCAATCTATATTTTTTAATATATATTTATTTATACCTTTTAAATATTTTATTTGAATATAATTTTTATTGTGTTTTTACCTACATTTATTATTTCTTTGTCTAGTTGACTTACATACTCTGAAGCTGAATTCTGCAATGATTTAAACTTCGAAAAATATATTTGAGTTCCGTGAGGAAGTACCAGTTTTTCTACACCTAACTATAATTCAACAAAAAAAATATTTTATAATTGAAAATGATAATTAAACATATAATATAAATTATCAATTTTTATTTTAATTTGTATTATTTAGTAGCAATAAGTTACTAATTAATCTCAAAATTGAGCTTATCCAATGGAAAAAACTATAAAAAATTATAAAAATTCAGTAATATTCACAAAAATTGTTATTTTGAAGAAATTGATTTCAATATTTTACGATGGCTCAAAAAATATTAAATTTAGAGACCTTCCCTTTCTTACAAATTCAATTATATATTCAGCTAATTCTATGGCCAATATTAATTAAAATTGTATTATAAATTTTCTTAAAATTATCTATATATACTAATATATTTTAATTATATAAATTATTATATTATAACTTACATCTATTACTTCATTATGTAATTTTTTCAAAGAATTTTTAAAATTTTTATTTAGTTCCTTTATTTTTCCTAAAAAATCGTTCAGTTCTTCCAGTCTAAAATATAAACAATTATATTTAAATTATAATAGCAATAGTTCTATATAACTAAATTTACTTAAGATTAATTTTTATTTAAATAGCAAGGATTTTTTTATATACAAACATTTAGGATATTTTTAAGAATACTTAATTTGACTTCTTTAAGTATTTAAATACTTGTATTTTTAAATGTATACATTTGCATTGTTTTATTGAATTCTTATTTAAACCCTCAACATAACCTTTCCTTATACAGTTATTGTAAATTAGTGTATTATGACTAAATGTAAATGAATTTTTTATTTCCAGATATATTATTATTATTAGGTACATATAATAATGTTCAGTTGTATACCTATTTATGTTTTTATAAAAATATAGTTTTATTTTTAAACAAAAATAAAGATACTTTTCAAGACTTCAGACGTATGGTAAAGAAGTTAATTAATTTGATATAAAATTGAATACATTTTGTTTTATTTAAATTGAGATTTTGAAAATGTTATACATTTTATTATAGTTCATTGATAGTAAATGAGTTATAGAGCTTGGAATTATATGCAATAAAAAACATGAAAAATATGACACAAAATTCTAAAATATTAAAACTATTAATGTTATTCAAAATTATTACATGAAATAATGATGTGGAGTTTAAAATATTTCGAAAATAAGATATTTCTTTAGATATTAGTATGTTTTTATACTTTAATAATAACTTTTTTAATTAGATAAGACATAAATGAAATAACTATACCTACATATCTACTATAAATAGTTGTATTTTTTTTTTATTGATAATATTCAATGTTCTTCTTTTACTAACCACCACAGATAAAATATATCATAGAAAACATGCATTGTTGAAATATGCAATAATATTCATTTTATTCAAAATATACAAACTAAATAACTACCATTTGCTTTATCATGGCGTGATTCTTGGAGAAACAAAACCAGTAATCAGAAGTTGCAAAAAAATATGTGGGATATATAGGTAAGAATTAATAAGTTAGAAACTTTAAACTTCAAATGTAAATCTTTATTTTGTGAACACAGATATTCTCATAGACACATACACGACACAAACGAATAGTACAAAAAGACAAACAACACTGACACTTCTATATCTAATTTTAATATTAACACGGTGTAGTAAAGGGGAAAAACCCCACATGTATATAAATCTTAGCATTTAAAATGACCAAAGAATGCTACTAAATATTTAAATTTTTAAATAATTTTTATATTTTATATTACTATAATAAAAAAATTTAAACACCACATTGAAATATCATATCAAACTACCGAGTAGGTATATAATAAAGCTAAGAACTACAGAACCTTTTATATTTTTTTTTCGAAATTGTTGATTGATATTTATTTTAAATCATCGAAATAAATAATTTTTTTTTTTAAATTAGTTATAGTTGTGCGCAACTTTATTCAATGAGAGGAGGGTCCACTTTAAAAAAAAAAAAAATTAATTGTAGAACATAATTTATAAATAAAGATGTGTCTTAAAGAAGCATAATTGCTCCAATATTTTATATATTTAATCACATATATAATTCAGATAAAGAGCCAATGGATCATTATGCAATTTTTACTAGCATTACATATTTATTTTTTTGTTTCATTGTGAGAAAATATTTGAGTAACATAATTTAATAAATTTAATATTATTTGCCAGGAGCAGCTAACTATCCTGCACATACCTATGTAAAAAATAATTAAAATCAAAATTACTACCTATATCTTTTTTTTTATATTTACTTACTTAGGTCTTTTTTCCGCGATTGTAGATAAACTGAATTTGTATACAACATCAAATTTTCTTTTATTACCAAATCCAATGATATCTCCATTATTTAAAATTGTTAAATGTCTCTTGTCTTTTGGTAATTTATTGAAATTTACGAAAGTACCCGTGGTTGATTCCTGAAAATGTAATTTTAAGCGTGAATATTGGTATATTAGTTTTTAATAATAAATGAATTTTAACGAAATTGTATAAAAATTATTTTAGAGTATGCACTGTTTAAAAAAGAATAAATTATTTATATTAAGTAAGAATTTTAAATGTAAAATAATTAAAAATATATGATCATACCATTTAATATTATTTTATTAAGTTTTTATTTACATTGATTATAAATACCATAGATTAATTACTACCAGTTTTTTGGTTGCCAAATAAAATCGGAACCATTGATTATTATATTAAATTATAAATTATATTTATTTTATTTTATTTAAACAGAAAAAAGGTTATGAAACCCAAGACACAAAATAAATTAAAATATAGAATATAAAATAATAATATAAAATATGTAGGTATATAATAGATACATACAAATAAGAAGAAGCAATGTGCAATTTTATTTTGGTTTTAAGTACTCATTTAAAAAAAAAAAAAAAAAATGAAAAATGTAAATTCTATATACATATATAAATTGCTAAAATCAGATTTTAAAAATATTTAATAGATCAAAAGTTAATTTTGGCAGACAAACCCGATGAGACATTCTGTATATTATAATATTTAATCTGACATAGTCTTTCAAAGTTTAAATTATTTCTTCTGAAAGTTGTCTGAACATGACTTAACACCCTTTTCACCCGCATATTAGTATATTACACAATTATATCAATAAATTAATTTAGGTATATTTTTATCATATATCCTAGTTAAACCAATGGATATTAATAAAATAATAACAAAATGTAAAATGGTATTTAAATAATTATTAAATAATTTATAAATTTACTCACGTTGTCATAAATCATAAACTGACCATTCTTGTGACTGATTACACAATGACAACGAGACATGCAAGTTTTTTCAGTCACAATAGAACTTGTAAGAGAATTTCCAATGGTAAACTAACAAACAGGATACATTGTAATTAAAAAGAGCACAATTATGATATAGGTATAGAGTAATAGAGTGAAAAAATTAATAAATATAGAACTAACATCTTTATGTAACGGAATTTCATAACTTTTTCCAGTCATTACATTGGAAAGTGAAGCACGCACTGGAGATGGTTCACTACTTGTCCTCTTTGTACTCATTATGTTTTTATTATCTTAACATAATAGGCTTAACGTCGATATTACATTAAATTGTTTTCAACATTAATGTCAAGGAAAACAATACCCTAGAAAAAAATGAATTTACCTAGGATAAATAGTACCTATTAATTATAAACGTGTAATATTTATTTTTTACAGTCAATGGTATAATAATAATAAAAATTAATTTACCGTATAAATTTGAATTAACTATACTAGTTAATAATCTTTAAAATGTTGAAAACGAACAATCGCAACGAATCAAATCAAGTTTCACAATCCACATTAACACGATTAAATGACGATATTTAACATTATGATTTAAGAGTAAATACAAACTTGAAACTACATAAATACACAATAATGTTCAAAACACACAGTACTTTTTCTATGACTTAAATCAAATACTATAAACATGCTATAAACGATATAAAGGTAGTACCTATTTGCTTAAACGTTCAATACATAGAAAAGACAAAGGAAATTGATAGAAAGCCAGAAATGCAACTGCATGCCGCAGCGTATTGTGATATCAACATTAAAAACTTACATAGAAATAGAAAAGAATATAACCATATTACTACAACCGTGGTGGTAAGTAATTGTTATAATCTCCATGATATATGTTTATGTATAAATAGTAAATACATAATCATAATATTAGCCAATGGCCAGTGGCCATTGGATAATTTTTAAATTATTCTGTAATTACCACGGTTGTAGATACTACTGTGGTAATTACCTACCTACTAATATTATTTTATAATTTTGTTAAATGTGTAACTTATTAGTTATTAGTGAGATTTGTTTTTATTTATATTAGTGATATTTTATTCTGTGTTTATACTGTAATAGTTTTTACCACGGTGGGCATTTTGGCATTCTGGGGTCGGTCTCGGCACCGCTTATAAATACTGCGCCTTGATTGGTTTATTTCAAAATGCCGCGCATTACATATTATTTTATCACTTTATATTATCTATAGAACATTATTTAATATTCGGAATAACATTATTAATTATTATTATAATACTTATACTTTTAAATTATTTTGTTTAGTAAATGAATTTGCGTTTCACTGAATAGACTATAGTTAAATAAGTAAATTAAAGTTCATAATATACTAAATTCGATGGTAAAAGTCGAATCATGAAATTTTCCATCATCACAGTATAATAGCTTATAATAACAGACAGGAAATTCATATTTATTATTACTTAACTATATCTTAACTATACTAACACGGTTATATTTATTAATTAATACATAGGTACTTCATAGCATTTCTTTAAAATAATAGGATATTAGTAGGTATTACTAAAAAAAAAAAAAACATTTTAAAAATTTACCGGTAAATAGGTATACCAGGTAAATTTAAAAAAAAAACGGTAAATCCACAACTTTAGATTTGAAATACAAAATAAATAAAAAAAATTGTATTTTTTTTTTTTTATTACTTGAAATACACAAAATAATCACCTTTTTATTTTCGACATCTTTATTAAAATATAAAAATAAAATTATATAATATAATATTTATATAATGTAATAGTTTTTATATAAAATAATTATATATAATAAAATAAATAAAATATATAATATATATATATCATATATGTAATATTAAATATGTAATTTCATCAATGCTATTATAAACATTACCATTTGTTTAACATTTACTAGATTTATTAATGTTTTACATTATAATATTATATAATACTGGTGCCTACTTAGTAAATATTTAAATTATTAATCTTTCATCCAAAGATAAAACTTTATTATTATATTTTAAATAAACAAGTATTATTTTTTTAAATGGAATATTATAGGTACCTAATCAAAATTAATTTATACCTATATTCTAAATTTAAGAAAAAAAGATGAACTATATTTAAATTCATTATAAAACAACAGGTATTTGGTATTTTTAAAAAATAAGCTATTAGAACATTTTGTTTTAGTCAAAATAACATAATATAACTATTTGTGTTTTTAAAGTTCTGTTATTATGACTATATATGATTTATATATTATAATAATTTTTATGTAATAAAAAATATAAATCTATATTAGTGTTATGTTGTAGGTATAAATGTATATTAGGAATTTAGGATTAATTGATATGGTAGTAAAACTTTGTTTAAATAAAGCATATGTTTCCAGTTGGAAAGTGGATGTAGTTGGTACTTTATTTAGGTCATTTTTCAAATTTCTCAAAATTGACCATAAACGGTAGAAAAAACTTCGAAAAAATGACGAAAAAACTGCATTTTTTCACGAAAAATGAAATTTCGAAGAATTCGATTTCAATATTTCACGATAACACAAGAAATTTTGAAGATAGAGACTTGAAATTTTTTTTGTGTATTCATATAGCTATACTATATATATGTGGTAAAATTTTTGAACTGTTTGGTTAATTTTTCCACAAAATATAGGACTTTGAATATTTTGAAAAATTCTCGTTTTTTTGTATATAATGTTTGATAAAATTGGCAATTTTTGGTATTAAGGTCTGAAAATTTTACTGAAGTATACTTACATATCACTTAACATCATACTAAAATATTAGAAAAATCTCTAGTTTCAATTGTTTTTATAGCTGTTTTAAGTTGATATTTTTAGTTCAAACGAATATTCTTCTTATTATTTCTCAATACTTTCACTATAAAAATTAATAGAAAAACAAATAAATTTGGAAAATTTTTGAAAATTTTATTGAAGCATACTGATAATATATATGTTAATATATTTCCGAAATATTAAGAAATTCTCACCACTCAATCTTCTAAGCGGTAAAAAAAATGACGAAAAAACGCCATTTTTCACAAAAACTGAAATTTTGACGAATTCAATTGCAATAGTTCACGATAACTCAGAAAATTTTGAAGATATAGACTGGAAAATTTTTTTAGGTATTCACGTAGCTACTATATATATGTGGTGAAATTTTGAATTTGTTACGTTAATTTTTCTACAAAATATAGGACTTTGAATATTTTGTAAAATTCTTGTTTTTACGTATGTTTGATAAAATTGGCAATTTTTGGTATTTAGGTCTGAAAAAATCTGATAAAAAATATTAATATTTTAAAAAATACCTACATTATAATCTAACTGAACTCCGCTCAGAATTGTTTTCTCGAATGCAAAGGTTTATCATTGCATTCAAATTCTAATTAAAATTAAACGCTATAATTTGCACACCTGATCCCATGCGGCAAGAGTATCATCAGCTCTTCTTTTTACCTGTTTATTTGACATTTCAGACTTGGGAAATAATTCGTTTTTAACGTTATACATTTCTGGGCCGAAGTTATCGGCAGTTTTTTGTTTTTATCCCTTACTTTTTCTGTGCCATCTTTTTTTTAGTCATTTTAAGTAAAAATTTAATACAAATTGGAATAATTATTAATTTTAATAATACGTTGTAAATATTAAATAATAATTTCGTACAATACAGTGCGCTTTTAATCTTTATTTTAATACGAATAGTGAGTAGATAGTTAGGTACTATCATTATGAGTATGGCAATGCATTCACAACCCAAATAACATGCTTATTAATGATAAGTGATAACTAATATGACAAAAACAAATATTATTCATTCTATTTTTAAACTTGAAATGCTCGGTATCTTTATAATAGACAATGATTACTTGTCCACATCTTAAAACCTGCTTTCTACATTATATTATATTTTATTATCAATTAAACATTATTATAAGTGTTTACAATTCTGTTTTTCTGGATAATTTGTTATTATTTGTTATTATTTGTTATATTTGTTATTTGTTATTTTGATTATTTGTTGATAATTGGTGTATTATGTAATATAATATTTCAAAAGTATAAAAACAAAATATTGTAATTTCAATTAATTAAAAATTGATATTTTTCAATATAATAATACGAACAGCGGCCCACCGGGAATTTTCCCGGTATCCCGCCGGCCCAGTCCGCCCCTGATTACAGTTCATTGAAAGCGAAATACATTTTCATTTTTATTATTTCAGCATTTATACTTCACGACTATTTAATATTATTATACGTAAAATACATTTAAAAAATAATCCAAACAATAAAAATAAATTACACCTACCATATTATTATTTGGTTTTTTAAAATCGATTTTTCATATTATTATTAATAATAATTATTATAATGTGAATGGTTTAATATTAATTTTAAACATAATTTTATTTGCTAATATTAATAATTAACATTACGATTTCTATCATAATATATTTCTAATTCTGGCTTATTTTATAAAGTCACTATAGTCTGCGACCGCCTTCGTTGAAATTACAAAACATTTTTCAACTAATACACGTTGTTGTTCAATATTAGACCATAATATTATGAATGACCAAGTTTTAATTAGTTACATTAAACGACTTGACGTTTGAGCTTTGTTTTCATTTTTATACTATGAAAACTTTTCATCAATTCTTTACCATAAAATTTTGCCATTAATTATAAATATTCGATACAACAGTATATACCTATTATATTATATACCTAATAACAAAGTTGTGTTATAATTATGTTGAGGTTGACATTCGAAAATTACATTGTTTTTTCATATATCTTTGCAAATACGAATATTTCATTAAAAAATAATAATTTTATTTTTGAGTTAACTCGTGATTTTATTCTGTTTGTGTAATCTAAAAATGTCTCTTATTATACAACCAACCCTAATTATAAAATGTTATTTAAAAAAAAAAAATACTAAGTTTTATTAATTAATTAAAAATAATATAACCAATGAATTAAACTTAAATTTAAAGTAATGTCAAAATATGACCTATATAATATTAACAATATTAAAAATATAATATATTCAATTATTCTAAAGTTCTAATAGCACATAAAATTGTATACTCCTGTAAATTTAATTTTAATTTTAATAACATTCAAAACAGTTATTGAATTAATTTGAAATGTAAATTATCATTATCATTATATAAATGTAAATTGATTTTTATAAAGTATTTTATTAAAATTAAAATTTTTTTTCCTAATTTAAAATAAAAAAATTATTACTAAAAGGAATATTGTAATTTTGTAAATCTAAGAAAAATTATAATGAATTCAAAGAATAATTAAAAAAAGATCTGAATTTAAAAATAATATGTTAATATTATAATATTATTATTAAATCTTTTTAAATATTGAATATTCAAATATTATGTATTTACCTTGTATTTATGTATATAAAAAAAACTATTGCAGAAGGGTTTTTTTTAATTTCCAAAAATTATCTCTAAACATTACAATATAAAATTCACATATTAAATACCGTCGTTGTCAACTAAATGCTTAAAAACCGTTACGTGTTTTCCCCTTTTGTTGGCTATTAAACATATTATAACACAATAAAAAAAAAAAAACGAATATACTACGTTATTTTTGTAGTATAAAATAACAACTTTGTACACGCACACTTATACATTTTCATAAAATAAATGTGTGTTTTTTAGATTCTGAGCGAAGCGAAGAATGTATTGGTTTTACAAGGATGTGTGATTTTTTTTTTTTTTTTTTATTTTTATTCTGAAGACATTTTTACTACCCGAAATAACGCTCCGATTATCACGAATAGGGTATGTTTCCGATAGCAAAGTGGATGTAGATGGTACTTTATTTAGGTCATTTTTCGAATTTCTCAAAATTAACTATAAGCGGTAGAAAAAACGGCATTTTTCACGAAAAATGAAATTTTGACGAATTCGATTTCTATATTTCTCGATAACTCGGGCAATTTTTAAGATAGAGACTTGAAAATTTTTTTGGGTGTTCACATAGTTATTATATATATGTGGTAAAATTTTGGAACCGTTACGTTCATTTTTCTACAAAATATTGGACATTGAATATTTCGTAAAATTCTCGTTTTTACGTATATAATGTTTGATAAAATTGGCAATTTTTGGTATTAGGGTCTGAAAATTTTACTGAAGTATACTTACATATTACTTAACATCATACTAAAGTATTGGTAAAATCCCTAATCTCATTTTTTTTTTATAGCTGTTTTAAGTTGATATTTTTAGTTCAAACGAAAATTATAAGTGACTGAACACTGAACTTCGCTCAAAATCGTTTTTTCGAATGCAATGGTTTATCATTGCATTCAAATTATAATTAAAATTAAACGTTATGATTCGCACACCTGTATCCTGTGCGGCAAGAGTATCAGCTCATCTTTTATTTTTTAATTGTATACCATAATCTTGTGTATATGAATTTGTCTAAATATTATAAATTATATTTTATAATTGTTATTTGTTAAATTTCAATTGAATGTTCACACGATATTTTGCACGGAATTCATATAGTATAACGAACGAATAATTAAATATAATATAGTTACGCACCGACAATGATACGTTAGAAAATATAACTTATTACCTCGAAAACTAATGCAAATTAAAAACAAAACGCATTTATTTAAATAAATTAAATATAAATGTGTAATGAGATTATCGGATGTAATCATTTGGACTCGTGCATAAGTCAATAAATTTAACCCGTGAAGGACGATCGAGAGTCTAAGTATTCATCAAAAGTGAATTTATATATTCTGTCGAATAAACTACAAGCGGTCGGTTGATGGTCATCGATGATATTGAGAAACGGTTAACGAAATGATTTTGGTTTAAGAATAAAAATGATTAAATACGTTTTTCACAGTTTTGTCGAGTACCTATACCTACTAAATTTTAAAATTACTTAAAACGTACAGTTTTCGTTAACAATTATAATATTATTGAATATAGAACATTTATAATAATTTACGTTCGTGTTCGGTGTATTGAATTCAAAAATTACAAATACCTAAATTCAATTTTATTTGTAAAAATAATATTTAGTTACACCGTTTTCGTGTGAAATTCGTTAGTGTAACATTACATTACATTACTGCGTTAATAAAACTAATATACGTATTATATTTTACACAAAATTTTTGGCGATAAAATAAAATTGCGCAAAAATGACGTTATTCGTCGGGTTAACTGCAGTGTACGTTTTCGAGCGTTTCAATTGTTCATAAATTATTCGACACGTCTGATAAAATGTTTTAGTCGTAGGAAATACCGGCCAATGAAAAATGTTAAACGTGTATATATTTTAATATCATATGTATATATATTATATTATTATTATATACACGTGCGGCGTGTAACGATTTGAAATAAATTTTCGACTCCGAAGTAGTCGGGGGGATTTGCGTTTACACAAGTCGAGGGACGATTAATTTGAAAACGCGTTAAAAATAATATCGAACAGTTTGTCGTGTCGTTAAAAACTGCGAAAAGATGTGCTGCATGGACGGACAATGATTTTAGAGAATTATCACTAGTGACGAAAAAAACGCGTAAAATCGATTTAAAAGTTCTGATATCGTAGGTACTATCAACGCATAAAAAAAAATACATCCACGATAGTAAATTTTATCTTCTAATATCTACTAAGGTATTATGGTATAATTTATAATATCCGTACTTATATTGTTAGACATAATAATAATAATAATATGATTATGTTACTCGTAGGTAAAAATTTGTAATTTTTTCCCCCATTTCCTACCAAAATCCGGTAATTCGATGGATGAAAATAAACGGTATAAATAGCCTTGATCGTCGGTCCTTGGACGATAAACGCGCGGTTCGATATTAGTGCTCAGATGTCGTTTTCTTCGGCGACGGTGAGGAGAGGAACTTCTGTTTCCCGTGTGGCGTGTATACGCAATAAAGTTTATTAGGCGATAGACGAACGGTTAAGTTGTATATAATATGTGTGTGTGTATACGGATACGGTCTCGTTCAGATACAATCTGGCGCCTAAAAGTGGCCGCCATAAATAGGACATCGGACAGAGGGAAATCGCAGCGCCGTCGTTTTATTTCCAACCCTTTTCTTCAACCCTCTTCTCACCGTCCGTCATGTCCGTCTTTGTTCTAACTGACCGTCTGAACTCTGTAAATACTAACTCTCCGAAACACGCGCATGATATATATTATTATGGATAGTATTATTATTATTATTATTATTATTATTATTGTTATTATATTGTATAGGTACATGTGTACGGACGTTATATTATTATAAGAAAACTGCGACGGGAGAAATAAATATATAAAAACTTTGGCGATTTGTATGGCCACACAAACGTAATCAAAATACTTGATTAACCCCAAACACGTTTGCGTTTTCCTCATCTTCGACCGTCTCCTCCGACATTTTCGTATCGTTCCGTACTGTCGCGTTTATCGTACCTATCAACATATTTATATACCTATATTTTTTTTTTTTTTTATTATTATTATTATTATCATCATTATAATTTCACATATTACACCGCGGTTGTATTATAGGCATATTACAATAATGTATCGCTTCATCGATTTATTATTATTATTATTATTTTCTCTGAAAACATCTTAAATATTTTAAATAGTTTTCGAATGATTTCTGTGAAAGTTTATGTGGTCAGTTTTGATAAGTGATGACCATAGGCGGAGCATGAGAAATTTAGTTGGGGGGGCTCGAGCCCTAGAATACTTAAAGAAAATAATTTTTAATAACTTCTAAAAACAAAAAAAATAAATTTTAAAAATAAAACCAACCAGTGTTCAGTGTGTTGCAGCTAATTATATTTCAATAAAAATATGAACAAATAAACTATATTGATGTATTGCATAGTATTTCAATATTACCTACTACAAATACAAAAATAAACAGTAAAATAAAAAAAAAACTTATGTAGAAGAAATAACTAACTGTTTTATTAAATCATGACACAAAATATTAGGTACATAGCTACGGTATAAATTTGGGGGGGCTAATCGAAAACTTAGGAGGGCTTAGCTCCCCCAAGCCCTCCCCTAGCTCCGCCTATGAATCACACGTTATTAACGTTGTATGAAACGAAACCCAGTACGTTTGAATAACAATAAAATCATAAACGTATTTAATTTATGTATATGAAAATAATAGTAATTATAATTTATAAATTATAATAATAAGAAACAAACGAAAATGTGCATCGATCGGATATCGGAACAAGTTTAACGACGTTAGTTATTATTGTAATAATTATTATAATTAGTATTATAATATTACAGTTATAATAGAATCGCGTTAAGTTTTCCAAATACATTATATTAAGTATAAATTAAATTTTAAATTAAAATAATTAACATTAATAATATTGAGCTCGGAACATTAATATTTTCAAAGAACCCGTATTATTAATATTATACCGTGGTTTTAATATTGTTATAATGCCAAATACGTTGTTACGAGACACCAATGTAGCTTATTGCATATTTGTTACGCCGTGTCATTGGACAAGACGCATGGTAATAAAAATAATATTATGGCGAGGATATTGCGAAATACACCTGTTGTAGGAATTATTATTTGATAATATTATTATCTTCTGGGTAATAGTCTATAAAAGCGACAATAATTGTATTTCCGCCAAATTTATCGTCATTTTTAATAATAATTAAATAGAGTGTGATAATAAATATATAGTAGCTGGTACGTTATAATAAACGCTGATAACGTATAGATTTTAAAGAGTTCTTCGTCGGAATTTACCGTAATAATACGCATGAAAAATAAGACAAAATATTAAACATTCATAATGTTTAAAACACGATAACGTTCTACGGTTAGACGCGTGTACGATGCTAACCTTAAACTCACGGTCGTTTGTATGTAGTTTCATGGAAATAATATTAATAATAATAAAAATTAGTGTTATACAAGTATTTTTTTTTTTTAATTAAACCAGCTGCAGTGTTGTTCGAGCTATAAACTATACTTACCACAGTGGCGAAGAGCGTTTTCCACTTTGGTATTATAATAATATATAACAAAATGATGTGTGCATACTTTTATCCGGGCCAGGCGCCTGTAAAGCGTGTAGAATTTACGGTATTCGCGCGACATCGCCGTCGCTATCGCATCGCTTTTCAGAAGTTACCTAAACCGGAATTCGTGTGATAATATTATGTTCGTAATATATATATAATATTTTATATTTTTTTTTTTTTTTGTATATACTATATGTATATACCTATATCCACACGGGTTCAAAATAGTTTCGAAAAAATACACCACGACCCCGGTATGTGTTACACCTATACCATGTTAACGCACCATGTACGAATTCTAAATTAATATTTCAAAATATCTAGATTCAACTACAATACTACAAATTTACAAGAGATCGTACGAAGTACTTTTTTACATAATTAAATTTATAATTTATGAATTGTATTTTTAAAAACTATTTTTTAGATTCTGAGCGAAGCGAAGAATGTATTGGTTTTACAATGATGTGTGATTTTTTTTTGTTTTTTGTTCTTTTTTTTTTTTATTCTGTAAACATTTTTACTACCCGAAATAATGCTCCGATTATCACGAATAGGGTATGTTTCCGGTAGCAAAGTGGATCTAGTTGGTACTTTATTTAGGTCATTTTTCGAATTTCTCAAAATTGACCCTAAGCGGTAGAAAAAACTTCAAAAAAATGACGAAAAAACGGCATTTTTCACGAAAAATGAAATTTTGACGAATTCGATTTCTATATTTCTCGATAACTCGGGCAATTTTTAAGATAGAGACTTGAAAATTTTTTTGGGTGTTTACCTATATAATGGTAAAATTTTAGAACCGTTATATTAATTTTTCTCCAAAATATAGGACTGAATATTTCGTAAAATTCACGTTTTTACGTATATAATGTTTGATAAAATTGACAATTTTAGGTATTATGGTCTGAAAATTTTACTGAAGTATACTTACATATAAGTTAACATCATACTAAAATATTATAAAAATCCCAAGTCACAATTTTTTTTTTATAGCTGTTTAAAGTTGATATTTTTAGTTCAAACGAAAATTATAATTGACTGAACTTCGCTCAGTATAGGGTAATAGGGTATAGCTATAGTATTTAATCGTTGTCATACAATTGATGTTAATTATACGATCGCACTAGGGGACGAGATTTGTAAATAAGAAAACTAGAATTGAAAATTTTTTTAAAAAATAAAAAAAAAAAAATTCCCCGATCCGGTCGGGAAATCGAACGGATAAACCGATGAAACACTAAACCGGAAACGATTTGTCAATATGTTATAACACGGGTTCTCAACCTGGGGGGCGCGCCCCCCTAGGGAGGCGTGACAAAATTTCAGGGGGGCGTGAAAATTAATTTTAATTTATAAAACTATTTTTTTTTTGTGCAAATAAATTCATTTATTATTAAAAAAACGTCATTGAAGTTGTATTCATATTAATCCAATAACCAACATATTAATGTATAGTTTATAAATATTATGCATACATCAATCTTATAGTAGTGAGGGGGGGAGGCGTGAGCTCATAAAATAGTTTGAAAGAGGGCGTGGACCTCAAAAGGTTGAGAACCCATGTGTTATAACTTTTTAACGCGTAGTCCGCGAAATGGCGCGTAATACGATATTATATATTATTATGTAAATCACAAAAAGGAAATGGAGAAAAAAAATCCAAATCGATTACGAATCGAACACACGAGGACCCGAAAGCGCTATGGGGGTGATTATTATTATTATTATTATTATTCAGTGCTTGATTTGAGGGGGGACGCGGGGGGACGGAGTACCTCTTCTATTTTTTATTTTTTTGAGCGTACCCCTACTAATTATTAAACCCCCTATGATATCACATGTATTTAAGCATATTAGGGGGACGCTAATTTTTTTGAAAGTCTGATAGTCCCCCTTCTTTTTTTTCTCCAAATCAAACACTGTTATTATTATTATTATTATTCTCATCCTTTTCCAAATACAATGGCAAATTTAAATAATCATTATCGAAATCGGCACTGATAAATCGGCGTATCGGCGAGCGACACGGTTAAGTGGCTATAATGAACACAGTTGTTTGGTAGGGGGGGGGGGTGGAAATGGTGAATATAGTCGATATATAAGTCGATAGACTTTCACACAACCGACATCCTGTTCCAAAAACCATAATATGTTCAGTAAAGAAGAAAAAATGAAATATTTTTTGGTATACCGTCATATACCATTGACGAGAAACTTTTATTTAGAATCCCCGCGTAAAAAAAATATAAACATTAGTTATATGTAACTATTATTTATTACGATACCCTAAGACTAGGGCCTAAGTGAAAAAAGATAAATAAAAAACACACACACACGAGGTCAACTGCGTGACTTTGAAAACGCCCGTTATATTATCGATGTACAAATGTACAATACGTCAATACATAATATTATTATGTATTTTATACGACATACGTTAACAATAATAATGTTTTTTTTAAAAAAAAATTAAAATTCTCGTAAACTTCACAAATGATGTTTGATCCAAATGACGTAACGTAGTATATATTAGTATTAATTTCTATTTCCATTTTTTTTTTTTTTTTAGAAATCAATAATATAATCGTATGAAAAACGAAACGTATACAAATAAGCCTTGTTTGTAATTGATTATAAGTGATATTAAACATTTGTTCGGTTTATTCAATAATAGTACGGTTAAAATGGTAAAAGGTAAAATAAAATATTGTTTTGTCATAAAACCGAAAATTATTAAATTTACATCATGATGGCCGATAACATTAATCAACGATGACGAATTCTTTTTTTTAACACAATAATATTTTGACTAGTTATAATAATTAACGTTATACCATATATTATTTAACTTAACAAAAGTACTTTTTCATTAATAATGTAATTAATCCAATCTAACAATACGTTTTTGTTCGAAATATTTCATTAACGATTTCGTGTTTTTTTGTTTTTTGCTCTGCAGTATCGATATAGTATTTTTAAAACAGTTTTATTTTGCGTTAATTAACGATAGTTTATTGATATCACTAATCGGCGAACGCAAAAAGGAAAGATGACGGGTAGGTATTATTAATAATGTTATACGCGTAATTTATCTTCTTACGAGTTTGACAATTCGATGTATACTTGTAAATATAACGTAATTATAACGTTTAAAATACATTATTTTCGATATAATAATTTATGTGTAATATTGAAAAATGCAAATCAATTCTATTTTTCAACCGCATATTAAAACGTCATGTGAGAAATTGATTTAATATTTTTGTCGCCGTTCATATCAATCATATATTATAAGTTTTAAACACGTATAATTTTGCTATTTAGTAAATAAAAGATAACTAGTTGATTATATTACACGTTATCAGGAATATTTTCGGTGATGGTCAATCAAGAAGCGAGATTTCATAAACAAAAAAAAAAAAAAATCTTATTATAATAAACAATAATAATAATAATAATAATAATAATAATAATAATAATAATAATAA
>JAIUCT010000064.1:159736-171567 GCA_021307375.1 Tetraneura akinire
AATAATAATAATAATAATAATAATAATAATAATAATAATAATAATAATAAAACTGCCTAAATTGATACGTTTTCGAACAAACGTATTACAAAAATTCGTAACGATTTATTATTTTAATGATGCGACATTAAACGGGACGCGCGTGTTATTTAGGTATTCAAATCTTCGATCGACCGATTCGTCGCTCAATGCTTATCCATAATTTTAAAACAAAGTCAGTCATACTTACATTGTAAATAATTCATGTTTTTTTTTTTAGTTTCTTTTCGAGATGTACACATCAAACGTATAATAACGAGGGGACTGTTTTTTTTAAAAAATGAAAGGTAATAGAGGTAGGTGTAGCGTGTAGGTACTTATTAATCTGTATTTTAACGATGTATACGAGCATTAAACACGAAACGGACGAGAAACACATTTGATAATATTTTATTTCGAAATAATTAGAAATTCCACTGATTTCCGTCGGCTTATACACGGGCTCGTGTATCGCCCATAATACTTTTGTCGGGTAATATTTTTTTCAAACTTCACTCACGAAAACGGTACGAATTATTTTTCCGGATTTATTTGATTTTTTCCCCCGTCGGTTATATATTTCGATTTGAAACGCGTATATTTGATAAAATTTGCATTTTAATTTTAGTCTAATATAATTGTGTTTCGTACCGTTCGATTTATTTCTACACTTATTTAGTTATTTCTATACGGATTTAGTTAACGTCTTTTTTGTCAAAAGATAAACGAACCGAATCGGTGTGGGGTTATATTGATACGAAATTCGTGAGCTGATTAACAAATGAGATTTCACAATCGTAAAAAATACAATAATATCATTAAATTTTACTAATTATAAATTTCAAATTAATATGTTAGATATTAAAAAAAAATATATATATACATATGTATAAAAGTGACTTTATATTGCACATTTACCGATGGAATTTTACTATTTTACTAAAACGTTGTATAATTTCAATAACTATTACTAGGATTAGGTAATTTTGAACGAATTTGTTGATTCAGTCAGTGATAATAATTCTACACAAAATGATCAGCATAAAATTGAAAAAAAAAATTGATCCGTCAAAAACCGTGCATTCATAATTTATTTTTCGTCGATAATTACTATAAAATTAATTCTTATTAAACAACATAATAAAAAAAAAAAGAGCTGATACTCCTGCCGCACAGGATACAGGTGTGCGAATCATAGCGTTTAATTTTAATTAGAATTTGAATGCAATGATAAACCATTGCATTCGTAAAAACGATTCTGAGCGAAGTTCAGTCAGATTATAATAATTTTCGTTTGAACTAAAAATATCAACTTAGAACAGCTATAAAAAAAAATTGAGATTAGGGATTTTTCTAATATTTTAGTATGATGTTATGTAATATGTAAGTATACTTAAGTAAAATTTTCAGACCCTAATACTAAAAATTGCCAATTTTATCAAACATTATATACGTAAAAACGAGAATTTTACGAAATATTCAAAGTCCAATATTTTGTAGAAAAATTAATGTAACGGTTCCAAAATTTTACTACATATATATAATAGCTATGTGAGCACTCAAAAAAATTTTCAAGTCTCTATCTTAAAAATTGCCCGAGTTATCGAGAAATATAGAAATTGAATTCGTCAAAATTTCATTTTTCGTGAAAAATGCCGTTTTTCGTCATTTTTTCGAAGTTTTTTCTAGCGCTTATAGTCAATTTTGAAAAATTCGAAAAATGACCTAAATCAAGTACCATCTACATCCACTTTTACATCTGAAACTCGCTATTCGTGAAAATCTAAGCATTATTTCGGGTAGTAAAAGTGTTTTCAGAATATTTATTTATACGTATGGATTCTAAGATTTTCGTTTTCCTAAAAATATCAACTTAAAACGGCTATAAAAAAAAATTTTGACAATGGATTTTTCTAATATCTTAGTATGATGTTAAATAATATGTAAGTATACTTCAGTAAAATTTTCAGACTAAAATACCCAAAATTGACAATTTTATCACACATTATATACGTAAAAACGTGAATTTTACGAAATATTCAAAGTCCTATATTTTGGAGAAAAATTAATGTAACGGTTCCAAAATTATACCACATATATATAGTAGCTATGTGAACATGCAAAAGAAATTTCAGGTCTCTATCTTAAAAATTGCCTGAGTTATCGTGAAATATAGAAATCGAATTCGTCGAAATTTCATTTTTCGCGAAAAATGCAGTTTTTTCGTCATTTTTTCGCCGTTTTTTCTACCGCATAGCGTCAATTTTGAGAAATTCAAAAAATGACCTAAGTAAAGTACCAACTACGTCCACTTTGCTACCGGAAACATACCCTATTCGTGAAAATCGGAGCATTATTTCGGGTAGTATTTTTGTACACAGACATAAAAAAAAAAAAATAATCACACATCATTGTAAAACCAATAAATTCTTCGCTTCGCTCAGAATCTAAAAAAACAAACAATAGACATCTTACAGTTGGAGTAATATAAATAAGTATAAGTTAGAAAAAAACAAAATTGTAATTAAGTGGAAAAAATTATAAACATACATTAATAGAATATAACATACAATTTGTAAAAAATATTAATAAATGTAGGTATCTACTGATAATTAGTATTTATAAAATTAAAAAAGATCTGATACTCCTGCCGCAGGGATATAGGTGTGCATATCTTAGTATTTGATTATAATTATAATTTAAATACAATGTTAAACCATTGCATTCGAAAAAACGATTCTGAGCGAAGTTCAGTCAGATAATGTAGGTATTGATTAATATATTGTTGTTTTTTCGTCATTTTTTCTAACGTACAGGATCAATTTTTAAAAATTCGAAAAATGACCTAAATAAAGTACCATGAACATCCACTTTGCTACCGGAAACATACCCTATTCGTGAAAATCGGAGCATTATTTCGGGTAGTTTTTTTGTACACAGACATAAAAAAAAAAAAAAAAAAAAAAAAATAATCACACATCATTGTGAAACCAATACATTCATATAGTGGGTCAAAGTTAGTAGTCATAGTTAAAAGTCATTTGAATGCAAATAGATTTTTTTTTTTAATTATTTCCATTACAATATCGCATAATTATTATTTTGGAATGGCGATGATTTGTGATTGATCAATTTCCGCTTGACCGTACAATTATTATAATATAACTGATGGTATTTATATTATAATTTATACTATTATACTGCTTACCGGTAATAACGAAATGACGATTATATAATTATTATTATTTTTCCGTCGTATTCGACTTACGTCTTATAACCAATATAATGACCGATGGGGTTAGTATTTTAATATGGAAATATAAAATATCTGTTCTGTTGTAATGAATAATACCCATCGGGTATCCACGAACACAAGAGCATTGATTAAAAATAAGCCCTAATGGTCTCATTCTACCCTCCGGCCGCACAGACTGCGTTTTGGCAGTTACCCGAATTTAAATTCAATAACCTCACGTAGGATGTATTTCGTAAATTTTTAATTAAATATAACCCTTCTAGTGCTCTATAAAATATCTATTTGCCCGCGCATTAATGTAGCACTTTATAGTTTGTTTTGTTTTGTTATGTTTTTTTATTTTTATCTTCTTTATAGCGATGAGTTATACTTTATGAAAAATAAAATAATATTCCATGAATGGCATTACGTATTCAAGAGGTAGATACGACATAATACATAACGTTTTTAATTACATTATAAAAATAA
The DNA here is from genome assembly GCA_021307375.1 of Tetraneura akinire. Lineage (NCBI taxonomy): Eukaryota > Metazoa > Arthropoda > Insecta > Hemiptera > Aphididae > Tetraneura > Tetraneura akinire. The sequence goes on from JAIUCT010000064.1 coordinate 163,479, forward strand.
TAATACGAACAATAAAATTGTAATACATTAAACGTTCATTTAAATAGGTAATAGAAATAACGGTAGGTAATAAAATATTAAACTAGAAAATTCACAATATCGTTTTCATTTCGGTCCAATAAATATTTTCGATTTATATCCAATTAGTTTTATCGTATTTTAATGTAATTTAATGATTTTGGAAAAAACGTTTTGTTGACGAAAAAACAATTGATGATATAGCGTAAGACTGTAGTGTAAAATCCTATATTCAAACGGTACTATTAACATTACGTTATAGTAAGTTTTAATTTTAATTGAACGATTTTTAATCAAATCTTTTATTAAAAACAATAAAATATTAAATATTAAATTGAAAATAATTCGAGTATTGAAAAAAATAAAAACCCCAAAAACCTGATAATATTCTTACTCTTTATATTTATACCGTGTATTATTATTATGAGAATACAATAACGTGACTTCGATAAATAAACATTTTTTGTAAAAAAAACATAATAATGAAAAATATGTATCGATAACAATAACGGGGCGGGTTTCGTCCCCTACAAATCCGACAAAATATTTATACGTATTTTATTCTCTGTGGAAATCTGAAAAACGAGCTATTTCCTCAGTCAAACGTATTTTAATTTTTAATATGAATTACTTTCGGCGCTTTTTCTTTTTTTCCCACTCGTATTGTATATTCGACGAAAACGTTTCGGGACATAAATAATATGCACATTCGTTCTGTCACTCTTTTATCAAAATGATATACGTATTATTATAATATGTTGAACGCGAACTAAACGATCATAATACGAAACGCATCATACGCAGGGGCGGACTGGGCGGGCGGGATACCGGGAAAATTCCCGGTAATATCGATTTAAGCGGCCCATAGACGTACAATATTATTGCGCAATATGGATTGTACAATATATTGTAAGCTGCCCATAGATGTACAATATTATTGCACAACCATGGAATTTGTACAATTAATTTGAGCCGTGTAGAGGTAATATTGACGGTTGTACAATATATTGTGAAAACGGCGTATAGACGTTCAATATGCGTGGCAATATATTGTTAGTTAAAGTTAGGTTAGTAACTAGTAAGGTACTTGTCAATATTTCGTGTACCTATTGAACATGTTAAGTGACGTTGAACTTTGCTGTGTTTTGATCGCTAGGCTGAAAGTGTCAAAAAAAGTGTTAAAAAAAAAGAGAAACAAAATAAAACAAGGAAATGGGCCAAACAATAGTTTCTAGACAGAGAAAAGTATACTCATGAAACATTACTTAATGAACTGAAAATATGCGAGCCAAATGATTTTCGAAATTTTCTGCGCATGAATGGTGAATTGTTTGATGAACTCCTCGCTTTGGTTACCCCACAAATCGAGAAAAAGAATACTACTACCGGCTAACCTAACCACTGGGAACAGCTTTGAAGACATGAAGTTTTTAACTGCAGTTTCACCACAGTCAATAGGTCACATTGTTATAGAAATGCGTACAGCTCTGATGATCAACAAACTCAAGGGATTCATAAACGTTACACGTTTTTCGTTTCCGTTGTTGATCTGACTGAACTGACAGACTGCGTTACTGAATATTGCACAATATCACCAACATACGGCACAATATTTTCCGAATTGCGCAATATATTTCAAACTTTTTTGATTTCGTACAATATATTGCACAAATCTTCAATATTAACTACACACGATCAATTAAATTGTACAAACCCCGATATTGCGCAATAATATTGAACGTGTAGGGGCTGCTTTAGTTGTCAACCGAAAAAAAAAACCCATTAAAAACTTTGATCGTATAATGTTTTTTATACTCATCGTGGACTTGTAAATTTTGATCGTCCCCATAAACGTATCCACTGACAAATATCGAACGTGAATTATTTTAGTCGATATAATAATTATTATTCTTGAAAAAATTGTATTTCCCTTCTTTTCACTTTTTTTTTTTTTATTAAAATAATAACATTATAAGCTTATTTTGTGATAAACGAGACGGCGCCTGATATAGGCAATATTGATATTCCACTGTGTACGTGACCAAAATTATACATAACCATTAAATATTATTATTAATGTTTGTTTTTATTATGTTGTAATGTGTTTTTCGCTATACTAAGAGACAAAATCAAAATAATTATAATAATAAAATTAATACGGTCCTTATATGTGTCGGTATTTTAGTTTTATATTAATTTTATAACGTAAATTTTACGTTATTTTACTAAAAAAATATAATATTATTTTGTAGTTTATCCTAAAGATTTAGTAAAAATTTTTATAAAATATCGTATGACCAATAGTTCAATCGTTATTATTACATTATATTATAAAACGAACATAATAAAGTTTTAATATAAAATTAACTATCGAATTCTAAAAATTAAATAATTTTTTTTTATAAAACAAGAAATAAAAATGATGTTTTATGAATAAATTGTTAATTAATATAAAATGGAATATTTAACGTTTTATATTAAAGTTCCAAACTATAAAATTGTATATACTCGTGTGATATTTAATAATATAATAAATGAATTATCACGTACGTATAATAACAAATTTAAAATTTATGATCACAAAATATAATATTTTATTTTTTTATTCTTATTCATAAACCTCGTTAAAATAATATATTGTCAATTTTATTTAATATAGGTGTATATGTATACATTAGCTATTTACTAAAAAAAGAAAAAAAACAATAGATTTATGGATGAAGAAAAGTTTGAAGTAGGAGTTGTATGCATGTATCATTGTATTGTTTTCATTATGGTATAAAATACAAAATATATTTAAATTCAACAATGTTAATATGGTATCATTTAAATATTCAAATTGTAAAATAACAATCTAATATTAATACGATATACGAATTTAATACTGTTGTCTCCTTATAAATTTGTTTTTAGATTAGAATATCAGAGAGAACTATCTTTATAAAGTCGATAAATGTGTTGTTTTTCAAACTTTGATCCGATAATAATATAAAGCAGTCGAATTCGGGCTATTTGCAGTGCTTTCACGGCCCGTTTCCGGCCTAACCAATATAATACGAACCCTAAACGCGGTTATTATTCATTTATTTACCCAAGGCCGTTTTATTTATTCACGTAAATTTCTCACGACGTTAATTACATTATAAAATAGTAATGTTTAGAGGGGGGGGGAAAGACAGAGAAAAATTATATTCTTAATATAATATTATAAATTCAGCGGGTCGGAAAATATTATTTTGATGGCAAAATAATCGACGGTCGGCAATGCAATTACGTTAAATTATTGCGTGTTGGTGGGATTTAAATGGCCGCTGCCGTCACGTGATGATATATATTTTATACGGACTTTGATAGAGGCAGCGATTGTGCAGTCAATTGTTTTCGGTCGGAAGTACGGACGTTATTCCGTGCAGAAACGTGTCGATGAGTCGTTGAAAAACGAAACTGGACGTGCCCCGGATGACGCGCGACGGATACCGACTGAAAAACAAAAAAATATAAGAATATAAATAATAATATTACGTGTGAAAAACCGTAAACGCGCGCGCGCCGCATGTAAGTATTACGAAGTACGAACCGCGCCGCCGCACGAACGCTGTTGTTGCGGCCACGAATAATAATAATAATAATCATAGGCGAAACTACGGGTCAGGCCAGTCAGGCCATGGCCTGACCTAATACTGACTGAAAATTTTTATAATGTATATTATATATTTTAATAATTATTTGGGCATATATTTAAGTGATTTTTTTAAAATTCCTAATATTATATATTTTTTAAATTAAAAACTTTATTTTTCACATCTAAAATTCGTGAAATTTTGCGTTTAAAAACAAATGTTTACGTACTACACGAATGCAAGATTATTATGCCACTCATGCGCATACTTATTAGAAGTGTACGAATATGTGGGCTTGAATCGCTTGATATAATTCTTAAATTAAATTGTACACACACTACAGTCTACACAAAGAAAAAAAATTGGTTATGGAGTATAATATTCTATATTTCTATGTACTATAGTATAATCGGTTTTAGATATTATTAGATTTAAACAATTTAGACGTAAAATATATTTATATTATATATAATATTAATATATTATAGCAACAAGCAATAGTTAATTTTTCGTAATAATAAATTAGTCGACAATCGGTATTTCGGTAATGTTTGTTTCGTGGTGATTTACCCGTATTATCGATTATGCGTCCCATATAAACTACTTTAATTTTTTAATTTTTAAAATTTTTTTTTTTATATATTTTGTTTGGCCTGACCTAATAAAAATGTCTAGTTTCGCCTATGATAATAATAATAATAATAATATCAATAAATTATATATTTAAAATATATAATATTATTAATAATTTATAACGTATAATAAAACTAATAATTAACTTTCGCGTGTGCTCGTATTGTAAATAATAATATTATGAAAACGTCGTACACGCATGGCGTTCCGCAGTATCATATAATGCGTATTTATTATAATACCGCGGCCGTTGAGTTTCGACCGCACACCGCACAATATGCGGCTGATTACGACACGGTTTTTCTAACACGCATTCGATGCGAATATAATATACGTATATACTCGTATATAACATGTTAAGTATTCCGAGGACTTTTGAAAGAGACCATTGTCTCGAATAAACTGTTGTGGCGAAGTCACCGTCAAATGAACCGTCAAAAGCACAACAAAGACGCGGGCTGCGGTTGTGTCCCGTCAACTCTGAGCAGCCGATCGCACAGAGATTTATTATCCGTCGAAAGGAATTCGAGCCAAGTCAGGGCTTTCCATAATATCCGAAACTGTGATAATCAGAAAAAAATAAAAAAAAAAATACGATTCCGTCGTTAAAACTAAATAAAATACGAAAAACCAAACAAATTAAAAAAAAAAATAAAAATTGAAATAAAATGACCTATCCCCGCGGATTCATTAAGAAATGACAGTAAAATCGTCTCAAATCGTATATAATATTATAACAGGTACGTAATATAATGCGAATTTACTAAATTTTTTGTTTTTTAACCGCACTATTTTATATCGATTTTTGACGACACGAAACGTCTCGGAATCTATATCCTTATCTACGTCATAACAATATTGTACATTATAATAATAATACGTCTTAAATCCGTATAATAACCGTTTTCAAGCTATTTTTAAAACGTTCATAAAAATCGTATAACTGCAGCATGTAGATGATGAAATGTTCACTTAACCGTAGGCGGGATATTTTTCCAAAAAAATCCGATCGATATGTTTAAGTATATTATATTACGGATAAAAGGATCGTATGAATAATACTTTTGAATATCATGTAGAGGTTTCTGATTGAAACAATGAAACGCATTCGCCGTGTACTGCGGACGTTATATTTTATTTTCATTATTATTATTATTATTTTTTTTTTTTTTACAATTTTGTATTGTGTACTTTGAATGCGAGCCACTCTTCTGCGCGTCTCGTTTTAATAAAATATTATAAAAGTTTCAGGCAGAACAAATATTATATACAAGGAATTGGACCTTAAAGATTATTTAAGTTATTTAAGATTAAATGTTTACAAAACAAACTACTAAAGCACCGCCCAGAGACGTGAAGACCGACAAAAATTATATTAATTTAAATCGTCTTTGTTATATATTATTATAACCGACATCGTAAAATACATTATATTATTATGTTTTAAATTCGTCAGAAATATTATAATATTAATACGTTGAAACTAACCGTAAATCGTATTAAAAAGTATTTTTTTCTTCTGGTAATTCCGAGAAATACAAATTCAATATGATCTTGTTATTGACGAAACATAATGCACTTAATTCTTATAACGCGGTTTACTTTCCGAAATATTGTTTTCATTAACATCATTTCGAAAACTTTCTATCTGGTGTCACTATTATATCTTACGAACTCAAAATTAATATTATTATCTATTTCATACTATACAAAGAATATAATATTATTTTATTACAATCGAATTTTACACATTATATTATTTTAATGAAGTAAAAAAATTTTAATAAATATTCAATTTTTTTTTTATTAAATACATATTATATATTATCGAAATTTATTTATTTTTCTATAATATTATTACACACATTAATATCGTATGTAATTTTACATAATTATATATTTCTAACTTATTGCGTTGTTTCGACATATTGAGCGAGCGCACACACACACATATTTCGCGCCTTAAAATAAAATATCGCTGTCTAATATGAGAAAACTTTCGAAAACAGAGAAACGGCTAGAACGAGTAAAACGAATATTATTCATTATTATATAAATTTAATTTAATATTATTATTAATATTAATTAAATAAATATTAAAATAAATATTATTTGTACCAAAAGTTAATTATATTTAAAAAGTTATAATCATTTTGTTTTTCTTTAATGTAATTTATAATAATTTTTTTTTTAACACAATATGGTCATTATTAGGGCTGGGAAGTTTATGCATTTTGCATTTTTTTTAAATTAATGTAGTTATTAATCTATCAAGTTAAAAATCCGATTTAGATGGTCTACTAAAATAATCTGAAATTTTTCTTTTGCATTTTTTTGCATTTTTTGCCTTTATTTCTCATTAATATCATTTTATCACGGTCCTACATTTTAAATCATTTTTTTTCGACAAATACGTCATTTTTCTAGAATATAGCGAAATTTTCTTTTAAATACATTTAATGCTTAATTTTTTTCATTAAATGTGAAATGTCATAAAAAGTTTCTCAATATAATAATTTACTATCGGACAATCACAGGTCATTTACTATAGAAAATATGAAACATGCACTTAATGTTCTATGTAATAAATTTGATTAGGTTTTTTAATTAGGATCATTTTTATATTTTGTTTAAAATATTTTTGTAAGGTATTGATGGTATATATTTAAATAATAATTTTTAACAAGATATTAAATAAAAGGTTTTTTTCTTAAAAATATAAAATAAGTCATTTTTTTGCATTTTTTAGTTAATTAAGTCATTTTATTACATAATTTGACAATTGATGGGTCATTTTTTAAGATTCTTTAGGTTATCAACTTCCGAGCCCTAGTCATTATAAATACAGTGAAATAACATAATTACTAGGAATTATAATGTAAATTTTCAAATTCGTTCAAAAACAATACGCATAATATTATACTGATAATTTTACCCAGTTAAAATATTTGGAATAAAAAATACAATTGGGTACTTCGTTTAAGTGTTGCGCGTCTGATAAAATGACGATTTTAGTAATAGTCCAACATAGGTTTCAATAAAATCAATAATTTACGTGAAATAAGATGAAGTACAACGCATGCAGCTGTAATATCTAAAGATACGGCGTGTGAATTTTACGAGAGAAAATTATAAATTATTTCCATTAGGGAGTAGTACGCCTTGATTAAATATTCCATAATAGACGTATAAAGTCGGATGACGTATATTTTGAAAACTAATTCTATAATAATACGTGCGTGTACGTTTGAATGGAATTAAATTTGCGGTGTAAATTCCAATCTATCGTCATCGAATGGGGGGATTACCTAATGCTCTTTTCATCACAATCTTACACGTCGTGTGCGTATAAATTTTTACAAAACCGATTTCCCGCCGAACGTTTTCGTACGATATTAATAAAATACAAACACAATATTCTATAGGTAGGTATATTATAATAATAAGAATTTAAATTACCTGATAAATACTTAAATAAAATTATAATTTTTGTATAATCATAATGCACATAAAACGTAATATTATAACGTACCTATACGATTTAAAAATCGGTAATAATGAAGTAAACGATATTATGAAACATCGCGTTCCGTTTTATACCGGTTGAACATACGCGTATGAAATTTGCAATTTCCGCACAATGCGAAATTAAATTAATATTTCAACGCGATGTATAGTTATTATTTTATGAATTCCTCTTGTACGTATACAACACAACTGCTGTGTAGAAAAATAAAAATGCCATAGCGCATAATATTACGGTTCGAGTTAAATAATAATAATAATAATAATAATAATAATAATAATAATAATAATAA
>JAIUCT010000065.1:0-11090 GCA_021307375.1 Tetraneura akinire
TTCAAAGTCCTATATTTTGTATATAAATGAACGTAACGGTTCCAAAATTTTATCACATATATTATATATATAGTACCTACGTGAACACCCAATAAAATTTTCAAGTCTTTAACTTTAAATTGCCCGAGTTATCGTGAAATATTGAAATTGAATTTGTCGAAATTTCAGTTTTCGTGAAAAATGCAGTTTTTCGTCATTTTTCGGTCGTTTTTTCTGTCGTATAATGTCAATTTTGAGAAATTTGAAAAATGACCCAAATAAAGTACCTATTACATCCACTTTCCAATGGGAAACATTTGCTTTTCGTGTAAATCGTAGCATTATTTCAGGTAGTAAAATTGTCTTCAGACATAAAAAAAAGACGCATATCATTGTAAAACCAATACATTCTTCGCTTCGCTCAGAATCTAAATATGAACAATGAACATGATATAAAAAGACGTTTTCGTAATTGTACGATGAATCATTTTTGTATAAACATATATGCTCTAAGTATAAATTGTTTATTTTATACATTTCCTTTTTATAAATTGAAAAAAAAAACAACAGAATTAATATATTGTACCTATTAAATTTATTTCAATATTATACACGGAATTATTTATATTTATACAAAGTGATTCGTGAATAGGCATATAATATAATAAAATATACGTATTATCATAGAGACGTATTTTATCGTTTTTATATTTTTTTATAGCTACTCGATGAAATTGAACAAATTACGTATTTAAATTATATGTAAAATTATATTTTTTAATTTAATATTGACACGACGAAAAAAATACATACGCGTACGGTCATTTAATTATGGAAAATTATTATTTTATAATAAAATATTAAAATTTATCGTGTGTTTATTACGTGTGAAACTGTCAAAGAACAAACGAAACATTACGTTCTTATAAGTGGTCCGAAATTTGTTTTTTATGTAAATTAAATTGTTGTTTCCTCTTCGTACTTACGTACGTTTTTTTTTTTTTATTGTATATCGTATACCTGTGTTTAAATAAAAGTATAATATACCGTATTTAAAATATTATTATTTTTTATTTTTTTTGGAAAATACATTATTACGTCGATAATAATACGCGTAGAGATAACGTACATAATATTAAACTTATATACAGAGTGTTTATTATATTATACATAAACGCATTCCCGTTTCGGTTCGATTTCGTGTTTGGTTATTATATTCGTATCGTTTGTCGGTTTTTTTTTCTTTATTCTTATATATTTCGTTAAGGATTATTTTTATTATGATATTTATATTATAGACGTCATTCCGGTAATAATCGATAATATGAAAATCTCGTATACACATCACCCAGCAGCGTGAAAGATTAATTTACGTTTAAATATTTGAAATAATAATGCTTCTGGTTAGGTTAGGTTAGGTTAGGTTACATAATTTTAAGTAATTTAAAAAAAAAAAATCGAATGTGGAGGTGCCAGGGTGACGGACCTTCTGCAGGTTTAGATTTTATACGTTATTATTATTAATTAAAATATTATTAAAAAAAAATATACACGTGGTAGTAGCGAGTATTCAAATATATGATTAAAGTGCATTTTATATATTATTACGATAACTCGACTTTCGTATATTATTTTTATGTTTTTGTCGTGTCAAAACTTTGATAATATTATGTACGCGAATTCCGACGTTATATTATATGTAAATAATTGATTTTTAAAACGAAATATGATACATAATTTGAACTGCGTCCAATATAAATTATATAATAACAATAACCACTGTACAAGTCCAAAAAGATCGGACAAACGGTATACACACACACACACACACACACGTATATTTATTATAAACGATTATTATTGCGTTATACTCGTATACGTTATACGGTTTGAAAATTATTTCGTTTTTTTTTAAATTGTAAAAAAAAAAAAAAAAAAAAAAAAACTAATACATATACGAATTTCGAAGTCGTGGTCTATAAATATATAATAATATACTCATAAATTCAATTATATAGTTTTCGCCATTGTATTCGTAATGTATATAAACGCCGTTTGGCGACAAAAACATTCGAAAAATTCGATTTGTATCCAATTTCCTGTTCATTTTATTGTCAAAAATATATAAACTTTAAAAAATATTATTTTTCTCGTCAATATAATATTTCTCTCCCTCCTCCCCTACCCCCATTCATATATCGCCGCGTTCAGCAGTTTGACTTGTAAATTTTAAACCAAACGGCTATTTTTGTCGTTTACGATATATACGTGTAGATTCTTCGAGTCGAACATCACACGCGCGCATTATTCGCTCCGTCGCCTTCGAAAGCGTCCTCTTCGTCGCTTCGTGTTTGTTCAAAAAAAAAAAAAAACATTCTTCGAGGGTTAGGTCTTAGGTTATACACCCGACGTATCTAAAATTTATATAGCATAATTCGATATTTTCAAACGACGATTAATTAAAATACGACATACGATTTATTAAATTAAATTAAATTAATACGATTAACGTGAGATTCGCGTGCGATAAACGTCCGAGAGATATCATTCGGATAGAAAAACCAAAATCTCAAAACTCAAATTTTCACTGTATAGTCTTGTAAACGTGTATAGAATCTGAGAATCATAAATTCATAAGTCGACAAGTCGTATTATTATTGTACACAATATGCAATAAAGAAAATTTGTGGAAAAGTTAGAAATTTAAATTCGTTTTTCAGGACAGGAAATATACCGCGGTAATAATAGATGAACGCGGAAAATACGTCAAAACTCTGTAAACTCTATGTGTATTATTATGAATAAAAAATAACTATTTCAATTTTTATTAATATTACACCGTGTAAAAAAAAAAAAAAGAAAAATCTTTTGATAATAATAATATAGTTACTAAAACATCGGTCACTTTAGTTTTTTCATTAAAGTGATTGAAGAAAAAAAATACATTTTAGTTAGCTGCCATTAGCTTATTAAAATATAATCTTTATGTAGTTCGAGCAATAACTTTGTGGTGAGTAAATTTTATATTTAGTAAAGTTCTATGACGGGGCATATTTTAATATTATTATTACTCCTTCGCCCGTTGTAAATACCATATAAATAAATAATATACCACCGAAGATAACCAAGGTATAATATAATAATATTTTTTATTTTATTAATTCATTTATTTGTTTTAGATTCTGAGCGAAGCGAAGAATGTATTGGTTTTACAATGATGTGTGATTTTTTTTTGTTTTTTTTTTTTTTTATTCTGAAGACATTTTTACTACCCGAAATAATGCTCCGATTATCACGAATAGGGTATGTTTTCGGTAGCAAAGTGGATCTAGTTGGTACTTTATTTAGGTCATTTTTCGAATTTCTCAAAATTGACCCTAAGCGGTAGAAAAAACTTCGAAAAAATGACGAAAAAGCGGCATTTTTCACGAAAAATGAAATTTTGACAAATTCAATTTCTATATTTCACGATAACTCAGGCAATTTTTAAGATAGCGACCTGAAATTTTTTTTGGGTGTTCACATAGCTATCACATATATGTGGTAAAATATTGGAACCGTTTTTTAAATTTTTTTACTAAATATTGGACATTGAATATTTCGTAAAATTCTCGTTTTTACGTATATAATGTTTGATAAAATTGTCAATTTTTGGTATTAAGGTCTGAAAATTTTACTGAAGTATACTTACATATTACTTAACATCATACTAAAATATTAGAAAAATCCCTAATCTCAATTTTTTTTTATAGCTGTTTTAAGTTGATATTTTTAGTTCAAACGAAAATTATAATCTGACTGAACTTCGCTCAGAATCGTTTTTTCGAATGCAATGGTTTATCATTGCATTCAAATTATAATTAAAATTAAACGCTATGGTTCGCACACCTGTATCCTGTGCGGCAGGAGTATCAGCTCATCTTTTTTTTATTATTTCCAACGAAAATATAAGAAAAAAATTACCAATATAACATTGAAATTATTTTAGAATGTATTTGAATAGGTGTTTATAAATAGGTAACTATAATTTACGAATCACGATTGATAATATGACAAACACGAACGCAAGATAATACGACGTGATGATATTATTATAATGCCTATGAAATCGGTTTTGTGATATCATAAAATACAGTTTTGAGACAAAAATACAAAATGGTATCAATTCAATAACAATAAAATATAAAGTGATAACATAATATGATAATAATATGCTCGTAGAGGAAATTTAAAATCTAAAATCTAAACGTACAGTTTGGCAATCGTATCTGATTTAGACGGAAAATATTAATTCATTGTACAAATGGACGCGAGTGTATATTATACACATGTATATTATTATTATTATTAACAGGTATATTATAAAGAAATAACGCGTAGTATTAATATTATATTTTATTATTTTTTTCGCCATTTAACCGAAAATTATTCATTTATAGCGTAATATTAAATTTACTTGAATTTTATACAAACATATTTTTGATTTTGAGCGAAGAGAAATATTGTATTGGTTTTACAATTATGTGTGTCATTTTTTTTTTTGTTTATTTTTTTTTTTTTGTATTTGAAGACACTTTTACTACCCGAAATAATGCTCCGATTTACACGAATAGCATATACGTTTCCGGTTGGAAATTGGATATAGTTGGTACTTTATTTAGGTCATTTTTCGAATTTTTCAAAATTGACCCGATGCGATACAAGACACCACGAAAAAATGACGAAAAAACGACGGAATTATTCACAAAAACTGAAATTTCTTTTCTTATTTTTGTTTCTCGCCTTATGAATAATATATTTCAATATTACATTTTTTTATTATTATTGTTAACTAGTTTTTAAACTAAATTTTTTTTTTTTAATTTCTTCGTTTATCGACATATAAACGATATATTCGACTATTACAAGTTGTTATCTAGTCATTTGAACGAAAAAATAATTGTTTTCTATTTTTTCGTTTCTCAACTTCTAAACGATATATTCGAATACTATAACATTTTTTATTAACTAGTATGTTGAACAAAAAAAATTTTTTTAATATCTTTGTTACTCGACTTATAAACGATATATTCGAATATTTACAACTAGTTTAATCGTACATTAATCAAATTTTTTTTTTCATTTTTTCGTTATTCTCCTTATAAATGATATATTCGAATACCAAAACTAGTTCCTTTTATAGGGCAAGGGGACATTATATTTCCCACCTATAAAAATAATTCTAGCTCTCAGTGGTCATGGGTAATAATTTTTCCACTTATTTGAAAAAAAACCGTTATATTTTTCTTCTTATAGTAGTACCTATTTCTATTACATGTATTTGATGAAAAATATACACTTTTGGGCTGAAAGTTACCAATTTAGAAAATATTTTAAATAATTGTAAATTTTTTTTTGTCAGATGTTATCGAAAGAAGACATTTTGTTTATTTTTTTTTGTATTACTTTACCTATTGAAACTTAAAATACTTAATGTTGTGATTAATAGAAAATTGAAATTTTTATTTTTATTGTTTTAGTAGGTACTTAATATGTTATTTTATGCATGCTGTGTAGGTAGACAATGGGCCCATTCAGTGAATCTCTGTCCTATAAATGGCCAAAGGGGAACTATTTTCTCACCCCGTTTAAAATAAAAAAAATAAATTTTCAATATTTTTCCCAAAATCCAAGGATTTTTGAGTATATGTATACCAATTTTCAAAAAATTCTGATGAATTTTTTTGTTCTGCCCTATAAAAAGTTAAAGTATAACAAGTTTAAAAACTATTACACAATTCAATTTTATACAAATACATACCTAATAATATGTTACTTTTCCGTAATGTACTCGTATAATGAGTTTGTTGTGTTGTATATGTTCATTATATTATTAGGTATACAATTATTATTAGATCAATAAAAAATAAAATTCTAAGACGGTTTAATATTAAATAGTCATTTTTTAAATAAACATTAATTTATTTTATGTAAAAACATTATGAATTTACAATGGTAGGATCAAAATACATATAAAATTGCATAATAGATAGTTTGAATATAATTTTAAAATTCAATATATATAACATAAAGAATAAAAAAATGTAAATAGTATACATAATATTATGTTAATTTTACGAGATCCTTTTCGTTTTCTTTCATTTGTAAATTAAATTATAATATCTTTATCTTAACAATTTGATAATAACAATAAAAAATATTAGATAAAACATAATATAATATAATTATTAAAACGACATGATTTTATATGCAGATAATTCAGCAGGGCGGCGTATCTTGTATGTAGGTTAGAGTACGCGTATATCGTTTATTGCGTATTACCATTGGTGAATTAGTGAATAATTTTCACAAAACTATAAGTTAAACTTATATAATACTATAGTATCAACTATAAATTTGTCCGATAATCTTGTGGATAGGTATAATTGTTCCCATTCATGTGTACAATTTATTGATAAAGATTGTCGGATGACTGCACATATAAAATGTCTGTCAATACCCATTAATCTGGAAAATCGTCGCAATCCTAAAAATAATGAACCGGAATATCATATTGGAGACGGAGATAGAGAAAAACCTCGTCATAAAGTAAATGGTGACGATAAAGAGCCTCAATTTAGAGAAAAAGTCGACGAAGAAATATCTGAAGATGATGACCAAAATGTTGAAAGAATGATGATGAGACAATCACTGTTATGTGAATTATGATGATAATGATTATCAATTTATAATCTCAACAAGAAGGATCAACTTCGATCTGGCGACCACTTGAAGAAACATAATGATCCAAACGCTGGAAAAGAAAACGCTGGAAAAGAAGAAGGAGATTATTATTGTAGTGAAAATGACTATGATAATAGTTCTTATTCTAGTTTATAAAACGACCAGGGGGGAAATTGTGCTGGATTTAAGAACGGCCATCAGGAAATATCAAAACAGCGAATTATGTACTATTTGTTTAACAATTACCATAAGATATTTAAATAAATTTTATTAATTGCAATTATAGGAGACCAGCTGATACTCCTGCCACACGTTTACAGGTGTGCACTGTGCAAATCATAGTGTTTAATTTTAATTACAATTTGAATCCAATGATAAACCGTTGCATTCGAAAAAATAATTTTGAGCGAAGTTCAATCAGATAATGTAAGTATTGATTAAAATTATTTTGACATTTTTTTATTAAATATTTAAAACGCAAAATTTTATCACACATATAGGGACCATATAAGTAGTAAGTACACATTTATAGTACATAAATGAAAATGAACATCCTATACAAATTTCAAGTCTCTAAGTTCAATATAATTGCTCATAAAATCCCTTGTCACCTAAATGCCAATAACATTAAACATTTTGTGAATTTTATTTATCATTATTATAAACTATTGAAATATAATAGGAAGAATCCATTTAAATACTTTAAATGTTAATTATACTAAAATTTCAAATTTAAACAACTATAAAAAATTGAGTACCTATTGAGATTTTCCTTATATTTTGGAAATTCGTTAAGATATAGTTGTATGTCGTTGTTCTTCAATAAAATTTTCGAACGAAACGACATAAAAATGACATTTTTACTTCAACGAATTTGACTCATCATGATTATAATAGTAACCATAGTGATAATATAATTATTATTGAAATTAATAGCACCCATCTATAAACAAAAATTTCCATCGTAAATTTCATAATAGGTACTTGTTTGAGTATCTCCCGGGTTTGAGCCCATCACTTTTTAACTTAACCGATCTTCTACCCTTGGCCTAATAAATCTCTGTACCAAATTTCGTCGCAATTGGTCCAGCCGTTTAGAAATGCATAAAAGGCAATCAGAAATTCGTTTATATATATTTCATCAATGCTTAACGTGTATGTTATGTACTTGTAACATGTATTTAAAATATCTCAATTTTTTTTATAGGTATTTAAAGTTGAAATTTCAGCAAAATTATTATTTAAAGTATTTATATGGATTCTTCCCATTATATTTCAATATTTTACAATAATGAAAAATAAATTTACAAAAAATTGTATGATATGGACATTTAGGTGATAAGGGATTTTATGACAATTTATATTGAACTTAGAGACTTGAAAATTTTATAGGGTGTTCATTTATGTACTATATGTGTACTTATATGGTCTATAGGGACATATAGATGTGTGATAAAATTTTGCGTTTTAGATAGGTACCTATTTAATAAAAAAAATATCAAAATTTTAATCAATATCTACGCATTGTCTGACTGAACTTCGCTCAGAATCGTTATTTCGAATGCAATGGTTTATCATTGCATTCAAATTGTATAATTAAAATTAAACACTATAATTTGCACACCTATATCCCTGCGGCAGGAGTACCTATCCCTTCCCTTGCTTTGTTAAATATAATGTTAATAATAATGAAAATTTATATTTACACAATGTACATTTATCATTTTAATGAAATATTAATATATGATATAAAATAAAATAAATGTTTAATTATTCTAAAAACATATTATTTAATAATATCTGATATTTGATTAACAGTATAATTAAATATTATAACAATATGAAATTTGATTATTATTACAAATAAGAATTTAATAAACAATTTATTTTATTTTATTTAATTAAAAAACAAATTATGAATAATATTTGACATTTGAGTAACATATATAACTAAAGTAGGTATAACAATATGACATTTTATTATACCTTGATACAGAGAGCTTTTGTGGTTGAAATATTAATTATTATATAAATATCGATTTGAAACTTTTTATAGACGATTATAAATATTATTTTCTAATGGTTATAAATATTTAATAAAATAATTTAATAATTGTATTTACTGTAATTGTAATATTAAATGTAATATATTTAATCGTGAAATCGTGAAATCTTAAATGCCGTCCAAACATTTTATTGCATATACTTTTATACACTATTATAATATTGAATATATTTTAATCATATTTATAAATGGTCGCATTATCTAACTATTTAACTAAATTTCGAAGTGTAGAGATCTAGAAGTCTCTTGTCTCCAACTTATATGTTATAAAATAATTAAACATTTTGTAATTTTAATATTCGTGTTTAGTAAATGAATTAAAATATTTTAAATAATAATAATAATTGTTAAAAGACATACCTTTTTAATATTTGTCGCCAAAGAATTTTTTCACAGGATTATAACTTATAAGTTAATTTAATAACTTTGTTTTTCTGTGTTTTAACATAGTTTATTCTATGTATACCATGACAACCATAATTTGCATTAGGCCAGTTAAATTTTTTTTGTTTATATTTATATTTCATTGAAGCAGTTTGTTTCAAATTTTTAAAGAAAAAGTCTAATTTTAAATCTTAAAATCTAAAATTAAAAAAATTAATATTTAGTGTAAAGATCAATAATTTAATAGGGCTGGGATTTCAATGTTTTCTGTATGATGCTAGTTTTATTACAAATATGTTTTGAGTATTTATAAATTAGAATAAGAAATTTTATTTTACATTTTTTTGCATTTTTAACAATTATTAAATTTAAGGTCATATTTCTCATTTTTTAGGACATTTTAGGAGTTTATAGATCATTTTTGGTGTTTTTGAATATAAAATTTAAATTTAAGATTTTATTATAGATTTATAATACAAAATATTTATATGCTAACAATAGATTAAATCCCAAATGGCCATTTCTTATCTACAGTTCTAATATGTTAAATTTATATTATATAAATTTTATTTATTCTTAACCAGCATAGCAATGTACTAGACGCTAGACGCAGTGGTCCTTTAGCAACTTTAGTGCAGCCAGAACTAAAATTAAATTGTTCATTCTAGAATTCAAAATTCTATAAACAAGAATAAAATGAACGCCGTTTTTTATTAATTTTATTTATTTTTTCTTTCTATTTTAAACTTGTATCGAATTACCAGTTGAACAGAAACTATATGAATTGAAATTTAAAATTATAATAATTATAAATTTAAGAAAAACAATTGTGACTTTCGTGTACTTTTTCCTACAATAAACTTTCCTAAAAATATATGTATATATAATTTTTATATTTTTAATTCTTATCATTATAAACGTATGCGGCCCGCAAATAATTTAAAAAAATTACATTTGATCTAACCTAACCTAACCTAGGTTTGTACATTTGTACCTGGTGAGGACCACTGTAGTACTAGAACAATAAAATCGATAACGACGTCCGAGGACACATCACACCAGTCATTTGAAACGTAACTTAATATATTATATTAAGGCAAATTTTAGAACTTCGGACACATCTATTATTCAACTAGAAATTTCTGGATTATTTTTGATTGAATACATTAACATTGTTAACAAAATAAAAGATGAAATTAAAAAAGCACCAAATGAAATTAGAAAAATCGATTATCAAAAACTTACCACGGTTTTAAATAAAAATGAAGGGTTCAAAATTATTTCCAATAGGTACATCAGATATTTTGAACGGACAAGAAAGTACAAAGAATGAATTTCCGGATGATCTTACAGCGAGTGATTTGACGTACTTTAAATACCCACCTATCACTTCAATCGATGTAGAAAGGATAAGCTTCTCTATATACAAAAACTTATTGGCGGACAGTAGAAAGGCATTTCCATTTGAAAACCTGAAGCACACTTTAGTGATTCAGTGTAACAATAAAGAATAATTTTTTTTTATTAATACACGAAGTAAATTAAAGATGTAGTTATGTACATGTAATGTAATTTTTTTAAATTTTAAGCTTTTTATTTTTTAATAAATTTTTTGAGTTTTTAAAGTAATTTTTGCATTTTTTTAAGGGCATTTTTAAAGACATTAAAATCCCAATCTTAAATTAATATATAATATCAATATAGTTTTTTATATGGCGACTTACCAAGATAATAATTGATAGGTGACTTGCGTTCAAATTACTGGACGTGAATTGCCCATTTTTATCAATTTTAGACGCAAAGTAGTATGCATCATCAATCAGTAGACTGAAAATGCTATTGAATCTAATAAAAAGAAATACAATAATTATTATTGCTATTATCATCCTACTATAAACTTAAATTTCAAAGTGTAGAGATAAAATCTCCTGTAAGTTTC
>JAIUCT010000065.1:12188-24322 GCA_021307375.1 Tetraneura akinire
AATTCATACGAATATTCTTCTTATTATTTCTCAATACTTTTGCAATACAAATTAATATAAAAACCAAAAAATTTGGAAAATTTTTGAAAATATTTAAGAATAATGACATATATCTTAACGAATTTCAAAATATTAGGAAAATTTCATTACTCAATTTTTTTTTATTAAAAATTGTGTTAAATCGTGTTTAAAATTGAAATTTTAGTAAAATTATTTATATTGAACGTAGAGACTGATAAATGTAAAAAATTTAATCGGTACATACTCGTATATTATCTGATGAACTTCGCTCAGAATTTTTTTTCGAATGTAATGATTTATCATTGCATTCAAATTTCAAATTGTAATCAAAATTCAACACTATCCTCTTTACACCAGTATTCCTTCGGTTCTTCCACACTAGTATCCCTACCATTGCTTTTTAAATTTAAATATACTAACGAAAAATGAGTATATAATATTTATTTATAATATATTATTATATTTGTAATATACAATATATTCGTATAAGATATTATGTCATCTGATTTTTTTTATGGATTTATTTATGTTTAAATTTAAATTTACTAATGCAAAATGAGCATTATAATATTATTATTTATAATATTCACTCGGCGGTGGTCGAATATTTTACGTATAAAAAATTAATTTTAATACTTTAACTAGTCTTCAAAAAATAATAGTGGAAAAGAACGAGCAAATAGGTATAATAATTTTATAATATATAGGCACACACAACAATTTAGGCCTGTATTAATCTTTTGTTACAGCTCATTATACTATTGTTGTTGTTTAAGGTACCTCTATTATGATTGTCAAGTATTGTTATATTGTTCATAAATCATAATATATTATACGTGTTCTGCCACAATAAAATCAAATCAAAATACTCGAGTTAACCGTAACGCGTACCTATATCGGGTAACAGAAAACTAATTAACGCGTTGAACGTGTGTAAACATTAATTTAGATCGTTAATCGCGTAGATAATAATATAACAAAATATATAAATAAATATCGTATTATATAATACAAGTATAATGTACAAATCATTGTAGTAAAAAAAAAAAAAAAACAACAGTTTTTCTACGTTAGATAAATTAAAATTTTATCCAATCTCACGAACATCATATTTTGATGTATCGTTTTTAACCTGCAGGAGCGCATCCGATACGACTTTTAAATATTCAAAAATGTTAGGTTAGGTAAATTCAATTAATCGATATTATTAGTCAAAAATCGAACCACTGTAAAAACATTTTTTTTTTCTTTTATGAAAAAAAGTCTTATACAGTAAATATTTATTGTTAATTAGAAATATTAACTATTTACTATTATATATTATTAGAATAGTTACGTAATATCGATTGTTCATTGACATATTTTTATAATTTTTAATTTGGTTTTTTTAACTATTATATTATTCATTTACTCATTTACATACCGAACGAATTAAGTTTTCATCATTTGAGTTGTTCATTGTTTAGTTCTTGGTGACCAGTCATAATATCTCCAGTCAAAATTTATTGTTTTCAGTCACAAATGTCCCCTACAGTATTTATATTAAAACATAATAATTACAAAATAATTGTTATAATTTATTAGAGTTAGAGGTGTACTTATAATTTATAATATTATAAAATCGAATACATGTGAGGTACATATAATAAAATAAACGTACTACTTTTACGTAGGTAATAGTTATTGTAATAACATGGGATTTTGATAGCCATATATTTTTAGGCTATACCCGGTTATAACCCGGTTATAGTCGGGTATAAAAAATATAAATCAAAATTCTGAACGATGATATTACTGTTGATTACATACGTTTACTAATTTGTACCTATACAATGTACGACTATAATATATAATTGTATAATGCAGAACAGCAAATATTATAATAATTTTTGTCGATTCGATTGATAAATTATATAAATATTTATATAACTCTTAAAATATAGCCGTTCAATTTAAACCGGGGGGAAACATTAAACGATATTTATTTTATTTTTTTGTATGTGTGATTGGAAATGTGTAATTTCGCACAGAATAAAGTCGCGGTTATTTTTGATCGAGGACTCATATAATAATTTCGAATAAAGATATTTCGACTAGAGATTTTTTTCCGGACGTACATATTATGTATATAATTATTAGTAGATTTTTTGTATAATATAAATTATATAAATATAAACGATTAAAAAAATTATAGTGATATCCGTATTTAAAAGTTGCCAACGTCGAAACGTTTAAAATAATATACCGATTTGGGGCAATATCATAATAAGAGAAAAATTCACATTAACAGAATATATTTCATTATCAGTTTATCACAAATAGATAATATCGTATATTTATATAAACGTTAAAAGTCCTTATATTATAATTTATACAGTACTTATCGCCTTATCGCGGTAATATAATGAGATTCGGATGATTCGTTCGATAAAATATGCGTATAAAACGTATATTTGAACGAACTTATGAATATATACGAATTCGCCACACACTCGCCTACTAAAAATAATAGTTATATTCCTATCCGGAAAATAATATATTTTATTTTAAAATCGCTTTGATATATATTTTTATTTTCTTTGTTTGTATTGTTTTTTTATTTATTTAACAAATATAACGCATTTCTCGTTTTGCTCGGAATCTAAAAGAATTAAGTTAAAAATATTCTGGCGGGTATTATTATTAAAAAGTATATTTTAAGCGTATCGTTTTATAAAAAAATAATAATGGACATTTTTTTTATTTATAATTTTATATCATTATTATATTTAATGTAAAATTTGCTGTAATCTAATAGCTTTTTATTAACAATATACGTACCATAACAATGAGGACATGAGGGAATATTCATAAAACAATACACATATAGGTTAGGTTTATCATTCCGTGATTTCGTGCGGGTAGACTTAGATGTTCAGGTCTCGGATTATTTACATCGTCCGTATCAAAATATGTTTTTTTTTACGTTTAAAATATGACACGATTATAATACGAATACGGTGTATAACACATAATATTATAAATCTTAGCTAAAATGAAAGATATAATTTTATATTTTTCGAATAAGTAATTTTTTGGATTTAAACGTCATTTATCGAATTAAAATGTTCCTGTATATTATTATTTACGTGAAACATATCATTTAAAAAAAAAAAATTTCGTGCTACATTAAAATAATCCATTTTGTACCCACGTATTTTTTTAGGAATTTATAATAATATAAGTTAAATATATTTTTATATAGTTGAATAATAATAAATTTTATATATTTTTTAAATTTTTTGATATACGCGTTTCCACGTTAAATATTATAACAGTTATTATTTTTTTTTTTGCACAAAATTTTACGGTTTTTTTTACATTATATTATTATTATATAGACCGAGGTCAGTTTAACTTTGTAATGGACTAATGGCTGATTGAAAAATTAAAAAAAAAAAACAAAATCAAAATTTGTGATTTTAGATTGTTCTTAACTCTTATACAAAGTATTATACGCTCAACCGATGTATGGTTTATTATATGACGGATTATGTCAAAATAGTTAATTTAATGTAATAATAATCAGGGGCGTATTTTATGAGCACGCAACACTCCGGTTTATCGAATTTAGGAAAATTAAATTTTATATTTTATAACCGAAATGGATTTAGTAAAAATATAATAAACTTTTATAATATAGATCATATCTTTATCGTTTATTACAAGTTGCAGGGTAACAATGATGTCGTGTAGTAATTACACTGACGACTATGTACATTGGATACTTTTACATAAACTTTACGGTATAGAATTATGTGACCTAGTTTTTTTTTGACATTTTTATAATATACGTATTTTAAAAAAAAATATTATATAAAGTATGGGCGTTAATATGAAGAAAATTGAATGGCAATACATTATAAGATAACATTATAATTTATATAAGTACACGTATATACATTAAGTGTAATTAATTAAATATAAATAATAATTAATAACGAACGGACAATTTGTTTAAATTTAAAACGTATAAATACCTGTATAAATCTCTTTAAAATACGTTAAATTGATCGATTGATTTTTTTCTTTTTGTACTTTGCATGTGTTGTCGCAAGTGCCAACGATGACGATATAACAGATGCTGTTCGTATACATATCTATTGGAATATACAATTTTCAACTTGTGGAAAGCGTGATATTTCTGTAAGTATATAATAATAAAATTGAGTATTCTTTCGTCGTTTTCCGTAAACGACCGACGAAGTCGAGTAGGTATTTTTTATATTTTTGCACGTTGCATATACAAATAAGAAAAAGCAAGGGAAGGGATACACACCAGTGCGTTCGAAAAAACGATTCTGAGCGAAGTTCAGTCAGATAATGTATAGGTATCGTTTAATATTTTGACATTTTTTATATAAAAATTTTAATTATAATATTTATATTTTGTAGAAAATTAACGTAACAGTTCCAAAATTTTATCACGTATATATAATATATCTATTTGAATACCCAATCACATTTTCAAGTCTCTTATAACTTCAAAATTGCCCGAGTTATCGTGAAAAATTAAAATTGAATTCGTTGAAATTTCAGGTTATGTGAAAAATGACGTTTTTTCTACCGCTCAGGGTCAATTTTGAGAAATTCGAAAAATGACCTAAATAAAGTACCAACTAAATAATCCACTTTCCAACCGGAAACATTTGCTATTCATGAAAATCGGAACATTATTTCGGGTAGTAAAAGTGTCTTCATACTTAAAAAGAAAAAAAAAATGACACGCATCATTGTAAATCAGTAAAACCAATACATTCTTCGCTTCTCTCAGAATCTAAAAATCAACCGATCAAATTCGGTTAGACGCGACGACTGCAAACGAAAATATAGGTACATAATATTATATTTATATTTTGTCTCCTGAGATTAAACCGTGTTTTCGTTTTCTTTGTCGTCCAGTTGTTTCGGACCGCGGTTGAAGAAATTTTAAAATAATTTTTTTCTTCGCGTGTTGTGTCGCATTATATTATAGATGCGTATCTTGGGTAATGAATAAAACGGAATAAAATTGCTCGAAAGTTTCGAGATGTATATGTTCTTCTGCAGGAGAAGAACGTTAATCGAGTGAGCTGAACGGAAATAAGAACAAACGAAACCAAGAAAATACTCAAAACTATATTAAAGAAAGGAGAAGGAATATAATTTTGTCATGTTTTGAGACACGCGAAGAACTAACCGAAGAAGAGTTTTTGTACATTATTATTATACGATAGAAAAGAAGATAGCAGAGGAGACCGAGGACGACCAAGCTTGTCTTACGTCAAAACGATGATAACCGAAGTTAGGTCTAGAAAATTATAAGGAATTGTGAATAGACAATAGATAAGTGGAATGGAGAAACTTCGGGAAACTGTAAAACCAACTTTGGAGTTAATCAGAAGAAAAATGATTTCCTCGTATATTTTCCAAACATTACGTTTTCCTTGTTCAGGCTAATGCTATACTATATATTATATTTATATGTATTTTAACTGAATTCAAATATTTTATAGACATAGTTTCTGTCAGATATAATTTATAATATTCAGATAATATGTATAATAAATTACCTAATCGGTTTGTAACCAAAATTTTAGATTTTGAGCGAAGCGAAATGTGTCTTTTTTTTATTTATTTATTTTTATTAATTTTTTTTTTTAGGATTACTAGAAAACAAAACTGTAATATTTGTCGACGAAGAAATATACTACAACTCCATTATTGTAATTAATAAATAATTATTTATTTTTAATTCATTTATGTACCTATTATAATTTGATAGTAGTAGCACAATAATTGTAATATTTATGTGTAACTTTCGTTTCCATAACGATTATTCTAATAAAAATGAATTATTGTTAAATGATATATTATAATATAACTCCTCTCAAAGGCAAAAATAGTTCCTATTACCATTTAATCCGTAACTAGTCCTGTCTATAGTATAATATAATATTCTATAGTTTTTTTATATTATAATATTATACATTCATTTAGCTTTATGCGTTCAGTAAACGTTATTAAATTTTAACAGTATTAAATACGACATAGAATATTATCAATTGGCTTTTAAAGAGTTTTAATAAATTCAGCAAAAGTCAACCGTATTGTTGGTTATGTTATTAAAACGGAACGGTTAGTTTTGAAATTATTATCAATATATACTGACAGAAATAATGTAAGTATAAAATAGGTACGAATATTAAAAAAAAAAAGACTTATTTATCAGTAATATTTTACTGAACTAAGTAAACTTGAATATTTTTTTATTAAAAAATAATTCTAAAGAAATTCTGTTAAAATCCATTTGAAAATAATTCTAAACGATAAAATATTATTGTAATTCGTATCGATATTTAAGTATACTATATTATAATAATATAATATCTAAATGTACTATTTACAAATTGTGATAACATGATTTTTTGATTTTATAATATCAAAATTCAATAGATTTCTTTTTTCTTACATATTAGACATATACATATAACTATATTATCATTTTCTATTCCGTTTATGTTTAAGCGCAATTTATTAATTAATTATAATAATATCGACGAACAACACGATTTCCCTAAAAATCAAAAAACTCTTAACCATCATAGGTTAGGCAGCAGAAAATAAATTCGGCCCATAATTTCACGATTTATTTTATAGTTAATTATAAGTAGGTTAGGTTAGGTTATAATAGTAGATTAGGTCGTAATATTATAATATATTATATCATTTATTTAAAAAAAAAAATATTCCATTTATTGAGATGATTTTTTACAAATCTAACGCGTAATTTAGACACGAAAATTTAATTTATCGATGATAAAATTTAATAACTAACAGCCTTCTAAAAAAAAAAAAATATATATTCGTGGGCAGAATTTTGATATTATTATAAAAACATTAAAAACCGATAACTGATGACTTGCTGACGACTATACGACGCTAAAATATAATTAATTTATAAATATGGTTATTATTATAATACTGGAGTACTCGGTGGCGTTGCCATCGCCTCGACGTTTCCGCCAGAGCACGCATTAATATAATGACAGACGATTTACTCATTAGAGAGCCACATTTATCGACAACGTAGGCGCCATTTCGGTAGTTAACATAATAATAATAATAATAATAATAATATTATTATTATTATTATTATTATTATTATGTTATATTATGTTCTACTACACTATAATAATATATTTTAAAATTGAATTATGTGTATTATTATTATTTTAAAACCGCGTCGCCGTTATAGTTTTGTTGAATCGTTGGTCTAATAGAGGAATAAAATAATAAAAAAATAAAAAAACAAAACCACCAACTGCGGTGTACCTAATGCTATAGCGTTTAAAAAAAAAAAAAAAAAAAAGAATTAAGTCAGTACAGACGTGAACGGAATGAATAAAATAATATATTATAGTACGCATGTTTATACATATAATTTAATATCGTTTCGTTTTCTTTCCGTAATGAAAACTTAACAAATAATAATATATCCAATATAATTACGTCATTTGATATATTGTTATATTATTGTATTATGTATACATACACTCGTATACGTCATTTATATTATTATGACGTTAAAAATACGAGTATAAATATAAAAAAAATAACGTAACAAAAATATTATTTATACTATTTTATATACTACGTGACATAATAATAATAAACAAAAATAAAAATAATAATAATAAATAATAATACATACCTATACTTATTGGTATATGTGTTATATAAATGTATTATGATCCGCGTGTAGTGGTTCGATCTGAATGACCAACGACCACTTGTGGATTTTAGCAACGATATAGTGTCAAAGGTTTCTGTTAACACGACCTTTTTTTTCGTCGATACTAACTTTATATCTATATACAAGTAAAAAAAAAAAAAAAAAAAAAAAAAAATACTATAATTATTTTTAAATATGTGTAATCTAATTTAATTAATATTCTATTATAAAAATAATATAATATATTATAATTAATTTGATATAAGTACCTACGTATATTATATATTGTAGAAATCGGCAATTATAGTAAAATACAACATCTGAATTAATTAAAATTTATAACCGTGGTTATGATTTTGATGGGTCGATTAACATTATTAAATATTTTTTTTCTTTTTCGATCAATAATTACTATCGAAGTAATTTGACGTACAAGAAAATTTTATTAAAATTGTATGTTTGTCATATAAGTGAGTACACTCCTTGTTTCCTTGTTTTTTCTTTCTTTGATTCTTGCTTTGAAATTTTAATTTAATAATTAATAATTAAATTTATTAATAAATAAATTGAAAATATTTAGTTATAATTAATTTACTTCAAATTATAATAAGTACTTATTGCTTCATGTAATATGCTCTAAAAAAAAAAAAATTCTTTTTATTTTTTATTATCTTCGATCATCACAATTTTCGATGAAATATGGGTTTTATATCCTTATAACGTATTTATATTGTTTCTCGTTATTCTGTTTTTTTCTTTTTCTCATATTAAAATCTCACGAATACATTGCGCGTATATACGCGTTATACCCACGTAGATTATTGATCATTCTCGCGTTTATTTATTTATTTTACAACGTTTTGACGCGTAAAATGAACGAAAACGAAAATTATATTGCGCAACTATACCAATTTGATTTTTTTGATTCCGAATATAAAATTTTTTATAAATCGTCGGTGTTGAAGAAGAGGGAAGAACAAAACTGTTAGTATACGCGCGTAGGTATTTTAATATTTTCACCTCGGGACTCGTGTGTGTTTGTGTTCCGGCTTCCGGGGGACGGTGCGACATTTTTTCCGGGGACTTGCAGTGTAGTAAATAAAACCGTGAAAAGAAAACGAAGCAGAGAAATAACAATGAATGGGGGGTGAGAAGAGAGAGAGGGAAAGAATGAAAAAAAAAAAAAACAACGGATTAAACGGTCGGGTGATATATATTTTGCGAAAAACCCGTTTTATACTATAGGTATATATATATATATACTCTAATTCACACCCCGAAAGCAAGAAATAAATAAAATAAATATATATAAAAAAAAGGGATGTTTAGCACGGAACTCGGATATCCGATCCTGGTTGAAAAGTGTGTTAAGACAACGAGCTCCGCGATTCGTGCGTGCAGGACGGGAAGTGATCCGCGCGTCCCTGCAGATTGGCGTACGGGTATAAGAGGGTCGAGAGATAACAGTTCCGCGGAAGTGCGGTTGTGCGGGGGTAGGGGGGCACAGGATGAACGATGCGATAGTATAATTAATTTCGGGTGCCGCCGCCAGGAGTTTTCGGAATGTCAGTGTTATAATATACGTATATATGCGCTTTCACTGCAGGGGTACGAAAACGATGCGAAAATAATAATCGAAATTAGATTGTAACTCGAGTGTTGCACGTATATACACGTATACTTATTATTATATTTATATAACGATTAGATACGCGTTAATAACGACTGAATTATTTATATATGGGCAGAATACGGCGTGTGCGGACTGAATTTATTAAATTCGATTTTTATAATATATTATAAATTATTGCCACGATAAATCGACGTCGAAAAACATATACGTTATATTAAAAATTACAATAATTTATACGTACGAGGTCCGAGTATACCTACAGTGTAAAATTGTTGTAATCAAACGAATTCTTCAAACGAGGTGTATAACTTTTAAAAATGATAATATATTATATGATAATAATAATACGGTATTCGATACTTCGATAGAAGAAAAATAATATTACGTAATTATTTCGTATCCACCTACCGTTAAAAAATGAATTTTGAATTTTTGTGGTTACCACATTGTACCATACATAAGCCATCAGTGACATTTTGTGACTTTCTTTTTTCTTTTTTTTTTTACTAAACGTATTGATGATTTTATTAATTAAAAGCACGATAAAATATAATATTATATTATATTTATTATATCACGATTATTAATTACAACCTTATAATCTAACCTAATCTTTATTATATTATTTTTAGCTACATTATTATGTTATGTTTGACTTTTAAGTAAATTATATCCGTATTTGTAATAAAGTTTATGACTTTATGAGAAGAATAAACGTGTAAAATTTGGCATGATATAGTGTAACATATACAGCCAATACAGCCACGCCAAGATAATGCAATTAGATCGGATGCATTTAGAAAATGCTCTTATCACTGAAATGCCCATACTAATAAATTATTTAACTTTATATCAGTTTTATACATTGTCTAAATATATAAATTTCATACTTTAACTAAAAAAATTAAAAATTTTAAAAATTGTATAAAATGTCAAGTTATTTTATAGAAGACCGGCTTCAATAATTTGACGGTAACATATATAATATAGATGATACTTTGATATTTTACATATAATTTGTTTTTAATTATAATACGTCAACGTCATACAGGTACACAATTTTTTATAGGTATACAAAATAAATGATATTTTCTCTGTCGATTTTAATCATAGAAAATATGTAATCGAACTTTTATAAATTATTATTATATTAGATATCTATAGACCTATAGTATAATTAATATACCTGTATATGAATTGTTTGAATTTAAATTTAACAATTTTAAATTTCGAAATATCTATGGCTTTTTTTTTATCTAAAAACATAATATACTTATCTACAGAATTCAACAGTAAAAAAAAGGTTTCAAAGCTTTTTTTACGATATCATTTTTTTCCTGTTTAATAATATTTCTGAATACCAAAAACATAGAGAAATACACAATATCGTACTACTTAAAAATTTACCCGACGAGTATTATTTTACGTTTTGGTATCTGTAGACTAGAAAAATACTCCCGTTATTAATAATTATTTTTTTTTTATAATAATAATTTATATAAACGAGATAAGAAAAATATAAATTTCCAATTGGTAAAATGAAATAATTTTTACTATAATTAAATATTAATAAAATAAAATTATTATTAAACAATTAAAATAATATTTTATAATATTTTAAATATTAATACGTATTCATTATTCGACCGACGGGATATATGCTTAAACAATGAGATTATTATAATATTATTATGTACATTGTCGACACTAGGAAATCATTTCTAGAAACATTCATTCAAAGTATTATTACTAGTTATTACTATACGGTAGACTTCGGAAATGTTTACATCTCGTGTATACATTAAATTGTCAGAAATGTAAAATAATATATAAAACACGATCGTCGTGCCAAAGACCGTCTCATATTATACGTATATCATTACAATACGACTATACGAGTACAATATTATTATTATTGTAATATCTACATAATATTTTTTATGGGTGCAGTCTACACACCCAAAAAAACGCGAGTTTTTTTTATTTTCACAATAATAATATTAAGTGTATTTACATTTATATATTTCCGTTGCTTGGTCAGATCGAATCATTGACCCGATGTTGTTTCATATATGCTTAGATTTTATTATTTCAGCTTGTATAATTTATTTATTATTATTATTATTATTCAGACGAAAGTAAAAATTTTAGATTCGTAAACAGCCGATATCGTATGGATGTATAAAAAATAAAAGGCGATTTTTATAATATTTTTCATCGATAATGCTTATCTATTTATATATATACCTATACAACATACGTGTTGATTCGACAAAATAAAATAAATATCGAATTTTCGACGGTGATTTTACTTAAAGTTCAAATATATACGTTACGACCGCGAACGTCGTGTTTGGCGAATTCAGATTCTTTATCATAATTTGTACTATATGTATTTACACGTTATCATAATAATCATTTTTTTGATCGAAACAAACCTCACACACGCGCGAATATATTTCATATAATGTCTTTATCCGTTGAAAAAATTTCAATTTTTGAGTTTACGAATAACAGTTTTCTAGAAATTTGCACACAGTCATTTCGACTTTATAAGCAGTTTGCAACAAAAGACAAAACGAATCGTTATAAAATAGACGAAAATACGATAATTTTAACTATATACTCACATATTATATCGGATGTATTATATTATAAAAAAAAGAATGTTATACTCAAGAAGAAAAATAAAATAAACAATATAATGACTTGTAATAAGGTAGGTAC
>JAIUCT010000075.1:0-20672 GCA_021307375.1 Tetraneura akinire
TGGTAACTTATGTAAATACCCAATAAAAATTTTAAGTCTTTAACTTCAAAATTGCCTAAGTTATCGTAAAATATTGAAACCGAATTCTTCGAAATTTCTGTTTTCATGAAAAATACAATAAAATTTTTCTTCAATTTGCCCTCTAGCTAATTCTAGAGAATTGGAAAAAATCACCTAACAATAATTATGTATATATAACCGAATGGTTCGTTAATTCTCATTATAGACCTTAGCCTTTGATCAATAATCTATGATCTGCGATATGAATATATGATCAACCCCAGGGAGGTGCTCAAAGAAATATTATAAGATTTACGATGGAAATTTCTGTTTATGTAGATGGTTGGCGGTTGCTATTAGTTACAATAATATTATTTTGGTTGCTATTAGTAACAATAATAATATTATTACTTTGGTTGCTATTAGTAACAATAATATTTATATTATCACTATGGTTACTATTATAAACAAATTTATCCGATGAATCAAATTCGTCGAAGGAAAAATGTCCTTTTTTTCGTTATTTTTTCGTCCTTTTTCTGTGTGACATGAGGTCAATTTTGGGAAATTCGAAAAATGACCTTAATAAAGTACAAACTACATCCAATTTGCAATCGAAAACATACAACACTCGTGAAAATCGGAGCATTATTTCGGGTAGTAAAAGTGTCTTCATACTTCAAAAAAAAAAAAAAAAAAAAAAAAAAAAACAAAAAAAAAAAAAAAGACCCACATTGTAAAACCAATACATTCTTCGCTTCGCTCAGAATCTAATATAGCATGCCATTTACAAAAAGTATAAAACCTAAAAATTTAATAAGAAAAAAAAATATAAAAAAATTATATGTTTATGTAAAAATATAATGTAATGTACACCAAATATTTTGTAAAAAAAAAAAATTTCAAAATTGACTGAGAAAATTAGTGTAGTAATTTATTAGGATCACCCTGTACAAAACTATTCTAAAAATGTTTAAAAAATTACCTCTGGCTACAATAGTTTGAACGCACTCATTTGGTTCATATATCTTTTC
Source organism: Tetraneura akinire (assembly GCA_021307375.1). NCBI lineage: Eukaryota > Metazoa > Arthropoda > Insecta > Hemiptera > Aphididae > Tetraneura > Tetraneura akinire. Next base: position 1,035 of record JAIUCT010000075.1, read on the forward strand.
TTACTTATTGTCATAGCAAATTCTATTAGACACATAAGTCTCATAGAACGAAATAACAGTACGTTTTGGTTGTGAAGTTGACACGGTCGTGTTTCACGCCTGTCATATTCCACCCGTCCACTCTGACGGCCTACAGTTCCTATTTGCGTATTAAGACGGGACTACCCGAATTATATGCAAATACTGGTTTGAGCAAAGTTACGTTTATCGACGGCGGCGATGATCGGTGAACCACCGCTACCGCCGCCTGCTCGTTAGTCTTCGTACGGAACCGAGCGTGAGCTTTACGTTTCCGTTAATAATATTATTTAATATTATTTTATTATGTTCATTTGAACTCTTAATGTTTTATTTAAAACATTTTATATTAATTGTATTAATATACTAGTAGTATTTACTACTGATTACAATAATATTTATTATTGTAATCACATTGTTTGTTAAGTTATTTAATTTAATAAACTTGATATATATATATTTATATATATATCCTTTTAAATTGTGTTGTGCGTCGTGATTTGAGCTCGGTCACCTTACGTCCGCAACAAAGTTAAATGGACACCTTTAATACGTTTACATTTATTAATATTATTTAACAATTGGTAAATTTAATTTTTCATGCAAAATAAAAAATATACATGTAGCTTTTATTATTGTCTGAATATACAGGAAGTCAATCTTTTAAGCTATTTAATTACTATTTAAAGTATAATAATCATAGATTTATTAACATAATACACAGTAACACATAAAGTACCTGTTTATAATTTAATATTTAAAATGCATTTGTCTTAAAAATAATAAATATAAAATATAAAACTAACACCGTTACTCATAAGGCATATAATTTAATATTTAAAAATTGTTTGTCTTAAAATAAAAAATAATAAATTAACACAGTAACACATCATAAGCATATAAAACATAGAAATAGAATTAAATATTTAAAAAATAATGTTAATTATTTCTACATATCTGCATCGAATATGATGTGATGACTCAATATCAAAAACATATTCATGATATTAAGTAGATGGATTTAGCCTTTACAGCCACATTTAATAAGGAATAAGTCTTTTCAATTAAGAACATTGATTACTGGATAATAAATATTATTAGTGTTCATTTTTCTCACTAAATCATACATGAAAATATTTACATAAGTTAATAAGTACACAAAAGGCTCTAAAAAATTAATTAAAATTAATGTCAATACATTACCTAATTATAATTTCATCTCTTTCTAGCTCAGTATTTTCCTCTGTTAAAGGTTCATTGCTCAAATCATCATTAAAGATGAAAATAATTTGACTTTAAATATTTTACCTTTAACTACTGGTTTAATATTATATCATGAAAAATTTCTCTTTACAAAATATATAAATTATTAACAAATATTTTACAATTCAATTATTATTAAGAAAATTATACACAGAAAAGATTTTAGAAGTGGTTATCAATGTATGTAAATTTGGAGTAAACGTCCTCTTAAGTGGCATATCATTATAATCTATACCTACCATAAGAACTAAAAAATAATAAAATAGTGATTATTTTCCTTTATAATTTCAAAAATTAAATAATATTATATTTACTTCATTGGTACTGTATCAGGCTTTAAATTATAAGCACACATAACATAATTATTATAATGGTAGGTATGGCACAAAGTGAAGTGAACAAACAATAGCCACCTATAACATACCTAAATTATAATTAAAATCAGTAGGTATTACAAAGTACATATTATAGAAAAACCAATTAACAGCTGTATAAGTATATTTTTTATTTTAAATTTGAATGTCTAATGTAGGTTAATAAAAAATTAAATGATATTAATTTTAATACTGAAACTGAATCATAGTTTATGTTTTTTTTAGTTTTTCCATACAGAATTTATTGACACCACAATATACGTACTTATGTCTTTAGATTTTGAAAAATAATATATTATAATAGATGGGTCCAATCGTAATTATTATTTTTTCCAGTCGAACGGTCATCAAATACATAAACAAGCATTTTAAGAAAATAATTTAATATTAAAAATTATATTAAATTTAAAAAATAAAAAATGTTTATGCATATAAATTATATATTTATAAATAATTAATTTAAAAAGAGTATCGATAGCACGATACAATACAATTCAAACGATGTAGTGTGCCATAATTTATAAGTATAAATATACATGTAAAAATATATATAGAATGTATATTACTCGGTTTAGATCATGAGAACCTATAATAATTGAAGAACCTAATACACGAGGAAAAGTGGGAGTATGCATAACGGATGAAACTCATCTAGTTGACATCATACCTATCTTTTTAACATTCTAAATATTAAATACTATTAATTATTTAACCACCTGTTAAATGATTATAAGTTTTCTGAAATATTCAAATTTAAGGGGTAGATGCTTTAATTATTACCTATTTACCCTAGTAATAATTTTTGGTTTCGGCACCACTGCTAAGTCAATATCCAAGCCTTAACTTGAAAAAATAATAGTAAGGATATTGTTTGATACAAATATTAAATAGGTAATGAATACTGTAATAGCTTTATAGATTTCTCAATTAATTATACGTATAATGTATACATTCAAAATAAATAGGTAATTTATCATAAAACCCCTAAATAAGTCACCTAAATACCCAAAACTGGCAATACATCATTACTTAAAATAAAATTCAAATATTAATCAAATTTCAACACTATCATTATCCCTTCCACTCCCTTGCATTTTTACACTCTAAACAGATATAAAAAAAATCGTAAATGTAAGAAATCATTGGAACTGAGTTAAGTAAAATATATTTAAGCTTCAATAAAATTTTAAAAATTTAAAAAAAAATTTTGTCCATTTTATTTAACATTATTGTAAAATAATATTGAAATATAATAAGAAGAATCCATATAAATACTTTATAAATATTAATTTTACTGAAATTTCAACTTAAAACACCTAGAAAAAAAAATGTTCTAATATTTTGGAAATACGTTAAGATATATTATATCAGTATGCTTCAATTAAATTTTCCCAATTTTTTCGCTTTTCTATTAATTTTTATTGTAAAAGTATTAAAAAATAATAAGAATACTACTAAGAATCTATACTTTATGGATTCCAAGATTTTTGTTTAAACTAAAAATCTCAACTTTAAACAGCTATAAAAAAAAAATTGGGACTTGAGATTTTTCTAATATTTTGATATAATGTTAAGTAATATGTAGGTTAGTATACTTCAGTAAAATTTTCAGACTTTTTGCCAATAATTGCCAATGTCATCAAACATTATTTACATAAAAACGAGAATTTTACGAAATATTCAAAGTCCTATATTTTGTAGAAAAATTAACGTAACGGTTTCATAATTTTACTACATATTTATAGTACTTACCTATGTAATAAATATACCTATATTACCTATATTAAAATTTTGAGGTCTTTAAGTTTAAAATTTTCCGAGTAAACGTGAAATATTGAAATCAAATTCGTTAAAATTTCAGTTTTCGTGAGAAATGCCGTTTTTCGTCATTTTTTCGTCGTTTTTTCTATCGCATATGGTCAATTTTGAGTAATTCGAAAAATGACTTAAATAAAGTACCAACTACATCCACTTTCCAACCGGAAACATATGCTATTCGTGAAAATCGTAGCATTATTCGGGTAGTAAAAGTGTCTTTAGGTATCTATATATATATATATATATATATATAAAAGACATACATCGTTGTAAAACTATACATTTTTCGCTTCGCTCAAACTCTAAAACCATGTACCAATCACTAAAAGTGTTAGAGAAACAGGATTTAATGGACTTATTGTACGTCTGAATAGTGTAAAACAACTGCTTTTAGATATAGTGGTTAGATCTCTTAACATACAAATTATTGGAATTATTGTTTTCTATGATACGTGGTCGAGTTGGTTTTTGTAACAATTCTACTGTTATGCAGATAGAAGCAACTAAGAAACGAATATCAATTCATTCGGAAATTATGACATCCTCTGGGGCTAACGGTTTGCCACATATGTTGATTCTGCAACTATACTATTTGTATTAAATAGGTAATATAAAGCAACCACAACAAATCGAAAAAGAGTACTTTGATACATTATGTGCAAAAAGTAATGACGAATTTGATGATACTGATATAGTTTTAATTTTAAATAATTTACAATATATCATTACACCTTACACGTGATGTTATAGAATATATAGCAGGTTTTATTGGGAGAAAAATAAAAACAATTATTAATTGCAAATAACAATAATAATAATAATTTTGAAAACTAATAAAGTAATATATAACCAGGCGTTTGGTATAGGCAATTTCACTACGTCTAAACATATTTTAAAAGATATTTATTTTATATATAGAATAAGAATATAATAATTTGTAGTTGCAAGTCAAAAAAGGGTTAAGTTATCATTTTGAATATGTAATGACTAATATACATTAAAAAATAAAGAAAATAATTATTGATTGTACTAGATAATTGAAGACTAATACCAATTTTAAAAGTTATATTACAATGTGTATTTTGTTATAATTCATTTTTGTGATGTACATATATTTTCTGAAACCTAAGATATGAATATATTATGCTAATAAAAAAGTTAAGTTACACTTGACTGCTTGTGACCAATATTTAAGTCTGTTTTAAAAGAGTTGAATCAAATCTTTGTTAATTAAAAAATATTTTTCATATGAATTTTATTACTGGTCATATTTTAAATATTCTTATTTAAATATTTAGTAATATGGTACCTAATTTGATTGTTTTTTTAACACCATAATAAAATAATATGTAAATTATTGTATCATATAATTAAGTTAAATTAAACTAAAAAGGAAAGTATAATATAAATTTAATTCCTAAATATTCATATCAATGACATATTTAATTTTTGATTAGAAAAAAAAAAAAAATTTAATGGATATGCTCTATAGGTATATATGTGTGTGTGTTTTGTTGATTAAAGGTGGATTCACACTTCAGCGTTAAGCGTGTATGATCAGAAAGTATCTATCGTTTTCCAATTCCAAAATTTTGGTTATCACGTTATCATAAATGAATTAAATGTTATAGTAAACGCTACATTGTTTTGTCATGTTAGATATAAACGGTCATTGTTATTTTTAAAAGTTGAATTATTTCAACTTTTAAATTCATAGCCATCGTTTTATAATCAAGTTGTATTTGTATCAATATTTGTTTTTTCTTGTCTCTGATTGGTTAACGTCAAACGCTCAAACGCTAAACGCTGAAGTGTGAATCCGCCTTTAGACTTCTATAAAAAAAAAATCTAGATCAGATATTAGAAATATTTATCCTAATATCACATATATGTATTATAAACTACTTGATTGTTAACGTATGGTTTAAACTTTACTTTAAAATTAAGGCTGATGCAACATTCATTTTTGTGGGATTTGAATTTATTATCAGTGTATATTATATAATATCTAGATAACATTATTATTTTCACAAAAATGATAAAAAATTGCAACTTTAATCAATTATACAAGAGCATATATTTATAGCTAAGATCATATCTATGGATGGAGCCATTACACTAAAATGTTGTGTCCAAGATGTGTGCGACGAGTTTTCATTAACAAACTTAAATTACATTGTATGCATGCATCAATTGGTTATTAGTTTATTACCATGGCTAGTCCAGTACGACTGACTGAGACGAACCAACGTCAATTATTGATAAAACTTAATGTGGTGATAAAATTACCTCCACAAAATTTATCTTCCTTTACAATATCAATATCATGTCTAAATTTTGCCATGATCATGAATTAAGATCTTAATTCATGGCCATGATCAATATAACGCATTGGTCACGTCATATTTTCCTCCAATGTTGATTACTCCTATTTGTTTTGAACCGGAACGAGATAATAATGATATTGTGATAACTGTATAACTGATGACTAGGGCAGGGATTTTAATGTCCTTAAGAATCACGAAAAATGTCTTTAAAAAAATGTAAAATGACTTAAAAACTCAAAAAATGTCTTTAAAATTTAATTTTAAACTTTTATTATAATTATAATTTTTATTTTTTATATATTTTTCAACCAGAAATAATGCTTTTTACTATTTGATGTCTGTATTAAAAATTGAAAGTTATTTAATAAAGATATTCGATTTTTAAAATGGTTATTTTATATAGTATTATAGTAAGGGTGATAACAATTTCGCCCTTCTTGTGCATCAAGTATAACCGCCACTGATTATATATAAATATAATTAAATTTTTATATTTGTAATAATAATTGCTATTACAAATTATTAAAAATTAAATTAATAAATTAGCATTACATTTTTTCACCTAAAAAAACTTCAACGTCCAAATATGATTTTTGAAAAATTAAATTTTAGTTTTTAGTAATTTTATTAAATTTTATAGGCCTTGACATTATTACATTAATAAAAAAAAAATAAAATGTTATTATAAAATAATCTAGTAGAACATTATGGATAAAATAAATCACAGAATTATTACTGTAATTTATAAAATATTATTAATTTAATTTATAATATTAAACTGATAAAGTGATAACTGATAAGTACCCATCTAGCACTGTATAAGTTTGTAATATTAAACGGTGTTATAACCAAATTTTGACAATAATTCAGCACTGTAATTATTTAAACCAGGGGCGTCCAATCTTTTGTGATGATTGGGCCACATCATATGAGTAGAAGTTGTTTTGGGTCATACACTTTTTAATAATTATGCGTTCAAATTTAATGATGAAATTATATTCTATAATACAACAATACGTTTTTTCTTTTTTTATCATTTTACAATAGCGAATTATAACAGAAATATTTTTAGAAGTATAAATATTGTATAATAATTACACGAAAAAATACATTTATTAATAATAATAAAAAAGATGAGCTGATACTCCTGCCGCACAGGATACAGGTGTGCGAATCATAGCGTTTAATTTTAATTCGAATTTGAATGCAATGATAAACCATTGCATTCGTAAAAACGATTCTGAGCGAAGTTCAGTCAGATTATAATTTTCGTTTGAACTAAAAATATCAACTTAAAACAGCTATAAAAGAAAATTGAGATTAGGGATTTTTCTAATATTTTAGTATGATGTTATGTAATATGTAAGTATACTTCAGTAAAATTTTCAGACCCTAATACCAAAAATTGCCAATTTTATCAAACATTATATACGTAAAAACGAGAATTTTACGAAATATTCAAAGTCCAATATTTTGTAGAAAAATTAACATAACGGTTCCAAAATTATTCCACATATATATAGTAGCTATGTGAACACCCAAAAAAATTTTCAAGTCTCTATCTTAAAAATTGCCCGAGTTATCGAGAAATATAGAAATCGAATTCGTCAAAATTTCATTTTTCGTGAAAAATGCCGTTTTTTCGTCATTTTTTTGAAGTTTTTTCTACCGCTTAGGGTCAATTTTGAGAAATTCGAAAAATGACCTAAATAAAGTACCAACTAGATCCACTTTGCTACCGGAAACATACCCTATTCGTGATAATCGGAGCATTATTTCGGGTAGTAAAAATGTTTACAGAATAAAAAAAAAAAAAAAAAAAAAAATCACACATCATTGTAAAACCAATACATTCTTCGCTTCGCTCAGAATCTAAAAATATAAAACTAATGTGATTTTTCTCGTAATATTAATATATTATATACAATATTAATTAATGACTTTTAAATTGAAATGAGGGCCGCATCAAAATCTATCACGGGCCACATTCAGGGCCGCGGGTTGGACACCACTGATTTAAACGGTTATACAGTATATGGGCATAGGCGATTTCGGTATAATATTTTACTATTACACAAAAATATCACCAATTGTTACATTTATAATACACGGTGTTACCCATTGTAAAAATCGGTATGCATATTGATCAAAAAGACCGAGTAGTGAACCTAAATAGCACAGTAAGAAAAACCATAAATAAGTATTGATAACAAAAAATGTGCAATAAAATTGTTACTCAGGAATTTAGTCATATTAATAGATATTATTTATAATTGTCAACACAGAAAATAAGATATGACACTAACCATTCGGTTTTTATTAAAAGTGTGTGCACGAAAATAACACATTTTAAAATGAACAACGCTTTTATGTCTACCTGTGACTCCTGTGAGTAATGATGATAGATAGGAACAGCAGGCATTAGTTAGAATCATGGCTAGTATATAATAATCTGAATTCATATAACAATATATTTCATTAATTTTTAATTTTAAAAGAAATTATTTTGTTTTAAATAATTTAATAAAACTTAGATTTAGAAAAAATTTTATAATTGATTGATTTGAATAATTTCATTCTAATTAAGTATATTTAATGTTAAAAATCATCTCTGTGTAATGGTTATTTCATAGTATTAATAAAATTATGATAAAGTAGAGAAATTAATATTTTTTAAAACTTTTAAAGAAATCTCCATAAATAGGTAAATTAATGCCATAAATCACTTACTTATATGTAATATTTATATAAAATAAATTAATAAATATACAGTAATTGTCTAATACCTATTTGCTATATCAATTTTTTTAAAAAAATTTTCAAACCCAAATGATGATTAATTTATGTTTATTAATTCATGTAACAAAAAATAATTCATTATTCATTAACTAAATTATTTTCGTGATCTTTTTTGTATTTCAATAGAAAAGCAGCCATAAATCCCAATGGATCTGAAGGTCTGAAAATATTTAAAATTCAAATTAGTACATTATATTAATAAACAAGAACTAAAACTGTTATGTTGAATTTCAAAAAATATTCAATATTATTGGTTCCTATATTTTATTACCTTAAAGATATTTTACCATATTTTAAAATGTAGGTATATGTATAATTTATAACTTTATAAGCTCACAAGTCAGTGTGGTAAGTGGTGAGGAATGAGGATGATAACAGAATAGTTGAAATAAATTTACTTAACGATATATGTATCAATTTTGTGATTTGTGTTTTAATAAATAATTATAATAATAATCACAAAAGCTCAAGTTTATCATATTAATATACAAAAGTTATAAACACAGATATATAAAACAACTAGATAGCCGACTCCAGTTGAAAGGCAGTAATATTCATTTCTTTTCTTTTCCTTTAAAAAATCCAGAATTAAATCAACAATTTATTAATGTATATGTTATCTATTTGAAGTTATCCTATATTGTTATCTATCCCACTATATTTGTAAATGGACACTTGTCCGTGAAAAATAAATAAAATAAATAAATATATATATGTTTATATATCTGTGATCATAATATTTAATTTTTAATTTTTATTATTCACTATCACTTTTTGACTTTTGTTATCATGAAATATTTATGTAAACATTGCCCTGTTCGTATATGGCGTCTTACTTCACAATTTTTTCTAAAGGTAAATAGGAAGTCGGCTATCTAGTTGTTTTATATATCTGTGGTTATAAATAAATAAGATAAAGAAATAAAATATTCATATCTAATTAAAAACCAAATTTAAAATAAAATAACAAGGTTAAAAGTTTTTAACTTGAGCATAAATATTTCTATGATTAACAAATATTTTAATTCAGAAATTAAAGAACAAAATCGTGTATTGACAGATTGTAAACAACTACATAATTAATAAACAATTTACATTGATAATAATATAATATGATTGTACCAAGTTTATTGAAATACGAAAGCCGATTCCACATATGTAATTGAATAATATTATTAAACAACAATATTCTTTTACCTCTCTTTGTTCAACCTGGACATGCCTGCCACCAATCCTGGATATACAGTTCGTCTATAATAATATAAATGTTCTATTTCCTCAGGCTTCAATTTCGTTTCTTCAATATGTTTCTTGATTAAAGCATCCCACTTAAAAAGAAATTTAAAAAAAAAAACATTATTTGCCATTTGCATTTATATCTATAAACCCTAATATTACGTATTGTACATACCGCAGCGTCTGACAAAGACGCATACTTCTCGGATGAAGTTGTCGATTTAGATGTTGACGGTTCTATAAATGAAATATGACGACATATATAATAAAACAAATATCACGATTCACGTATAGGTAATTATCGTAGGTACTTACCGTTACCTGTTAACGACATTATAATCTCAAATAGTATACAACCACTATTTAATTGCGTTCAATTGTGTTTTTACACGTTCATGCACCTACAGAGACAGAGGAAAACGAATGAAACAATGATAAATGATGATAATTGATCAAGCTTCAAACAGTCAAGCGTAATAAACTATGAATATTGGATAGTAGATACTAGATTAACGTTAGGTTTATAGGTTAGGTTTATAGGTTAGGTTTATAGGTCTATTCATAGGTATATGCATAGACGTATACGTCTATGGGTATATGATACTGGAATGCTCACCAAGCAGTGTTGCCCGAGCGAGAATGTTGGAAACAGATAGCACTGTTAAAAAGGATTTATGATGGGTTATGAAAGGTAATTTAAAAAGTAATTAAACGAACGAAAATAATAAAAACGCAAGTATATTGTTCACAAATCACAGCGGTCAATAAAAAATAAGCTCCTATATAAATATGAAATATTTATATAAATATATTTAACAAAGTTATTTAACATTTATAAAATAAATAATTAATTTTTTCTTCAAATAATAATAAATATGGCTTCTAAAATTTAAATTAATTGTTTTAACATGTCCAAAAAATTTTAAATTATTTAATATATGTAATTAGTAATTAACGTGGATAGTTAGAATGGTAGGTATATTTTATAATATATGATGGATTTAAATTATAATTAAAATTAAAGTTACATACGTTATTTGTGTGAATATTACGAGTATATTTATTTTTTATTATTATAGAAAAATCAAAACAATGATATAATTTCTCCGTCTTCATCACACCAGAAGATGAATAATGAAATTAATTTAATAAGCCCACGTAGTAATAATGTAGAAATGTAATGTTAAAATATCATAGATTTATAATTTAATTAAAATAATTCAATAGTAATTTGTGTGTTCGTTTTATAGAAATCAAATTAATGATAGTTTCAAAAATGATTTTATTGTCTTTTTACCAGAAGATAGTGATAAATATTATACGAGTAATTTTAAAATATCTAATAGTTCAGAGGGAGAAAACACGTTAGTAAATTTAATATAATATTATATTTTATAAACCAATGTTACGATTTTACATATTATTATTACCTACTAATTATTAATATTTTATTGGTTTAGAGATATTTTAGGTGGTCGTCGAATTATAAATATTGAATACTTTTTTAAAAGTTTACAATCAATAAAACATAATAATTATTTTAATTGTACTATAGCAAACCTTATTTTTAAATCAGAAATCCGAAAAGGTTTTTTTTCTGAATTTCATTTTGAATTTAATATGTGCAATACAAAAAATATTATTTATTCTGAACCGTTGCAAGATTTAAACAATTCTCTATCTATTAATGCTGCTATTGTCACAGCAGTTGTAAATACTGGACAAGGTTTTTCTAATTTAGAACAATTCTCTGCTATATTAGACATTTCTTGTATGAGTAATAGGACATATCAAAAATACCACGAGTACATAGCTAAAGAAAAGAAGAAATAAGACTGGCAATTGAAAATGGTGATGTAAATGATGATGGTATATGATTACTGTAGTAGCAGATAGTGCATGGTCAAAACGATCTTATAAACACAACTATAATGCGTTAGGTATCTGGTGTTGTGAGTAATTTAAATAATATTAATAACTATTTTACAAATGTACGAAATTACTTTGTATCGGTAATTATTTTATAACTCGTATTTTGTCCTATAGGCTTGTATTATAGGTTATCGTACAAAAAAAGTTTTATTTATTGGAGTACGAAATAAGTATTGTAGTATTTGTCAAAAATCTAATGTCAATAATAAAGAACCACCAGTACATTTATGTTACAAAAATTGGGAAAGTACTAGTACAGCCATGGAAGCCGATATTATCGTTGAAGGTTTTCGTCAAAGTATATCAACGCATAATCTTATTTACAATAAATTAATAGGGGATGGTGATTCAAGCGTCCTTAAAAAGATACATTTGGCAAAACCATATGGATATGATCTTCAAGTATCAAAAATTGAATGTACAAACCATGTACTAAGAAACTATTTAAATAGACTTAGAGATATAACAACTCGACGTATAAGTTCAAATGGTAGTGTTGTTCCGAGAATATTAAGAAAAAATTTAAAAGGAAAACTATTAAAATTACGGTAAATACTAAGTTTTTATAAAATTTAAAAATATCTAAATAATTAAATTATTTTATATTATTGTTATTAGGTGTGCTGTGACTAATGCTATTAAGTACAGAATGCAAATGGATTGTCCAATAAATTATAAAATATTTTTATTAAAAGAAGACATAAACAATGGTCCCAATCATGTATTTGGTTTACACAACAAATGCGCTAAGTAAATGTTGTATAATAAAGAATAAATTATTCTACAAATTAAAAATTTTAATTTTAATAATAATAATTAAATTGTTTTATAGTTACTTTTGTACTGGAGTCAAACCAGGTGAATTAAACCAAATCCCTGAAATGGAACAGTGTGGACTTTGGCAAGATATTATTTCCGCAAAAAATCTAGTTGCTCATCATAGTGATAGTTTAATTCATTTAGTAAATAACAATTGTGTAGAAAATTATAATAGCATCGTAGCCAAGTTTACAGGTGGTAAAAGGATCAACTTTTCACTTAGAGGTAAAATAATCCATATTAAATATTTAACAAATAAATTATACAATTTATTATTCTAGGATCTTATAAAACTCGCTGTGACACAGCTGTCACATCGTATAACTATGGGCCGAGTTATATTAGATACATACATAAAAAAAGCTGTTAATTATAGCCCCGGAATGTATACAAAGAAATTTATAAAAAAGAAGACACACGATAAAAATAAATCTGTACAACGAATGTTATTTGGTCAATCGAAGTTTGTGTAGCAAAATAATATTATTAATTTCATAAATTAATCTATACTATAATTATTTATTAATACAATTAATAAATAATTAATTAATATTGATATAAGATAATTTTTGCAACCTATTTATGTATATACAAATCACATTTTTCATTATTATAATTTTTTTTCTCATCCAATTAATAGATTTTATTTTTCTAAAAATATTAATAGGTAGTTGAATTTTTAATTTCTATGAAGTATTTACTTATTTAGTTAGTTATTAAGTTATAAGAGAGACCTGACTTAAACTAACCTAACCTAACCTAACCTATGGATTTTTCTTATTTTATGTATGAAGACATTTTTTTGACCAGAAATAATGCTCCTATATTTACGAATAGTATAAGTTTTCAGTAGAACATTTGATTTCATTTAATTAATAAATATTCTATAATAATATTAAATTAATATTAATTAATTATTATTCTCTGTTAGCGTCCATTTCCTTACCTGTGACAGTGTGACCTAATACTGGAGTAAATATAATATAAAACATGACAATAAAATATTATTTCAATAATATTAGAAATCAGTCTCTGATATCTAAAACAGTTTTTGCTCCATCCCTACTATGGTCTCTTACATAGTGCATGTAACCACAATGTACGTTTTGTATCGTTCCAACTTGTTTATTTCGTTGTCCCAAATGCTACCAGGAGTCCATAAATTCTATGTATTGTTTTTTACTATATATTTTAGAATGATCGTACAATCGTCTACTTCGTCTTACAGCAACGATGTGTTACGTAAATTATTTAAAGAACGTATATTACTCGGTCGAGTTCTCCACAAATTATACCAGGATACTATAAACGTAGTGTGTCGAAAATAATAAACGATCGCTTTGTATAAAGCATATATTTTTTTCACCGCACTCAGTCAAATGAATATTATATATATTATGTCGTTCATAAAAATAAAAATATATAATATAAACATATGAACGTCCGCGCACTACAAACGGTCAGTTCGTCAAAGTCCATTCGGATCGGATCCGAACCGTCCGTCATGCTACAAATAGCAAAAAATTCCGAAGGTCCGATCACTCCGATATTATCGATTATATAATATACGAGTATATTAGATACTATTATTATTATTTATATTATTTATTATCAAACAATATAATAAAATATGAAGTTGATGTTTGGTAATTTGGTATATAAAATTATACAATATCACATTATCAAATATTAAATATTAAATAATTAAATTTTAAATTGTAAATATTAAATATTTACATATTTGAATAGAATATTAATATAGACATATAGAGTACATTATAGATTGAAATATACCTTATTATACATTATTAATATTATTATTATTATACATTATAATAATATGCCATTTAATGACGAATTATCAATTGAAAATGTAAGGAACTATCGACTATCCTCATTTCTATGTTCCCGCAGATATAATATTAAGATAAAAATATTCCAGATATTTCTATAGAATATTTCTTTTTATAAAAAAAATAACATTCAATACACATATTTTAATTATATTAATACTTTATTTTTAATACACATTATAATATTAAGGAATTATTTTATACGTCGGGATTTTGTTGAATAAAAATTAAAAAAGAACTTTATATAGCAAACACAATGCACATGTAACGTGTTACGTCTTGCGTATATCAGTTCAAATAAAAATAAAATTATAATAGTATATTGATATAAAATTATTATAGAATAGGAAGTCTTATAGAGTTATAGTTATAATAATATTCCAAATAAAATAATATTAGCAATCATTAAATTTATTCTTCATGTCAAATGACTAAAAATAATGTGTTATGTCACAGTTACGTGTTTATGAATTGGAAAATTCTCGTTTTTACGTATATAATGTTTGATAAAATTGGCAATTTTTGGTATTAGGGTCTGAAAATTTTACTGAAGTATACTTACATATTACTTAACATCATACTAAAATATTAGAAAAATCTATATTCTCAATTTTTTTTATAGATGTTTTAAGTTAAAGTTAAAAAGTTTAAAAGTTATTTTTAATTCAAACGAAAATTATTAATTATTTTATATACATCTTTTTATGCTTTACAAATACTTCTATAACGTGCGATTTTCATTATATACACACACTTTTAATAGTTTTATTAAATTTTAAATATTATTTATTTTTATTTTTATTTTTATTATTAAAATGTACATATGATGTCAAAAAAATAATTCTTCAGATTATAATATTATAATATTCCCTATTACCATAGATTAAATATATATTTAATCTATGCTATTACCTAGTAGTCATTACTAAATAAATTGGCAAAGAAAGATCGCCTTTTGTGGGCGACGATTTTCATTATCTAATTATATTGCGAATTGCGATGTGAATTTCCGGTTTTAGCCGCCCGGTATGACGCACTAGGTTGTTGATTTTAAATTTATAAAAATAAACACTAAGAACCCCGTTTTCCATGCACCGCTGTGGTTATACCAATCTATCTGCAACGACTAGGTCTGTACTTTGTACCTACTATACATACATAACGTTCAAAACACTACAAAGGTTCATGAAACAATAAAACGCGCTCTCGATTTGATATCTAACAACGCTCATATTAGATGTGTTATGTGCGCGTTTTCGCGGAGCGACCAAGAGCAACCTGCAGGTCTCTGTATTCAGTAACCACACCGTTTTTGCGCGATTGGTCGTCGAAAGTGTTTGCTCGTCGTTCGCTCGTTTTAGCGACCTGGTGCCCGAGTTTAGTTCTTTATCAAAATAAGTGTTTGCCTTTGCCAAGTTTGGTCGCCTAAAATTTGATAATAAAATTTGAATAATATGATAAGAGTTGTTGATTACCTGAAATTTAATATGGTATACTAACCTAATCTGACATTTCTAATATTACCGATTTATATCTACACGAAAACTGAACAGTCGGCGAACATTTCAGTTTCGCGATAACGTAAATTGACCAGCGACCTAGCAAACAATTTTGGGCAACCTGGTTACTCTGGGTTGCTCCGCGAAAACATGCCTAATGATACCTAAATCATAATACATAATATATTATAATGAACGAAGCTACAATTAGACAATTTTTTTTTTTTGCCCCCTCTCGATATTCCATTTATGGGCGCCCACGTTACACCACCAATATATAATTGACCCCCCCCTATCCCAATTTTATACGTAATTATTATTTAATACGTTAATACAGTCCACTATCATTTATTATTATTATTATATTATACTGTACTATAATTCTATAAAGAATAAGAAAGGTCCTCGGCGGCGACGCGTTTTCGTCGATTACGGTCAGACGTTTTCCTTACCATTTCTATTACCCGATTACCGTATTTGGATACCTGTAGCGCTGTGTGCCGATGACGCCGAGTACTACTATACCACTAATCGTTTCATATGTAGGTACACAGAGGTGGAATAAAAAATACAATACGATACGGTAATCGGGTGATGGTACCGCACACTCTGCATGACGGTCATTAAATTTTAAATTATGTTTACAAGTTCATTGTCGATATTAGAATGATGCAACGCTCCTGCAGATTGTGGCGCTCGTATAAAAGCTAGAAGCAATGCCACGCATAGAAGTTGGCCGCCGAGAACCGTTCTTATTCGGAATTAGAGTATAATACTATACTATTATACTACCTGTATACGAATTCGATTTCAATATTTCACGATAACTCGGTCAATTTCAAAATTAGAGACTTGAAATTTTTATTGAGGTTTTACACAGGCAGTATATATATATATATATATATATATGTGTGATAAAATTTTGGAACCGTTACGTTAATTTTTCTACAAAATATAGGACTTTGAATGTAGGTATATGTTTGATAAAATTGGTAGTTTTGGGTTTTAGGCTACATACGCACTATGCGGGTGCCCGCAATGCGGTCAGCCGTCCGGTTAGGTTAGTATAATATAGGTTAGTAGTGTACGGTTGGTTCAGCGGCTGTCCGTAATCGCACAGTGTGTACAATGACCGTGCGGTCAACCGTCGAAGCGGCCACAGCGATCTAACCCTATACGGTCAGACTATAGACCCGGCTTTGGCCGAATACTTTTCGGACAGCGTCTGCCGAATTATTCAACCGTTATCGGAGATAAAATTCGGCCAACGGAAATGGTCAGACTACATTCGGATTTCGGTTGAATTCACAACATGAAAGTGACAAATATACTTCTCGTGTATTATAATATTGTTATGAAAATTAAATTAAATTCTACAAACGTTATCTTTGTTTTTGTTTTTTATTTTTGTAATCATAATGTAGGCGCGTCGGTATAAATAGTATAATAATACAGTGTAGTACTTAAGTATAATAAGTATAAGAAATAGTTGGTAAAATTTAAATTATTCGGTCAATTCGCCCGAGAAAAACATAATATTTTGTTTTCATGTGACATCGGCCGTAAATTATCGGATTGTCCCATTTCTATTGTTATGTCATTCCATAACTTCTTACAAACATCCCTGTTGTGGTATGATTTTGACTTTACATTCCACAAAGGCTCATTTTCTAATACTAAATGTATTAACTTTTCGCAGTCAACCATGATTTTGAAGAAAAAATATTAAATTTAAAACTTATAACGAATAATTATAATAATTTATAATATTATTCTTCCTATCGAGACGAGTGACGAAAAGCAAATTATGATTATTTGTGTGTACCTACTACTGTACTGTGTATCATATCATAATGCTATATAAATAAATACTACAAAAGAAGGTACAAATGTAATTTTTGTTTTTAGAACTCCTAAAATAAATTGGAAAAATAATAATAATATGGGCGAGTTGCCGCGTTTGTATAATTCTATACAAAAATTAAAACCATTATTATTACCATTATTATATTATTATTATTATTATTCGGTCGATTCGGCCGGAAAAAACAAAATATTTTGGGGCAGATGTAAATTGCGCCCGAAAATGGGAAAAAGTTGTAAATTGCACCCAGCATATTTTCAGGTAAAATTTATGTATAGTAAATTGCGCCCAATATTATTACCAAAAATATTACCAAACTCATAAAATGATTGAAATTTGTTATTGATGATGTTAAAACCCAATGTTATCAGGTGGGATTTCATATTATTTTCTCGTCAAATATTATGTTATTCAATTTTCAAATTTAACATTTGAACTGTCGTGTGGTCATTGTATTTGTCATGATTATAGTATAAGTATAGTATAGTATTTAATATTTAAACGTTCACGGGCACGAATAAACATATATACTGTTTAATAGTTCACATAAAGTATCTTTCGAACAAATTAAAATCAAGTACAGTAGATAATAATATAATGTTATAATTTATAAACGCACGGCGAAAACGCCTCTGTGTGGCGCCAGCCTTAAACGTTCGGTTTTTACGTCAATATAATGTGCAAAATCGGAAATAAAGATTAAAAGGTCATTTAGATACCATGGGCGCAATTTACTATACATAAATTTTACCTGAAAATATGCTGGGCGCAATTTACTATATTTATTTTACTACCAGCTCACCGTGGGCGCAATTTACAATCGCCCATATTTTGTTTTCGTCTAGCATCGGCCGAATACGGCCCATGTACGACCGAATTTATCGGATACAATGTGACCGGTACAATTAAATTTCATACTTATGATTTTTTCGTCGTATTCGTAAGCAACCGGACCGGTTTGCGGGCAACCGCAACGTAGTGCGTATAAAATATTTTATATGTACAGAATTTATTAATTACTTGCGGTTAACCGGACGGCTGGCCGCATTGCGGGCAACCGCATAGTGCGTATGTAGCTATGGTCTGAACATTTTACCGAAGTACAGGTTAGGTTAGGTTAGGTTAACCTAACCTGTATACTGGGGCGATTGTAAATTCCGCCCGGAAAAATATCCCGGTCAAAAAAGGTACATGTAAATTCCGCCCGTAAAAATATAGAGGTAAAATAAAAAACATGTAAATTCCGCCCGATTAAAAACGCTGCGGTTTTACCGCATCCGAATGTGCATCGTGTAAATGTTATATTACATTAGGCCCGATGCACACATGCAGTTTTTGCCGCAATCCAACTTGCATGCGTAGTATACTCGTGTTCATATAAATCATTGATAAGTATATAAGATATATATTTTTTTTAATTGACTGATGAGTTTATGTTTTTTTTATATTTTAAATAATTTTTAAACATTATAATTATAAATTACTGATAACTGATAAGTATATAATATATTTTTTTTATTAAAACACATTATTATTATTGTTTTTTTCATATTTTAAATAATTTTATATTAATATTACTGATGACTGATATATATGTTTATTTATTTATAAATTTGTTAAATTAAATTGTTTTTTCATATTTTAAATAATTTTATATTAATATTATTACTGATGACTGATATACATGTTTATTTATTTATAATTATGTCGTTATTAAATATTATTATTATAATTATGGAAACCGTTGAGTCTTGAGTACGTCTTACCCGTCTAGGAACATGTACTTGAAACCGCAACGTGCCGACCGCAACGTGCCGACCGCAACGTGCCGACCGC
>JAIUCT010000075.1:20682-30721 GCA_021307375.1 Tetraneura akinire
TGCCGACCGCAACGTGCCGACCGCAACGTGCCGACCGCAACGTGCCGGCCGCAACGTGCCGACCGCAACGTGCCGACCGCAACGTGCCGACTGCAACGTGCCGACCGTAACAACACCCACCTTGTCGCAGCGATTAATCCTAGCGGCAAGCCGCAAAGAGGATATCGTACCTACCTTTCACAAACCGCAGCGTATCAACCGCAACCGCAATTAAATTTATTTAACCGGGGCGGAATTTACATGTACCTTTTTTGACCTGGATATTTTTACGGGCGGAATTTACATGTACCATTTTTTGACTGAAAATATTTAGGGACCAAATTTACCTTTTTTGGGCGGAATTTACTACCGCCCGTATACTGACATATTACTTAACATACTATATACTATATGTAGTATACATACTTGTACCTACGAATATGTTTGTCATTGAAATAACAAAAAAAAAAAAAAATTATACCTAAAAATATATTATACCTAATGATTGCCAATGAGTAGAAATATTATACTTATAACTTATGGATACAATTTTGTTTTGTTATTTCAATAATAATATCCGCAATAATAATAATTATACACACTCTCGCGTTAGTTTTCATCAAAGTTTATTTTTTAAATTGTATAATAAATATTTTATTTAATATTATTATAAAATTGTGTTTAACACTCGTAATATAATAATAATCACTGTATCGTATTATTGCAATTTAAGCAAATTATTATAAATTAGGTATCCAACTACCTACATTATTATAATATATATACGTATTACATAGGTTATATCTATCTATTTGTTACGTTCATTTTAAACTTTCAAATTATTCCTTATAATTATTAATATTTTATGATTATTCACATAATAATGTAATTTTGAATTTTTTAATTAATTAATATAATAAACCTTAATATTAATAAGTAGGTATCTATACAATAGGTATACTGTATACCTAATGATTTTATTAGGTATTTACCAATATTACAGCTGACGAGTCTGGTAAAGTTTATAAATTTAAAATTCTATATTTTTAAAGTTTTAAATTACCTACACTACTATTTTACATTTGAAACACAACACTTTCAGTACTTAGGTACTTATTAATAAAATTCAAGATGCATTGAAATTGGGAGTAAACGACGGAAAAGAACAAGCTCAAGATAGGGATAAATAGAGGCAAATTGTTGTTGCGGCAATGGACCTAAATGGCCCGTAAAAGCCAAGAAAGAAAGAAAGAAAGATAACGGGTGGCGACGTTTGTAGCATACTAAATTACTAACGTGTGGTCATGGTAAATTTAGAAACACTGTATACCTATATAAATTTTTTTCAGATTAAATCAATCCATGTCAATAAATAATTATGTGTATTAATATAAAACTAATTAAACATTTATTTTATCAATTATTGTATTTTTTAAAAATAAATAAATTTTATGTGCATTTTATTAGTGCATTTTTTAAAATTTATAGGACATAAATGCATTTTTTTAAGGTCATTTTTTAATATTTTATAGAGCATTAAATTCCCAGCCCTAGTAATTAGTAATTACGCAATCACAATAAAAATACATCAGTGAAATACTAAACTCGGTATAGTAGCCATGTGCAATAATTGTAGTATATACATCACATTTACAGGCGTTAGTATCTTGTGTGCGCCTTTAAACACTATACAAAATTGAAAATTACAATATTTTAAAAAACTTCAAATCACTCTTATAAGTATTAAATATTAAAAAAAAATTTTTAACGCCAAAATTTTTTTCAAAAATAATATTATATAACGAACGTATAAAAAATAAAGGTTACCGTTTGATTTTCAAAAGTTGATCCCTGAAACCCCCCTAATTAAGGGCATATACAATTTTTTAACGTACCTAAAAATAATTTTAGATCATATAAAACTAAATAGTTTTTTAATTATAAAATTTTCTCCATTTCGAATATTTACAGAGAAAATTGCTGAAACATGAAATTATGATCGTCCTGTATACTTACAGGTATATATTATTATGTCATAATGATGGCGATAGATAGTTTCTTTTTTCGAAGTTTTCGTGTTATTTTCTAATATCTAACAATATCGTGGTAGCCGGTAAGCGGTATAAGTTTATTTTCCACCGATACGCGAAACGTTTTACTTTTACGAATATATTCCGTGAAATTCGCACACGTCGTACCTACGCGTGAAACAGCATCATAATATTAATAAATATACCTACAAATCGTAAATTTCACGAAATATCGAAATTCTGAATATTACCGATATTATATTGTAATATTTTATACGCATACGTCATTATATACGCGGTGCGTCGGGGAATAGAATCGTAAAAATAATATCGGATGAAAAAAAAAAAAAAATAAATAAATACGTGTAGGCAGGTATTTTACTATTTTACGTTATAACGTTATTATTAATATACCTAACATGCGCGTTTCCGTCGAGACGCGGTCCCGGATGAAACTGGTTTGTGTGGCAAAAAGGAGAAAACTACGCGCGAGATCCGTCGGGTCCGAAGTGAAAGCGAGACACAAACGTAATAACATAATAATATGTGTCTGTATGTTACATATTATTATTATTTATTATTATCATAGGCGTAACTATATAGGATATGATTAGGGGGGCTTAGTCCCACATTCACAAATTAAGCCCCCCAATACCCCCATACCTTATATGTAAAACCAATCTATACGCAGGGGGGAACAGAGGACTTAATAGGAGAGGGTTAGTCGAAAATGTTACGAGATAAAATACACGGCCGGAGCTGTGCTAGCCCCCTAAGTTCAGAGACTTATAACGGAGTCTATTATTATCATTAGTACGTATTACGTTTACGTACGTACTCGGTCGTACTTGGACGGACGTGCGACGACAGTCCGCGCCCGCGAGAAGGGCATCACGCCGACGTAACGCCGATAAAAAAAAAAAAAAATACTTAAACCGGAAATAAAAAATACAAATATATTATAATGTATTCAATACAACGTGCATACATAATGCTACTATTTAAATACACTTCCGAGTTAAGATAATATAATATATAAATATAATAGTAGGTAATGAATGATATATAAATATCAATATTATTACCTACGATCTTTAAAAAAAAAATACGAATACATTTTATGAGTGATATATTTTTTGGAAATATTTACTCGGGGAAGAGTTCGAAATCGGAATATTATACAGTGTATAATTATTAATTATATTAATAAAATAATTTTAATTGTATAACGAAATATCGAATTTATATTTATACGTAATATATTCATAATTATTAATGCGGTTTTAGTTGAAAACATAATTTTTTTTTTTAATGTATATGTATTTAGTCCAAAATATAATATTATAATATTATTATTATGATTTTGTTATTTTTCAAAATATATATCGAGTTAATTCGAGTTCACTGAGGTTATAATGTATCTGTACTTACGAATTACGACGTTACGTCTATTATTTTAACGTATATATTTTTGAGTATTTTAAAAAAATAAAATCATCTACTTGGAGCACAAACGAAACAATAATAATGATATGATGTACACACCTGGTTACAATATTATATTTATATAGGATGTCATTAATGAAAATCGAGAATAACGTAATAAAAATTATACGAAAAATTAAATAAAATTTTTGTAACGATCAATCAAATCAAATTAAACTTATAAAAAATAAATTTGGTTTAAGTATAGAATAATTAAATAATTATAAATCAATAATAGCCGTTCGTATAGTATCGAAGTATAATATAATAATACGTACAAGGTGTACACGATTATATCATAAATAAAGTTTTCTGAAAGACAATTCGCAAAAATTCAATAATTTTTCACGGACGAAACTATATTATATTATGTTATTCATTTTTTATAATCATAAAACATGCGAGTATAAATATCAAATTATTCATCGTATATAATATTGTATATATAAATTATGACTCGTGTATACGCTTAATACGGTTTATGCATTTAACTCAAAGTGAAATGATGTCAAAGTCATCGCTGTTTATAATAGTTGCTCATTGGAAATTACTAGTTATCGTATAAATGAGCAAGAGCATAAAATATATAGAAAACATTCCCAATTATGTATTGTTGCCGATACGTATATAATTTATATCAAGTACCAGTGACGGTTCTTGTGAAGCCACAAGGGGGGACGTCGAAAATATTTTGCCATATTCATACAATTTGCATACATATATCATATCCCATTTATTTTTTCCTATTGTTTGATACATAAAAAGTAATATTATAAGTTCAATAAATTTTGTATTACAATGGCATAACATAAAACTATTGGTATCGATAAAAAAATTAAAACAAAAATTATTTTTTATTCAAACTAAATTAACTGTCAAACTTCAAACATATTATACATATTACAGACAAACTAATTACATTACATTTATACTAATTATATTTATATATAAATATAATAAATAATAATTATAAATTAAGACTTACAGAACATCAAACATTCAAACATATTACAAAATAAAAAATTCTTTTGCGGTTCTTTTGCTTGGCAGTTGGCAAATCTTTCAATAATTTTTAGTTTTTACACGGTTCAAGGGGAAGAGGTGGCCCACCTATTCCCTCACTCGTAAAACCGCCACTGACAAGCACCTATATCATTTTATTCATTTTTTAACGTCGAATAAACAAAAATAATATATACACGTATACGTTATAAATGTATTTATTTGAATTTTATAGTTATACGATCGTATATATCAATGATCAAATATCAATTGATACCAGGGACGTACCCAAGGGGGGATTTCTGGTCCAGAACTCTCCATCATTTACATTTTATACAAAGTAAGAATAGTATATACCTACTATATATGATTATACTAATATTGATATAGTAATATATTAATATATATAACATTAACATGATATAAAGATTAACATTTATTTTTTTCATTTGTATACTTAATATATTTAATTAAATAATAATATTTGATATAATTTTTGACCCCCCTTCTTATAAAATTCTTGAGTAAGCCCTTGATTGATACTTTGCATTTTTTTTATTTTGTTTTGACTTATAAGCTGCTATATCATAAGGAACTAACCAGTGGTGTAGTCGTAAAAAAAGTTTTGAGTATACGCCAAAAAATTTGCCATAGGGCATTGATCATATAAAAATGTAAACCACCTTCAGTGATGTATTTACGGGGGTGGGGGGAACAGATCCCCTAAACCGTTTTTTTAAAGTGATATTTTTTTTATCCCATTTTATGTTAATATATTTGTCGATACATATCCCCTCCCCTCATGAGATAATCCAAAATATTCCACTGCCCCCTTCCATTCTCAAGATATATGATTTTTTTTAAAAAAATAATGTTGTTATAGTAATAAGTAATAACAAATTATATAAAATTATAAAATAAAATTTTACGCACACTAAATTACTAAAACTTAACAAAATATACCGCAAGACACAGTACTTATACTACACTAACTAAACTAATACTGACTGCTGAGTTGCTGACACTCCAATCTCGAATCTCGATGGTAAAATTTCCCATATAAAGTAAATCTGAACTAACAATAACATGAAATTATTCTATTTTTATTTATACCTAGAATATTTAACAAATATCACATCGGTAATATTGACAACTGATTATACATATTATATTTTGTCGTGCTAAAACTATGCAGGTTATATCAGTTCATCAAAAATAACTTAGAAGTAAACATTTGTAATCCATCAGTGGGATTTACTTTTTCTATTAATAAACTATATGCCGTATGTTTCTACAATCAATAAATTTATTAAATTTATTATCAATTGATTGTTATTCGTTTATAACGTATTTCCAGGTAATCTTAGAAACAAAATCTAATATAGGTAATCGTAATAGATACACTAATACTGCCGTACTAGTATAAATTAGTAATATAAATTATAAATTATTGTATTTTAAATTTATAATAATTTGAAATATATAAATAAGTCGTAATTATAATTTTTTATTTTTTAAATATTTTATAATTAGGAGTTTTCAACTTACAAAAAAAACTAATTTGATAAATTAAAAAAATAGTATTCGTATACCTGCGTAACACAAATTATTTTATAAGTATACGCACTAGAGTAAAAATCGAGAAGTTGTTATACGCCGTATACCCCCGTATACGCTCCACTACACCACTGGAACTAACTATAATCAACTACTTATTATTTGTATTGTACGAAAAGACAAAAATTAAAAATTTTAACATTGTAACTATCGTTATATAAAAAAAAAAAAAAAATGAATAGGTACCAAATGTAAAAATACATATACATATAATCAGGTATATTTTATTTTCTGATTTCTGAATGAAACCAAGAACAAAAAATAAAATTATTTGTTAATTATTCAATTAAAATGAAAATTAATTAATTTTAGTTAATTAAAATATAATATTATTACATTAGATTCTTATTCTTAATAACGATGAAGATGAATTATAGGTAAATCCGTGTGAGAATAAAAATGTAATAATAATATGACGTATAATAACAAAAGCGATGGAAGGGATAGTGGTGCGATAAAAAATATTTTAAAATACACGATAATATTACCTTACGAGTACAATGCCTATATTTAAAATTATATTATATAATGATTATTTATTGAAATAAATCTGTTACAATGTACTTATACGTTTAGAAAAATATTAGATATTTCGATTTATTTAAATAAACTATTATTACCTTTTACGTTTGATTAAAATAATATCTTGTTTATAACACTTTTTAGTTATTACAACGCCGAATTTCGTTCCATAGTACCAACACATTTGCGGCGTCACACATTTTTGTGTTTTCTAACGAGTTTCGAATATACCCGGTACCCGGTAATATACTTGCAGACCACGCGGTATATTATTTGGTATTGCGTAATATTATACGTTAATACCACGGGCATCACGCGGCGCGCGGAGTAAACGCAGGTCGTGAATGGCAAACGCGTAGATAATAATATTATATTAGGTTAGGTTAGTGCCGCTATAACAATTTGATTATGTACGAAATATTCGAGGAAGTGTACAGTCATTTTTCTTCGTGCCAGTTTTACACCTTTTTTTTTTCTCTCCTTCTATATTTTTATCCCACTGTATCCGGCTAAACGCGATATAACGAGTTGGCGTGCCGGTTATCTTATAACTATTATTATAATATTATATTATATACACTTACAACTAAGCAGGACTAACCTGGCCAACGTTTTAGGGAGGGGCGATTTTTAAATAAAACTTTTTATTGAAAATTTTTTTTTTACTAATAAATTACATAATATGCACCTATATCGTAAAATTTTTAAATAAAACACTGTGTTTAAAATTTACTACAAACAATTTAAACAAAAAAAAGTTATACTCGTAAATATTATACGTATTTATTGTATAAAATCTTTATTTCACTTGCGTCCTGCAAATCTGTCAATCACATGTCAATCGTTTTTCGTTTTTAATGTTATTCAATGAAAATACAACACATACTAATAATTGTTTAAACATCACCTGCAATTTCTCTTTATATTATCGTAATATTCGTAAATCACATCATATCTGAAATTTGTAATAAATATGTACGAGACGACAGTATATAGCTGATGCACATAAAATGAACAATTTATTACATTACATAATATAAATAATTTGGTATTTCACTATTTTAGCTGATATACTCGTACGTCGTACTATATAGATACCTACGTAAAATGAATGTGTATTATACTGTATATTGTAAAAAATATTATAAAAAATAATAATATTAACAACAATTTCATGTGTTAGGTAATACCTAATTATATAAATAATTTAAAAAAAAAATCCAGGGAGGGGCGATCGCCCCGTCGCCCCCCTAAAATACGCCCTTGCAACTAAGTTTATACCTAACCTAAAATATTATATTCGCCGAATTCGTTACTAACATAAAGTACATATTATAAAATATATGACAATATTATGATTATATTACATAATATATTTCAAATAATAAGTATAGTAAGTTCTTGTTCTTCTAACTTCTATATGGTGAATTGGTAATCCGATGACCTATATAAAATTATTTATTGTGACAATAATATTGCGCTGTACTCGTCATTAATTAAACGAATATTATGGAAGTATTATTATTTATTATTGTACCCTAAAGTTTATACAGTAACTGAGATTAAAATTAACAAGGTGGAAAACAATTATTATTAAATATTATTAATTAATTGGTACCTATATGATTATTAATTGTTATCATTACGACAATACAATAATTATATTAATGACAGTTTTCTACAGTATATTTCTCGACTGATATTTATTTAGCATTTGTGGGTTAATATTATTCAAAAAAATTTTACATTTTCAAAAGTATTTATTATAGTAGGTAGAAATTAAAATTTGTGTCGCCCTGCTGCCCTGGGGTAGAAATTATCCAAATATATTTCTGGTTAAATATAATAAATAATATTATTTAAAAACTATAAAAAAAAATTCGTTAACTTGCCCATTATTATTAGTACACCTACTCCCTACTCCTACATATTATACAATAATAATTTTTTGTCGACACATTATATTACCTATATGATTGTAATCAGAAAAATATTATACAATTTATATACTACAATACGAGTATAATATTATAATATAATATCGAGGAGACAAAATTATAACTTTGCCCTCAAGTTAAATCGCAGAGGGAAATTTGCCCCATTTGCCCCTACAATTACACCACTGATTGTACCATAGTATGTATAATACTGTATACATAAACATACCTAATAATCTAATATATTATATAGTTAAACGGATAAATTTATACATAAAAAAATAAAGTTATTTATTATTATAAGTATAACGATCTATTGCATAGTTATGCATGTTTCAGTTAAAAAATTTCAAATAAAAAATTCAATAAAATTGAATCATATAGTATTATATTATAGTGTTATATGTACGCGCTCAGTATAATAATTTAAGCGTTAAAGTTTATAAATTTGTTTTATTTATTTTATATTCAACCACCGAAATAGCAATTATTAATTATATAAATTTATATCTAGGTATATAACAGTTATGTACGTTAACTGAATACTGTATCAAATTATTCCATAATTCAAATGTTATTGCTATACACATTACACATACGTAATACGTACTTGTACAAGTATAAATAAAAATAATGTAATATAACGACGAGACTTGAAATCGAAATTTTAAAAACAATTTCTGAATTGAAAATAATAAATCACATTAATAATTTTATTATGATATTCCTTTTATATTTATATATTGTTTTTTATTGATTCATCTTTTATTTATGAACTTGAAGTCGGAATATAGGTGAGTAAGTACATTAATTTCAGGTTTTGATTTTAATTTTTTATGAAATTACAATAAATAAAAAAATATTCGTTAAAAAAAAAGAAAAAAATTATAAAATAATTCGTTAGTGTTTTTTAAATGCCGCAATAACGTATAGGGTTTTAAAAATTTTGAAAAAGCATCTCGTCTTTATTAATGATCGCAATAATTGCTAATTTTTGTAAACCTCCGAAATGATATTATCATATATGATTATAATATATTATGATGCGTATATCGTATACTTCGAATACGATAATAGTTAATTCTATCACTTCTAAATCGTATAAACGCGTCGTCTGTCATAATAAAATATAAAAATAATACATTGTATGGAACAGAGGACAAGTGGTTCGGTCAAATACTCAAACGGACTAAATTATTATAATAATTATTTAAACGCGAGATCGATGGATGACACATCGTTACCACGGTTATCACGGTACTCGAAGTCGACACTCGTATAATATAGAAAAAACCCGTAGAAGGTATATAAGAAAACAAACGCGCGTGTTTTACAATTTATGGAATGTGACTATGATGTGAGCGTTAAAAATCAAATAAATAAATATGTATCTTCTAATATAACGAAATTAGAGAGGAACAATAATAATAAGAAATGAAAAAAATAATAATAAGAAATGAAAAAAAT
>JAIUCT010000075.1:30731-58297 GCA_021307375.1 Tetraneura akinire
AATAATAATAAGAAATGAAAAAAATAATAATAAGAAATGAAAAAAATAAATGAGCACAATCCCCCGGCGAGCACGAGTAAAACATAACGTTTATATTACATACAAATAATATTATAACGTTGATGATGATAGTAATTATTATTATTATTATTATGCCGAGTGAAAAGAAAGTGGAAGTGATTCCTGAAATCTCGTCTGGTCGTTCGTGTCCGTGATGGAAGTGACGGCGACGTTATGCAATGTTCGTGTGTAATATACTAATATTATATTATTAGATACGTTCTCGCGTACAATATAATAATAAAAATAAAAAATAATAATAAAAAACGCGTACACTGTATTATTATGATTATTATTATCGTCATAGTAAAGTCACATTTATTGCATCATACATATTACGTATACGTCTATACGGGAATTATTAAAATATAGTTATAATATATACGTGCACGTGTTTTATATCGCGTGTCCCCGTTACCCGCTGCGGGCGTTTAACCGAAAAAAAAAAAACGTATTTCCGAACATCGTATATAATAATACGAGTATTATAGTCGTCGTGGAACGAAAACGAATAAATCGTTCGAAAATCCGTACATCTATGGTAGAAAAAAAAAAATACCAATAATTATACAATATTGGATAATATCGGAACGTACCTACGTGTTTGATCGGATGGTATATAGGTACTATAATATATATATTATGGGAATACATAACGATATCATAATTAAATAAATAAAAACTCAAATTCACAAAAATTGACTTTTATTTTAAGCAAATACGTATTTCTATAACAAAGTTACCATCATGGCATCATCAATCGATTGATGATGGTAAACTTTGTTATCGAAACAATTTTTGTGGATTTGGGTTTTTATTCATTTAAATATATTATCCACAAGTCAATACTTAAACAATAAATACGTAACATACCTAATATTATATATTATTTCGTCTGTACACACGAATAATAAAATTATCATAATCGATTTTTGCACGATTATTATTAACGTTCTATACCATTATGTCCATATTAGTATATTCCCATATTCAAACGAATAAAATTCGAGATTTAAGACAGATTTGATTGATATATTATTAGCTACACTCGTCTTGATAGAGTCTAAAATAAACAAAAAACGAATGATTTTTGGATAAAGTATAATATTGACATTACGGGGGCAAAATGAAAAATACATTTTTAAACGACAATAGTAAAAACTAAAAATATATTTAAACTCACATCATTCCCAGTCCTTCACGCCTTTTTTCTTTATATTCGTATTAAAATAGTGTATTCGGAATTTAGGTTTTATACCTATAGTAATAATTATCTTGATAATTTATTTTCCTTTGTGCAATAATTAATAATATATTTTAATAATTAAATAATCAAAACAAAATATTACGCGCTCTGATAAGATATAACATAATATAATAGTTATTTTTGTCAATTACATGCTAAAATAATATTAATTTTAATTTTTAAGGTTGTTTAAAATATAATAACTATTATATAATATTATGAAATGCTAAAAAAAAAGTATTTGAATATATTTGTAAATATTTTGTGTAAACGCGTATTTGTATTTAGAATTAAATATTTTCATTATCAAGTATTTAAATACGTTTTAGATTCTGAGCGAAGCGAAGAATGTAGGTATATGGTTTTACAATGTGTATTTTTTTTTTTTAAGTATGAAGACACTTTTACTACTCGAAATAATGTTTCCATTATCACGAATAGCATATGTTTCCGGTAGGAAAGTGAATGTAGTTGGTACTTTATTTAGGTCATTTTTTGAATTTTTCAAAATTGACCCAAAGCGGTAGAATAAACGACGAAAAAATGACGAAAATTGAAATTTCGACGAATTCGATTTCAATATTTCACGATTACTAGGACAATTTTGAAGTTAGAAACTTGAAATTTTTTTGGGGTGTTCACATAGCTACTATATATATGTGGTATTTTGGAACCGCTAGGTTAATTTCTAAAATATAGGACTTTGATACTTTGAATATTTCGTAAAATTCTAGTTTTTTTGTATATAATGTTTGATAAAATTGGCAAATTTTGGCATTAAAGTTTGAAAATTTTACTGAAGGATATTTATATATTACTTAACATTAATTCAATTTTTTTTTATATCTATTTAAAGTTGATATTTTTAGTTTAAACGAAAATATTATGAAAAAAATGACGAAAAACAGCATTCACAAAAACTATGGCTCTATGGGAGACGTGTGGTGTAGTCGTGTAGTCGGCGTAATATTCCCGAAAGCTACCTAGGTGTTAAGCACCGTAGCCAGGCATCGACAGTGGATGGGTGACCGCCGTTTTTTTTTTTTTTTTTTGTCTGAAGTCATCATATTAAAATATTAGAAAAATCCATGGTCTCAATTTTTTATATCTGTTTAAAGTTGATATTTTCAGTTTTTTGTTTTTATGTCCGAAGACACTTTTACTATACCCGAAATAATGCGCCGATAATACTATGATTTGGACACCTATATCCCTGCAGCAGGAGTATCAGCTCGTCTTTTTTTAAATAAATATTTTTATCTGAATTTAAAATACTTTTTAAGTATAACACTTTAGAGGAATGAATTATTTATCTAGATAATTTTATCTAAGTAGATCTAAACACTGTTTTAAAATTAGATATACTTACCTATAAGAATATTTATAAAATTATAATTATACGATTATACTTATAATATAATCATAGTGCGATACGTGGCTACGTGAGTTTGAACTAATTTTTAATATTTTGTAGTTAACGGAATTCCAACTGACAACTGACAACTGCCAACGGTCACCATTAATGACCGTATTCATAGGCGCAAATAGTGTTTCAGATTTGGGGGGGGGGCTGAAATCATGGGCGCCCGCAGAAAATTTATCAGGGGGGGCATAACAAAATTAAACACCAAAATAATATCATCATGAAGACCTACATAAGTGCATAAAGAATATGCAGTTTTTTCTTAGTTGATATTAAATTTATAAACCTATATACTAGACAAAATATCAATAAAATATTTATTTTAATAACAAAATTCATCGTTTTCAAAATTATATTTAAAATTTTAAAGTCTAGGGGGCAAATTCCCCGTCTTGCCTCCCCTCAGAGCGCCAATGGGTGAAATCCAGATCCATATTGGTCACTCTATTGGTACTTATAACAAAAATAATTCCATTTGGAACATAATTTACAATCACAAATCAATTAACAATACCTAAATGCATATATTTGAAACATATAAACATAATTTATTTATTAAAATATATTGATAACAATCTTGTTTTTCATTAATCGCAGTAGTAGTTATCACAGAACATAAACAACCACAAAGTCCGTCCTGTCAACTATCTAACGTGGCTAGATAATGTGGTAGAGCTGTCGTGTTTTCACGACATGCATTTATATCATATTATTATATTATATCATTATTATTATATTGTGATTATATCACAATCGAATTGTGTACATTGTGCAACAATATTGCATGACAATAAAATTTTTTTTTTATATCATGATTAGTGATTACTACTCTAAGTTTTTAATGAACCAAAAAAACAAAAACATATTCCTATACACATTTATATTATTTTTCGACAATAACATGTTGGAAAATTTCTCAGTTTTTTGGGGGGCTATACAAAATTTATAGGGGGCTAAGCCCCCTAGCCCCCTCGCTATTTGCGCCTATGACCGTATTTATAATATATATTAACTAGATTTCCATATAGGTATGTATAGCTTAACTAGGAGATAATGTTTGGTTAATTTTGGTTGTATTAAACGTCAGTTAAAAACAATTGAAAAACCCGACCTTAACAAAAAATAAAGTTCGATTAATTAAAAACAATGTATAATATATTATATATTATCAAAAACAATGTAAATTTATTTTCAATGTCAATATTGTAATGATGAATTATAGTAAAAATTATATACATTAATATTTGATAAATTATGATGTAGGCATTCTACCAATTAAAAATTGAATATTAATAATTACAATATTTTTTTTTTATATAGGTAGGTAGGTAATATACGAAGGTTATTATCATTATCTAATTTATTGACACATTGATATAATTTAATATCATTTAGACTTAAAACCAGCACTATTCGGGGACAATTATGAATTTAATTAAAATAGATAAAAATATAAAAAATATAAATTATTATAATGAACACTATATAATAATTATAATTATAATTGTATTCTTCTAAATCTTTAAATACCTAGAAATTTAAACGGTTTTATTATAATGGTGGATAATTTAATTATATTATAATATAATATATAGGTAGTTTTAAAAAATAGAATCTGTAGAAAAAATGCACTTAGATACTCGCAGATAAAGTATGTGTAGGTACATCATATTATTTTAACAAAGAATTAATTTATCTTAATAAATCACTTGCCACCACGTGATATCGTAAACACTTTGTAGGTTTAATTATTATTTCATTATTAAGATGACGGATATTTTAATCTCGATTACTTTACGGTTTTTTCTCCAAATATCACTTTATCGTCAATTATTCGTCTGATGTGTGCTGGTAAAGAATCGTACAATATTCCCCGTGGGACATAATTTATATAATATAATGAGTGTATTGAATAATATAATTAATCCTTGGCCTTTTATCTCTTAAAGTTCAATTTATTGAAAATTTTCTGTTTAATTCAGTTATACATTATGTAATAATAAATCTTAAATAATAAAATATGAATATCAGAATATAAGATGAATACGAGGACAATAATAATATATTATATAAAAAAAAAAACGAAGAACGTACCTATTATAACCACAATTATCAAAAAACTACAAAGTACAAGTATAATTTTTTTTTACAAACCAACCTTTGTTAAAAATCAGGGCCTAAAATTGTGTGTACTACGACAATGTTAGTGCAGTACGAATCATAAAATGTGTAGTACGAAATTTTAAATTGTGTAGTTGATTTATGGTATAATTTTTTTCATTTTTGCATTATAAATAAATAGTATTATTTGAAAACCATGTAATACATGAAATTTCAAAACTTAAATTACCTATTTGAAGAAGCCAAGTTACTAGTTAGATAATCAAAATAAATATTTTTTCAGAAATTAAAGTGTATTTTTAATAAATCGCTTCGCTCAGAATCTAAAATATATAATATATTATACTATTTTACTATAAATATGAGTAAACGTGTAGTATGATGTATAAAAATTTTTTAATTTTAGGCCTTGTTAAAAATGTAAAACATAATATACGTACGCGGTACGCAAAGCAAACGGACGAATAAGTTAATAAAACTAAAAAATACGTGCCGAAACTCCTGCCGCAGGGATATAGGTGTGCAAATCATAGTGTTTAATTTTAATAAGAATTTGAATGGAATGATTAACCATGCATTCGAAAAAACGATTCTGAGCGAAGTTCAATCAGATAATGTAAGGTATTGATAAATATATTGCCGTTTTTTCGTAATTTTTTCGTAGGTTTTTCTATTGCATTGGGTTAATTTTGAGAAATTCGTAAAATGACCCGAATAAAGTACCAACAACATCCACTTTCCATAACAGAAAACATATGCTGTTCGTGAAAATCGGAGCATTATTTTGGGTAGTAAAGTGTCTTTAGACATAAAAACAAAAACAAAAAAAAAAAACAAAAAAAAAACAAAAAAAAGACACACATCATTGTAAAACCAATAAATTCTTCGCTTCGCTCAGAATCTAAAATCGTAAATGTAATATTTATAATTATTTTGAATTAAGTTAAGTAATATAAAGTAAAATACGAAATTAACATTACTTTGCAATTGTTTAACATTAAGTTTTTTAAAATATTATGTAGATAACTACCAACAAATGACTAATATATAAACAATATATTAATATTACCAAAATCACAAAAACTGAGTATTCATAATGTAAATAGTTTAGTAATTAGTATAGTCAGTTAAAAGGTTTTTTTGTATAATTCTATTTTTAATCTAAATAATAATTTATTTAATTAATTACAATTAAATAACCTAACAAGTTAACTATTAAAATTATTCGATTATACCTATATATATTTATAGTGGTAAAATTAACAATAAAATAATAATACTTCATACATAGAATTATTTGAGCTTCAATAAAATTTTCAAAATTTTTTGTCAATTTTATTTAACATTATTGTAAAATATTGAAGTTAATAAGTGAATACCTACCATATAAATACTTTAAATATCGATTTTATTAAAACTTCAACTTTAAATACCTATAAAAAAAATTGAGATTTTTCTAATATTTTGGTATCATGTTAAGTAATAAATATGAGTATATTACAGTAAAATTGCAGACCTTAAAACCCAAAATTGACAATTTATCAAACATATATATATAAAAACGATAATTTTAGGAAATATTTAAAGATTTCAAAGTCCTATATTTTTGTAAAAAAAATTAATGTAACTGTTCCAAAATTATATTACTCGTATAATATAGTGCCTATGTAAATACTTAAAAATATTTTCAAGTCTCTAGATTTAAAATTTCCTGAATAATCGTGAAATATTGAAATCGAATTCGTCGAAATTTCAGTTTTAGTGAAAAATACAGTTTTTTCCATCGCATAGGGTCAATTTTAAGAAATTTGAAAAATTACCTAAATAAAGTACCAACTACATCCTCTTTCCAACCGGAAACATAGGCTATTCATAAAATCGAAGCTATATTTCGGGTAGAAATAATGTCTTCAGACAAAAAAAAAAAAAAAAAAAAAAAAAAAAAAAAAATAGAATCGACATACATCATTGTAAAACCAATACGCTTCAATCACTTTGCTCAGAAAGTCAGAATCTAAAAAAATGATAGAAACAGGAATTCAAGTTTTTTGGATTATAAATAATACCTATATAACGCGTTTAATAAAAAACGGTAATCCTGATCGAAGAATAGGAAGAAATACATAAAAAAAAAAAAAAATAAGCCCCTCGAGATTTCCGCCGCTGTCACCACTCGCCAGATGTTACTTACGACTATAGAATACCTTGATATAATGCTCATCAAGACATACCTACATACGAAAAAACAATATTCGTCGGAAAACTACCATTGGTCGTGTTTGTGATTGCCCCGCGGTTTTGGAGGGGACACGGTGGAATTGCGGCTGCTTGCGCCAAAGACAATGTATATACAAATGCATTTCAATAATATTTATACCTATATAGGTATTATTATTTTATACCAAAATGGTATATTATATTATAAATGTATTATGTACCTGTATATGTATCAATATGTGTAACAGTAACGCGGTAGTGGTGGCGACGCAGCAGCGACTTATAGTCTCACCGTGGAACACATTTCACCGTATACTTTCTCGCGCGTTCTTCTTCTCCAGACGTGTCGTCGTCAGTTTCCGATTTCCTTCCGGTCAATCAAAAACCGTCCGTCGCGTGTGATACTCGTGTGTACCTACACATAATATAAACAACAATAATACGCCATTTTAATACCGACACGTTGACGAACAGTCGTGCGGCATTTTTATGTTACAAAATTAAATTTCATATTACCTACTGTATATTTTGTTATTCTGTTTGACTGCCGCCCAACGGTCGTTTACGGTCAGATTACGTAAATTCTAACAGTTCGCCCGGAGTTTTCCCCTTATACTCGCTCGTGTCTGACGGTTGTAACAAATTGATTTCGTTTTATTTTTGAATTCTATCGTCAGTTCGCCGTACAGATAAATTATACAAATCGATGGATCCAATTGGATATTGAATCGGATTTTTCGTTTTTGTATCGAAGAAAAATTAACACCTCAATATAATTACAATACAGGTATGTGCGAGTAGGCGGCGTATTGTTCGTCATTTGAACAGTTGTATTATGATAATTTTACATCACGCTTGTCGGGTGTTATCGTTTAAACAATAATAATAATTATTATTAATTCGATCACATATTTTATTATAATATTATACGAGCAAAGAGAATACAAAATAACGATCGGTTTTCCTCGAATTATTATCCACGTTATTCGGCTTGAGGAAAACCGTGGTGGAAACTGATAAAAGACACGCATACGCGCGTACCGCGGCGTTTTATTTTACGAATATTATGCCGAACCGTTCCTTTTATTTCGGTATCTATGGCCAATGTATTAATTATTATTTCCCTACGCCTCTTTATTGAATTAAAGACGAATGTAAATGTACACTACAATATTTAATATAGGTCAAAATTATTATTAAAATATAACATGGACGTGCTAAAAAAATCACGAAAATCGTATTTTCTCTAATAATTATATTCGGAAAAATCTATGATTACCTACGTATAATATAACATTGTATAGTGGTTACTATTTAAACTATATTACATTTAAAATTAAAAATGTTATCATCGTGTTTACGTTATCGACTTAAGTTGCTCATTATATTTCGATTAGACGTGACGACAATTCATAAGGGAGGTAACCGCATACCAACTATATCATAATAAGCACATTATAGTTTTTTAACGACTTACACGCTTGTGTTACATATTTGAAATTCGTTCGAGTTTTTTTTTTTTTGTAATACGACAGAAACGTAAAATAAATCAAAATTCTTTACTTTATAGGTAGGTATACAATTATATGCAATTTGTATCATTTCGAATAAATGTCGTGTGATTTATAAATTGTCTTATTCAATAATTAATTTAACATGTATGTATATAGGCATAATAATAATAATGATAAGCATGGGCACTCGTAGAAAATGTATTATTAATTATTATTATTATTATTTATTATTTATTCAATTAATTAATATAATTACACGCCAAAATATACTTAATAAAAATTTTGTAGAATTTTATGAATACCTGCATTAATTCATAAAGGATATATAGTTCTTTTTTCTTCGTTAATATTAAATTTATAAACCTGTATACTTGACAAAACATCGATAAAGTATTTATATAATCATTATTAATTAATAATAAAATTCAAAATTTTCAAAATTATTTTTGAAATTTTAAATTCCAAGGGGGAAAATGTCCCGTCTTACCCCCTCCCCCTCCGGGCGTCCATGCTAATAATAAGTAATAATTAGATATTTATTCAACAAATTATGACGAAAAAGTATTATACATTTATACTGAAGTAATTATTTCTCGAAGAATTCAATATTTAATAAAAAAAAATAAATTAATGGAAAGTCGATTTTTGTTCTATATGTATTTAAAACAATTATTCTCATCGCGTACATATAGTTGATTTATTATTTGCAGGATCGACGTAATAGCGATTTCTTTTTAATTAAACAAATGGGCACATTTGAAACACGTCTATTATGTTATTACGGTCGATTTCTATAATAATATGATGGTATATGGTATAAGGTATAAGGTATAAGGTATAACCCAATTCATAACATAATATTATACAATTTTGAATTTATTACTGTTGTCTGATCTCTGATTTTATTTTGATTACATTATAAATTTTCATGTTATAAAAATAATTACAAAAGTAAATATTTTCGCATTCGGGTATGATCGGAAATTGATTTTTTTTTTATGGTCAAAAAATAAAATAAAATCGAAGTTCGTTACCGCTTACCGTGTATAATTACAAAAAAATATTGTTCCTGGGAGTTATGTAAAAAGTATAATAGTAGGTATACATACGATTCGTATAAGTGATGTCGATCTCAATATTACAATATTTTGGAATTGACCGTTGAAATATTTAGAAATTATTAGAAAACGAAGTATATGTACCATGTTATTTACTCTTTTAAAATACTTGGATTAATGTATAATTTAATTGTTAAATATAAAATAATTAATTAACAAAAAATATACACCTATTATTTGTCAAAACGCACACTCCTTACACAGAATTAAAATTATTTTTGTATACTACGCGAGTTTTATATAGCAGACTTCTATAAAAATACAAAAATATAATAATTAATAACCCTTCCGCGTATTCAAATACGTTTGAATTTTATCGTATTCCGAAATCCTTAACAACCCTCTAACCCCCAGGATTTCCGTATTTATTTCCAAGAACTCAGATTTATAATTTATATTTATTTCCAACAAAATATAATATTACATGTATATATTTATGGGTACTTATTGAATAAATAATGATCATCTTTCGAATTCTTTGGAAATAATATTTTATTATTATTATTATTATTATTATTATTATTATTATTATTATTATTATTATTATTATTATTATTATTATTATTATTATTATTATTATTATTATTATTAGGACGAAAAACTTTTCCTATATACGATTTATTCCAGATTTATACGGACGTTTTCATATTATGAACACAATTAAAATGGGCGGCTGTTATAATAATTGTATTGTTGATGGTACTCTCGCGTGTGAATATTATATACGTAAATATATATATAATTATATAGGCCATATAATAGGGTGAGCGAACGAAATTTCATGTTATACGAAAACGACGGGAATTCTTTAAAATTTATAAAAATCTATATAATATCTGCTGTATGTTATAATATGGTTATTTTTTAATTATTATTATTTTTATGGGTGAAATTATTTTAAAAATCACCAAAGTTCAAACATTAAACGGGCGGGTCGCATATTTTTGCTACCTATTAATGTTTATTTGATTTACCGAAAGTAACATCCGCATTATGCAGTCCTCTCATACCGATGAGATGTTATGTTATAATTATATAATATTCCAAGTAGGTAAACGTCCGGAAGATTACGTGATAATCACTCCCATCGCGTCCGTACGCAATATTTCATAAAACTGGTTAACACAATATCTTATAGTTTTATCGCCAGCGCACGTGTTACTGTATTCTGACACGTGTTGAACGTTATGTACGTAAGTACTTATTGTAGGTACTTTGTAATTCGCACGTCTTCACTTACATTCAATAATACGAATTTAATATTATTAATTTATTATTGTTATGTAATATACAAGATGAAAGAACAATTTAAAATGGATTCGGACAACAATAATATTATTATTGAAATAAAAATAAATCCTTACATAATATTATATTCTATTATTATAATAAATAAATTCTCGTTTTTCGTCTTTTTAAATTATACTTACTTTTCTTTAACTTTAATTCTGTGATTTTCCTATGATAAAAAAGTTAAGTTTTATATAAAATTATATAATATTGTGTCCCTATTCAGGTATTTATATATAAAAATTTCTTTTTTTAACGTTTACATTAATTACCTACAGAAATTATGAGTAAATGAGTAATAGATCTCTCAATAACTTTTTTTTCAATACGAATCATACGATATATTAATTGGGAATGAAAATATTAAAGTATTAAAAATGAAACACCGGATAAAAGATGAAAATTTGTGTTTTTAACTCTGAACTTTTATTATCATTTCAACTTATAATATTGTAAATATAATGAATAAACTTTTTTATTACCTAAGTTGAATGTTTCTTACAAATTTAATTTAAACTGGATATCCATAGGTCAAATACGATATACATATTATTGTACTCGTTTTTTAAGTTTTAGTAATTTATATTATTATAATATTGTCATTGTGCTTTACTTTGAATATTTGTTTACATAAAAAACACGAAACATGTGCGCATGGCTCGTTCTTCCAACGATTTACTTACATAATGTATTTATTAAAAGCTTATATAAAATTATAAACAAACAAACAATAGTCTTTTTAGATATTTGCGTTTAATTTGAATGAAAAAAAAAATTTGATTTTTTACAAGACAACTACCTATATTTAGTTATAGTTATAATATTTGATGTACTTTATTCTTTTTCTTGCATGTTTGTCCAATCGCGTGTTTAAGCCATTTTGTTGAACTTGACGGTCGTGTCTTATATACAATATGTACAACTGTAACTGTAATGTGCAGCTCACATGCCCAACGAAATATATAATATGATCATTTTAATCGTACATTGGGAATGTATTACATTATTAAAATATTAATAAATTAATTACGTAATTCATTTAAAACGTATCGTTGTAACTTATACGACTAAAGCAGAAACTTATAGTTTTAACTTGACAGAAAACACTTTAGAAGTTTAGACGTTAATTATTGAATATCATAAAGTAAAATACCCGTATGACGTATAATATGTTTTTTGATAAATTTAAATTTAATCTAACTATAATAATTGTTACGTAGGTATTAACAAAAATAAAATGATTGAGAACCTATAATTTTAATACTTACTATATAAGTATTTTAATTAACGCAAATCAAATTTAGTATATTAGAATATTTTGGAGTCGTATACTCGTATGATGTGGAAAAGTTTTGATAATATCCAAATATTTTTAAATTCGTAAAAATAGTCCCTTTTCAAAAATATAAATGTAGTTCTTCCAGGAGCCATCTACTCGTATTTATATATATATGAATGTATAAAAGGTACTATTATAATATAATCGCTATGTTTAAACTTAGATTATACGTAAATTATATAATATAGCCGTCAATTACGTATTTTATTGATTCGTATTGAATATATATTTCCGTATATTATTATTACTAGATATTTTATTACTCATTAAATCTCTCTCGGGATCGATGGAAATGTCTTACTGTATAATATTATAATATAATATCTGATATAACCGCGGGAACCTCGCCCAAAAGTGTAACGGACGTTAATAATATTAACAATAAATAATATTGCCGATATTGTGTACGGACAGACAACGCAAACACACTATAATAAAATAATAATAATAATAATAATAATTTGGTGTTTATGACACTATACCGTGGTACTGGTAGAAACATAATAATGCACAAAGAGAGAGCCGGGTGGGAGGTTTACCATTGATATTCTTGTTCGTACTCGCTTTCGCGGAGAGTTTTGCGGTAGTGACACCGTTATGGTTTAATACGCGTACGATTACAATTATATTATGTTTATTTTCAATGATTATATCGAAACGTGTAAAAACTATCAATACGAACGATAATATACCTATGTATTATCACGTGTTCGCGTGGGCATACTCTTACGCACATTTAGAATAGATATTTGAATCACACA
Organism: Tetraneura akinire; assembly: GCA_021307375.1. Lineage (NCBI taxonomy): Eukaryota > Metazoa > Arthropoda > Insecta > Hemiptera > Aphididae > Tetraneura > Tetraneura akinire. Next base: position 43,821 of record JAIUCT010000075.1, read on the forward strand.
TATAATATTATAATATAGGTATATACCTATATATTATACAAAGTCAAAACATCGACGGCGCGTTTAAAAATGTTTTTGAATCTAGTAAAAAATTTGAAAGTTTTTGTGACCAAATTGATTTTTGCGCTTGTCGAAAAATTTTCTGATAAATAACATTTTTTATTATACCTAACAATGTCGAATGTGTCATATCTGTATAATTATATATATATAACCTATATCGAATGGGGTCCACTTCAATGAGTGTCGGATACAGACTATTATTATAGTGACTATACAATATATTATGCATATTGTAAATTATATATATAGAGAAATTTCAATTTCTCGATCGTTTTACGTAATTTACGATAGGAATAAGATAGAAGGAAGGATAGATATTATAGAGTTGACTACTTAACGTGGATTGAAAAATTTCTATATACTAAACTATATAACGTACGTTATATAGTAACCTCGTTGATTTATTTACAATTCGCAAATATTATTTTATTTATAATTTAATTTATATAATCATATTTAAAAAATAAAAATAGCCTTTGGCAGTATATTATATTTCATTATCGTATAAGTACATACATATATTTTATATATATATATATATAATAACGTTTAATTATAATATTAATATTAAAAGGACACGCGACTACGCGGAAATTGTTTTATTAACGTCAGACATTTTGCACACGATACACAATAAGTTTGAAATTATAATCACTGCTCCTTTGTCCTTTTCGAAATATTATGTTATTTTCATAGACCTAAGGTATAAGGTTTGAAATTAGAATCACTGTTCCTTTTCGAAATATTATGTTATTTTCATAGACCTATAAGGTATAAGGTGGATTTAATGATTTACACTTCAGCGTTTATAAAAAAAATCTAGCCTATTCCAATTCGAAGTATGGACCAACTTCTGTTTTATCACCCACTTCTGATAACGCCAATGTTCAACAATAACTAAATACTGAAGAAAATATTAAATATTGTTAATTTATTATAATGAATTGTACTAAGTACTGTAAGTTTCAAAAATATAACATTGGCATGAAAGACGTGACAATTGATATAATATCAAGATGATGATCGACGACCGAAACAGTTATATCATTAAACGCTCAATGTTATTGTTTCAACTTTGATATTCATCTTTATATAATATAATTCTTTAATTATATATGGTTTCACGTATACTGATAAATAATTAAAAATTTATCTAGATGAAGATAAATGATAAAATATGAAAGAAAAAATAATTACATTTTTTTATCTAAATAATATAAAAGTTAATTGTTCAAAAATTAATTTTCTAAACTATAAAAAACTTAGAATTATATAAAACAATATTATTAATTTTAATTGCCCTAATATATTAAATAAAAATATATTTGTTTTGTTTTACAATATTAACTGTAATATAATTTAGTCAATCCTTTAAATCGAAAGAAAGGGATTTTATAGTACTGAAAAGTATCACACAAAGTATAAATTAGATAAATTAAATTTTATTTATAAGATAACACTTTTAATTGACATAATTTTTGATATCTAAATAAAATAAAATATAAAAAAAAGTATCTAAGACATATGTCTTAAATACTGGTTAAAAAGGAACATAATACTACAATAACCCAAGGTCTATCAATAATAAAACAAATCTACCTTGCAATAATGACATTATAATAATTTCTATGGGGTACACATATTTTTCTATTTTATCGATATCTCCGAGTAATATCTGGGAATAAAAAAATAAAAAAAAAAATACCTACTTAATTTTTACTTTTTTGTAACTGCGAAATAACGGTATTATTACTATTTCATAGTGTTATTTATTATTTATCTATAGTTTTTATCTATACCACTCTTATTTTCTATATCTCAACGTTACCTAAATCATAGAAAAGCGTCGTGTCATTAACTTTTTTACTAACGTTCTTCACTAAAACTTCGGTTTATTAAAATTATACAGAATTTGCAACCAGAACCCAAGTAATGGTATACGGGAAATGTGTTATTAAAGTCGGCTAACGTGTGTCGTGTATGTTGTGTGTATATACCATATACTGCACGACGCTTCGCAAGAAATGGTACTTAAATAGTACTTAAAAAAACAAAAAAAAAACAAACAAACAAAAAAAACGAAGAATCGATCGAGGCACGAATGAACCACGCGATTTTATTCCTATAGCGACGGATAACGACGAAATTTTCAGACTACCCGATCAACGTTGTGCGTGACAAACCCTACGTTACGATAACAAAACCTCGTGTCGTGTCATTTTATATTAGGAGGTACACATCATAAGTTGTAAATATTATTATATAATAGCATAATATAATAAATATATTATTTTAATACCGAGAAAATATATAAAATCATCGTACGCGTTCGCGTTAAAAATTTGTCTCTACCTATATATTATTTTTATTATCATATTTAATATTATTATGACGAAAATAATAGGACGAGAAAAACACTGCACGCACGCCCGTTTTCGTGTTGATAACACTGAAATGCGTTTTTGAGACACTATACAAATATTCGTAATATAATATTTCTCTATTTTAGTTATACGGTAACCGTATAGGTACGCGAATGGTCGTGGAACACGAAGATCTAATAATAATACGACTGAAATAATACGAGTACCTATATAGGTACGTACCCCTCAGGATTTTTTTATGGGGAAGGGGTGTTGAATTTCAAATATTTAAATATTACAAGAGTCAAACCATATACGAAAATTCAATAGGTATTCAAAAAAACATTTTTAAATTTTAAAATAGATCAGTAATTAAATATGCGTTCAGTTTGTTTATCGTCTTATTATTATACATTCATATTTCATACGTATTATAATAATTACACGAATATCAAACTAAAAAGAATAACGAAGAGGCAGTGTTCAAAATTTCATGAATATCATCATGGTTTTAACTTAATATTTTCAGTTTTTGGAGGTTACTTTCCAAGTAGAAATTACGAAAATCAATTAATAACTATCAAAAAACGTGTAATGTCGTGGATATAAAAACACAGAAATGCCATATTATACGTATACCTATAAATTACATATTTTTACACCAGTAATATTATATTATTAATATTATTTTACTCGAAGTCAACAATTTGATAATGTCAATCAATCACGTCATTATTATTATTATTTTAATTTTCCCAAAAATTATATTTGTATATTATAATGTATATTAACAATACGTGTAGAATTTTACAATTTAGTATTTTTTCACGATCAATATACGCGTTATCCGTCCGCGCAATACCCGCAGTATAGCGTATGCGTTTTTATAGAGAATTTTTCGATAGTATACAAAAATTATATGTGTTATAAATTAATTTATCTCTCGTGTTCCCAATAATGTCTTATATGGAATTTGAGAATTGTACTTGTAATATAAATAAATTGAAACGAATAAACGATCATACGTGATCGCGTGCGCTCGCGTCGTAGATTATTGCAAGTGGATTAAATGAAAATCAAATTAAAAATACGGTTAAAACGCGGATGTTATTAAACAATAATGTCATTTACCTACTTTTTATCGCGTGTCTGTCAATTTTGATTTGAAATCGGTGATTTAATTTGTAATAATTGACATTCACTGTATGTAGACATGCATAGTATTCAAGCTTATTAAATAATAATATTATATTATACTCATTAGTCATTACGTTTTCCCTGTTGATCAATATTCTAATTTTAAATGCACGTATCACTAAAACTAAAACTTACCTATAAGGCTATAAGTACCTACATATAAGGACCTATATAAGTACCTACATAAGTACCTATATATAAGTATCTATATAAGTACCTATCTCGCTCATGATGAACAAAAAAAATGTCTATAAATATGATTTAAAAAATGAATTATCAACTCGAAAATTGCCATTTATTATAAATAGTATATTATTATTGTACAATACACGTATCCAATATAGCATATCGCATATGTTATATCAGGGCCGGATTAAGGTTTTTGCCGCTTGTAGGTTATGATAATAATTACATCGTCTTTACAGCCGGCAAAATGAACATTTCAAAAAAAAAAAACAAATAAAAAACGTATAAAAAAAATATACTCGTAATAATATTTTGCACACATGACACACGTTGCAGTCCCAATGATTGTGATATGTATTATGTTGTACAGTAAAATAGTGTGTACAAAATTTTACCAGATCTAGCCCAGAGACCATAACATTAGATTTTATAAATATAACTAATTAATGGTTTAATATATTTGTCACGAAAAATAATCCGTATATGGCCGTATTACAATATCGGATACATTGAACACCAAAATCGGATACATAACGTTATAAACTTATACCTAATAAGGTAATAGGTATTTTGATATTAAAGTAATAAACAATGCTCAATGTAAATGCAGTCTTGTAAAAGATACTTTTAAAAAGTATTTTAAATACAGATACAGATACTTTTTCAAAATGTATTTAAATACTTGATTATAAAAGTATTTAAATACAAATTCAAATACTTTTAAAAAGTATTTACAAATACTTTTAAATAAAAATTTCACAATGCACTTATACAACTTTAAAAATTAAAATTCATGTTATTAATTATATATTCATTATTAATTATTACAAATACTTGTTTTTTATAAATTACAATATTTTAATTAATTACATGGTTTATTCAGTTTAGAAAATTAATATTAACCTATCAGTATATTCTATATATATATATATATATATATATATATATATATATTATTTCAATAATAAATATAATGTAGGTATATTATATTAATTAATGTTTGTCCCGTATTGATATATTTATAAACGATTATTATCATGTTCTATAATTTTCTATATATTTACGAATTTTCTATATTTTCGTACATAATATCGTGGCACGTGCAACATGCATATTATTGTTTTCGGTTTATTTTATTTTTGAAATTAATATCATACGAACTTTATGTGGGAAAATAAATTACCTATCAAGATAATTTTAGTTTTGGTTTAGTATGTAAAGCCCCGGGTCCACACCAAACGCGCAAAACGTTATGCAACGTTGCAACCATGTTCGGCACGTGCTGTGTGGACGAAGCCGCGTACAAACAAACATGTTCGTGCATGTTGCAACGTTGCAAGCATGTTCGGTGAAAATGGAAAATGCGCGGTGTTCGGCACAAACACACTGACGATAATAATTATTGGTTGCAACATACATTTCTACGCGCAGTATGGACACCTGTACGGGCGAGAATGTTGCAGGCGATAAAATGTTGCAGCTACGTTGCAGCAACATTGCGCACGGGTACGCGTTTGGTGTGGACCCGGCTTAATATTTTGTATCGATATGTCCATTTCAATAGGAACATAGGCGGAAATAGGGGGTGGCTTAGGGGGACTTAGCCCCCAAAACTTTCATTAGCCCCCCAATTTTTTTTTCGTATATACGTAAATTTTTATTTGTACATTTTACAAAATAACAGATATATTTAAAGTATATTTTATCAATTTTCAAATAATTAATTTATATTTTTTGTTGCTATAATAAGAAACTATTACTTTACACATGCAGTTAAAAGTAAAAACTGCCATTTCAGTGAACGGGGATTTATCTGTAAAAATTAATCAAACGTATGTAGTGACATAGGAACACAAAATATTATGAATCATGAGATAGGTACTATATAGTAGGTATAAACCCAGGTATAAATAATATAATATTACGACTTATTATGATTGTTTTATATTTATATTATATCGAAAATCGAATGACAAATTGTAAATAGTAAATACTAAATATTAATGTCGACCCATTATAAAAAGTATTTAAAAAAAGTACATGATTTTAAATATAAAATACTTTTGAAAAGTATTTAAAATACGTATTTGAATACTTTTATTTAAATATTTTTACTCAAATACTTTACAAGACTGCATTTACACTTTACAGTAAATGTTATCTCTTAGACAAAGGTTAATATAAGCGTCTATAATTTTTATTCGTTTGTATACTTTATATCGTTACAAAAAAAAAAATAAAAATAAAAATAAAAAAAAAAAAAAAAAAAAAAGTAAATGTAATATTAACAATTATTTGGAACTGAATTAAATAATATGAATTTAAGTTTAAATTAAATTTTTCAAATTTTTTTGTCAATTTTATATAACATTATATTATAGTATTTATTAGGTATATAATAAAAAAAATCCATATAAATACTTTGAATATTCATTTTACTCAAATTTCAACTTAAAAACTTTAAATTATCAATTTTATTAATCATCATATAGATAAAAACGAGAATTTTTAGGAAATATTTTAAAATTCTATATTTTATAAAAAAAAATTATCATAATCGTTCCAAAATATTATCACGTGTCTATATAAGTTGGAAATTACCCGAATTATCGTGCAATTGATACATTCGTTTTTGAAATGTATATTCGCTTCGCTCAAAATCTAAAACAATATAGTTCGTAAATCATGATAATTGATTTGGAAGACATTAAAATTCTATATTAATAAAAAAAATGGTGTTTAAACAAATGGAAATATTTATAATTTCCAGTTCACTGTTTGTGTCGAAGAACTCATATTTTTAAACGATATAGGTATACTTTAAGAAAAACAAATTTCATTGCAAACTGCAGTAACTGAAAAACGATAAATTGAAAATAATCAAGGTTTTCTTAATAAACGCCCCCTCGAAATTATAGTGTTATAAAGTAGGTTTTAATGCTAAATGATTTTTTTTTTAACTTTAATGCTTTAAATGATATAAGTATAATATATAGTACATAATACGTATAAATCACATATTTTATTCGTCATTCGTATTTAAATAACTATACATAAGTTTATAATCTCAAAAATTATAATGACACATACTTAAGAACTTAAATAATTTCGTTATTTCAATTTGAAGGTCATAACAATATTAAACATTTTTTTATACTCAATACTAGATAGCCTTGATAAATGTATTTAAAGGTATTTTTTTTTTTTTTTTTTTTTTTTTTATCAAGGCTCTACACAATAATATATTTGTACTTATATATATATCATAATCTTTTAGATTTGTATTAGTTGTTAATCATACCGCACATACCTACTGAATTATAATTTTACTTTATTTTCAAAGCTCACGAGTACAACTTCTTGCTTTGGAGCATATTATTTTCATCTTATTATTATTATTTTTTTTTTTTTTTGCATAACAATGTGTTATAATATATCATGTGTTAATAGTATTTTTTTTTCGATATCGTTGCAGTATTCACCATGCCAAGTTGCTGCGCGCCCTCCGACTCCGACAACAACAACGAATTAGTTTGCCAGGACTGGAACAACACCTCGGCCGCAAATTCCAGCGGCTACGAAAACGGCGAAGTCGTTAAATTTTACGACGGAGCGTCTGTGTTCGTCACCGGCGGCACAGGATTCGTGGGAAAAGCGCTGATCGAAAAGTTGTTACGATCGTGTCCCGAGCTGAAAACAATTTATTTGTTGATAAGACCGAAACGGGGCAAGGACATACAGTGTCGATTTAACGAGCTGTTGGCAAATCCGGTAAACGCACGTAGAATTAAAAATGTATTATGTAAACGTTATAATATACATATAAAGGCGCCTTCATGGCACACCATGAAACGTGGTAGGTACATCACGGCTCTAGTAGAATTGAGTTCAATTATGCGGTATATAGGTAGATAAATTGCGGTTAACCTGTTAACCATAATTTTCTGCCGATAAAATTTCTAGAAATTTTTTCGAAAATCACGTTTCATGGCAAACTGTGAAGACGCCATTCTATACCTATATAATCATATACTCATTATATTATGTATAAAAGCCCCATTGGGCCCCTGCCCCCCTGGTATTGTCTCATTGACTCCAGACAAATTGTAAATTATTTTTATAATTTGTAAATTGTCGAAAAACTTGTAAATTTAAATTTTAAGAGCCGGTGGAAGGTTATAAATATTATAATTTATTTATTTTATGAATAATTCAATTATATACCAATTAATTTTTAATGTTTATCCCAAAATTAAATAAAAAAAAAATCACGTGCATCGATAGTGTTATTATGTTTATTATCGGAAAATATGCAAAATTAAAAATAACTTTAATAACAAGTGACAAGTGATAATTATTTGTCTAATTAATTATATGTCCCCATTTAGAAAATTCTTGATTTTTGATAAGTTTTCTAAAAACAAATATGGTTCCATCACACTATCAGTTATCACCGTCTACAAGATTTATTTTTATTACCTATATAATAATAAATATTATTGCAATTTTTTTCATTTTAGCGATCACAGTGTCACATTGATTTTATTTTTACGACTAATGTAATCTTATAATTTTACTGTTTAACGCACAGATAAATATAATACCTAATATTTATTATATAAATCTGTGGCTTAACGTCTTTGAATTTTGAATACTGCTGATAAGTGATAATTATTAACTAAAATGTTGTTGACAAGCTATAGTGGCTTAAAATTGTATAAAATAATTCCACATTGGTTGTTCATAGTAGAAATGTGCAATATTGCAATAATACAAAATTACAAACATATTTAAAGAACAAAAAAAAAAAAACCAGCGTTCAAACATATTATCCCAAACTTGTCGATCCATTTGGAATTTAATTGATACATAGGTATTAGTACTTATTCACTTAATTTGTTAATGCTTTATTGTTAAATGTTAAATGTTTATTAAGTTTTCTTACCTAATTTGGTTATTTAGTATATTAAGAAATAAATTGTATATTTTTTCCTCTTTGTAAGTAAAATTAATTTAAAATTCAAACCATTCACCTGTTAGGGACTTAAATTTTTCTTTAATATGTTGTAATTGTGTTAATTTATGGATTTTACATCATTTTATAAAAAAAACATGGACGCTCAAAATTGCTATAGTATTTGAGTCCCCCCTGCACTTCCTTCCCACTTTAAACCCTGGATTTTATGGTTAGGATTTCAGTAATTTATTAACTTATATATAATATTACATATTTATGAGCTAATATGAATAAATAAAATACATTTTGAAAACAAAAATGAAAATAATTGCATATTTTAAACCAAAAAGCAAGGGAAGGGATACTGGTAGTGTGGAAGAAATACAGGTGTAAAGAGGATAGTATTGAATTTTGATTAACACTTAAATGAAGTGATAAATCATTACATTCTACAAAACGTTTTGAGCGAAGTTCATCAGATAATATATGTACTGATTACAATTTTAACATACCTATTTATATATTGAATGTATCAATGTCTACGTTCAATATAAATAATTATCATAAAGCTACTAAATTAGTCATCTTAATACCCAAATATGACAGTACTTCGCTCAGAATCATTTTTCGAATGCAATGATTTATTAATCAAAATTCAACATTTCCCTCCTTACAGGCTTACGCACTTGTATCTCTTCCCTTACTTTTAGATTCTGAGCGAAGCGAAGAATATATTGGTTTTACAATGATGTGTGATTTATTTTGTTTTTATTATTATTTATTTTTTATGTATGTCTGAAGACACTTTTACTACCCGAAATAATGCTCAGATTTTCACGAATAGAAACATACTTATAATAATCCAATTATGATTCTGTAAAAAAAAAAAAAATTAAATCGTTGATTACTATTCTATTATTTCTACTTTCTAGGAAGTAGATATTAAATTTTTTTATTAAAAATAATTTTTAAACATAATTTATATTATTATATTAGGTTTTTTTTTTTTGATTCTATACACTTAATAATCATTTATTGTTTACTACTAACACAAAGCACATTAAAAATAAGTTATAACCAAGAATTGTCTAAATAAATAATACCTACTTTTTAAATACTGTGTGTATCCATATATACGACCTTTTACATAAAATATCGTTAACTGTAGACAAAAATGAAATTAGTTTCTATATTTTAAATGAAAATCGTTTTGGAAACAGTAATAGTATTAATAATAGAATCAGTGCTTAAAATTTTAATATAATAATATATAATAAAAACAAAAAAAAGATTAGGTACTTTAAAAATGTATTTTTATAATAATAATAATAATAATTATTATTATTATTATTATTATTGTTATTGTTATTGTTATTATTATGATTGTAATATGATGATTTATTATGTATACTGTATACACGCAAAGTTGTACAAGTTAATGATAATAATTTTATTGCATCTAAATTAATTAAGTTATTAATATTTAAAAATTATATAGATAGGTAATATTGGCGTCAATAATTTAATAAAGACTAATTTATTTATTTTATTCATAAACTTACGAGTACATAAATCTTGTAAAGTGTTTGATAGAAGTATTTAAATAAAATTATTTAAATACACATTTTAAATACTTTTGAAAAATTACCTATTTTAAATATTTTTCACGAGTATTTTATATTTATAATCAAATATTTTTTTAAGTACTTTTAGATGATAATTTTCAAATATATAAGTATTCAAAAAATAAATAAATAATAAAATAATCCAAGGGCATTGTAATAAATAAGGAATTTAAAAATTTTTTACGTCCATATAAACAGAGACATGAATCTTAATATAATAATACGAAGCAGTGATATAGCTAGTGATATAGCTATTTATATCTAATTATGCTCAGCTTTTTTGATAAGGGGGAGATTTGTATTTTCGACCAGTTATAGGCTCGTGGAGGCTTTGTCCCCTACAATTTTATTTTTATTTTATTTAAATTATCATTTAAATTTTTTATACTAGGTATATAAAAATAAATAGCTTAAATGTAAATATTTATTTTCAGTTATTTATTATATAATACATAATAAAATGTAAAATAAACAAAATTATATACCTACATATTTGTATGTGTGTATGTTAAAATATGCCATTCAAATTATAAATTATAATTTTCTTGTTTTTTTGGCCATTTCATCCAATACTTCATCGGATGTTATATTTATACCTCTGTGGATCGCCAACATATAGTTAGACCATATAACTGATCCTGAAACTAATTTATATTTTGTAAAATTGCATTATAGATTATTTTATTATTTGAGATTATTATACCTCAGTCATTGAATTTCTGAGATAAGTTTTCACTCTCTTTAATGTTCAAAATGATCGTTCAGGTGATTTTTAAACGGTATAAATTGTGTAAAACACTAAACATACATTTAATATACCTACCTAATAATATAACGAGAGATGGTAGACGACTAAAATTCCAATAATTTTTCTTGCTCGTATATACTTTACGTAAAAAATCAGTTAATAAAATTCGAATAAAACGTGGGATATGATTTTGCAAAAAATGATGCATTTTTTGTTTTCACAGGTATTCGATCGCATACGGTCGGCAGGCGGTTCGGAAAAAATTTTCAGCAAAGTGGTATGCATCAACGGTGACGTGTCCGACCCCGGCTTAGGTCTGAGCCTCGACGACAAGGATAAACTGTGCTCGGACGTGACGATCGTTTTCCATTCGGCAGCCACCGTCAAGTTCAACGAGACCCTTCGTACCGCGGTCACGCTAAATACGTTAGGCACGAAACGAGTCATCGACTTGTGCCGGTCCATGCAGAATTTAAAGGTATGTATTAGGCAAATGCCGAATAATAATTTAATGTCGTTCCGAGTCAACAAAAATATTATTTATGATCTCAGTCGAAATATGACTGGCCTGCAAAATCCTCCGCGAAAAATGTATTTTTATATCAATTTATTTATTTTTTTATATTCTTAATATTGTTGAAAGACAAATGCGATTTGTACAATTTAGATACGACGTGGTGACGCGAAGAAGAGAAGAATAAATAAATAAATATAAATACGTAATTACTCACTCGTTTTAGAATCCAATCAAACCAAAAAATGTTAAGGGTCGTAATTTGTTTAAAACACGAGACAACATACGTCCATTTTTTGCACTGATAAACAAATCTTAAAGTAATTAAATCGATTAAAAATTGCAGATAAAATTTGAATTAAACGTAGACCAAAGCCACAAAGTAATCGTGTAAAAAATGATTGTGCCAGAATTATCGGGCGAAAACAACGGATAAACGAAAATTTGTTTTAATTATAAAAAAATTAATAAATAAATACTAATAAAAAATAACGAATGCAGACGTGTAACAATTTTGCATACACGTTCAGCCGTGTGAACCATATAATGTTTTTTAATCTTTATCGTCCGTATTATAATACTTATTGTTGCGTCTGTCGCAGCGTCATGTCGCGATCTACACCCAATTATTGGGTTTTATGACGGTTTTTTTTTATCTATCTAATTCTTATTTTTTACACCAACTCTAACGACCAACTCGTTGGTAATTTGGTATGCACCATATTATTATTATTATTGTAACCACTAATACCACTATAACCACGATAATATCGTAATATTTTGCTACTCGCACAATCAATAAAATTCATTAATAATTATCGCATTCGTTAGGACGTATACAATGAATGTATGTGATATTCTATTCGTATTATTTTTTTTATCAAACGAGTATTTGCATTTTTTATAACGTAAAAAATTACGAGAAATATTAAATAAAATATATAAATTAGATCAAAATTATCGAAAACCTGCACGTTTACGCGAAACGTTTTATCCTGAACGATGGATTATTTTTATAAATTATACCTAACAAATTTGTTATTTAGTTATAATTTATAATTATAATTTTTTATTTAATCGCATTGTTATAAGGAATATAATTTTTTTCGACATTTTTTTTAATCGTCTTACCTGCTCGTACAAATCAAAAAAAATAATATAAACATAATTTTTCGAGTGTCTAAAATTATTATTTTAATCTCTCGTAAAAATGATATTTCGAAACATTTGAATTCGAAGGTAATTATTACACGTAATTTTTTTTTTCTAATTCGAACTTTAAACAGTACATACTTGTATCACCGTAGAACAATATTAGAAATACACTCGTGCGGGTATTAATACGCCGTTTACCCTATTTATTCAGGCTATGGTTCACGTGTCGACGGCATACTCGAATGCAGACAGGCAAAAGATCAAGGAGTGTGTATACAAGCCGCCCGGCGATCCCGAATTCGTCATCAACTGTTGTCAGAAAATGTCGGAAGACGACCTTAGAGAAATGGGTCGGAGAATGCAGGGTAACCATCCAAACACATATACCATGACCAAGGCAATGGCCGAATGGGTGGTCGCCGAACAAGCAGACTTCATACCCGCGGCTATTGTCAGACCTAGCATAGGTACGTAAAAAATAAATAAAATTAACTAGTAAGATTCTTAGTAGGTACCTATAGTTGAATAAATTAAAAATTTCATGAAACTATATTTGTAATTTCGACGGACTAACATATTATATTATACACATGATAATATATCCAATCCATACGCAAAACAATGATCAGAATATTTCATTTTTTAACCGTCCGGAGCTAATCTCTATATTTATTTGTATTTTACATTTTTACGATATAGGTCATTGAGATCGGTATTATTTTTAATTCTCTATATATTTTGTTTGTCCATATTATTATCGATTTTAAAATGAGCATACCTATAACGTGATGGTGTATTACTATAATTCGTATATTATAATATTATCTGGTATGTGTTATAATATAACATAATACCTATACTCTGTTCCAAAAGAGAAGACACGGGTTCTGCGCATATCGAATGACGGCCGATCATTTCCGATCATTGCCGACGATGTATACACCGTAATTAAAATGCGGCAAGCGATAGCCGTGTACACTTGCACGGTTATCAGGTGACAGGTTATACGTATATTCGCCAAGTGTCATAGATGTCAACAATCCCAGCGCGCCGTATAATGGTTTTTAACGATGTAGCTGGGTGTCAGAGGTCGCTGGTGAGCATACGTGCATTTATCGGAGTAGGTGGGGAATGCGCGCCGCCGAACGAAAACTGGTCACCGCTTCGTGTCTTCTCTTTTGGAACAGAGTATAGACATAACACATTATGGCGAACAGAAAAAAAAAATTATAATTTTATATCATAACTATAAACGCTTTATAAACCTCGGTATATAAATGGTAACCAGCAACGACGTGTCCTCGAAATTCGAATGCTATATACTATATTATATAGGTTAGGGTTAGGTATTAGGGTTGTACTTTATGCATTAATATGATATTTTATATTCGGTAAAGTAACGGCCGCGTGGAGGGAACCGTTCGAGGGATGGGTGGACAACACGAGCGGAATCACTGGCATCATGATGGAAATCGGACGGGGAACCATCAGGAGTATCGTCTGCGACCAAAAGCTCCGAGTGGACATCATACCGGTAGACATTCTGGTCAACACGTTAATAACGTCGGCGTGGCACACGGCCACTTACAGGTGAGACTGACATGATTATTATAATTATTATTATTATTATTATTATTATTATTATTATTATTATTATTATTATTATTAT
>JAIUCT010000075.1:62047-88791 GCA_021307375.1 Tetraneura akinire
TTTATTAAAATGTATATTTATTAAAATGTATATTTATTAAAATGTATGTTTATTAAAATATGTTGGACTCTAGGTCTTCACATAACCTTAAGACTGCTCTGAATACAAATAATTATTACTTATAACTAAAATATGATACCACCATAAAAATCACTAAAAGTTCTATAATCATTCATTATTTTGAAATGACAAAAAAAAAAATTCTATAAGCTAATTCTATATGTTTAATTCTTTATGTAAGTATTATTTGTTATTGGTAGTTTTTTGGAGCTAGTCAATATTTTGGATTTCACGTTTCACCAAACGTGTCAGCAACTAAAAAATAAAATAAATCAATTAATTAATTAAAATTATAAAATTCACTAGGCATTATAAAATTTATTTGACCAACTTATATTTAATATGCTATTCACATAAATTTATTGTTTACACAAACAGATTGTACGCAGCGTACAAGTAAAAAATTGTACCTATATAAAATTATATTATTAAAATATGTACCTATATTTTCTATAAATCAATCATAATATATTAATTTACATACAGTAGTTCGTGGTTTTTGCAAATGGGTGTTAGTGATATATAAATAGAATCCTAAAACTAAATTTGAAAGGTCCATGTCACCAGCACACCCCATTTCGAATTTTATTTTCAAACTTGGGTCAATCGTTAGTACTTCATTAGAGCACGAACTATTTTCGTTAGTGCTCTCATCCCTTTTATTTTATCACTAAATTATGCAGGGTGGTGCCAACGACATGCCAGTACCCACATTTCAAATTTCGGGTCAAAACTCGTATTAATCGGTAGTAATTCGTTAGTGCACAAATTATTTTCGTTAGTGCTCTCATCCCTTTTATTTTATTTACATTTTATGTTAAGGGTGTGACACGGCCCGACATTATGCGTACACCGAACGACTCACTGACTAACGATGTCGGGCGCGATCTGTCTTTCTAGTCAGTCACCAACCTAAGAGACGCGTCGATACGCACCGAGATCTCTGATCCAACTACGGAAAGGTGACTGGGAGGGGTCCGATGCAAGCTGCTCGATTGCGACGACGATTCCGTACCTTTTTGCCTTTAACCGTCTAACGGAACACAATGAGACAAAAACCGACCCCACCAACTCACTACTGCAAATTGTTGTTCTAAGTTCTAACCACCAGTATCAAACTCTGTCACTTTGTGTTGTCCATTACTTTTGTTCATTTTCGGTGTTCTGTTTCTGTTAGTAAAAAGTTATTACCCGTCAGTCGTAATAAAACACCATTTTTAGTCGTATTCAGACTTATTACGAGAGTTATTGTTTTTTTTTCTGTGCAACCTTGTACGCGATATATTGTGCCTACCATTTCAAACCACGGTGCAGAGGACACCGTGTCAACTGGCTCTCCGTGTGAATCACCCCGGAAAGAAAGTAAAGGTAAGAGTTTTATTAGCTTCGAACAGGAGTTTCGATCTCCCGCGAATGCTTTTAAGCATAGATTAAATATATTAATATACGTATATTTAATCTATGTTTTAAGTTAGTGTAAGAATTTTTATTCGAGAACGGCCCCGAGATTTCCACCGACAATTTCAGGCGGTGAAACCAAGTGCGAAGTGCGCGAGATAAAAACTCGGCAACTAACGTGTTATATTCAGACGGCCGCGTGATACGTGACGTAGGCGCCAGTCCGACCACTCCGCTCGACGTCATAGTTCGTGGGCATCCACGTCACGAATCTGATGTCACTACAACCGGTCTTTACCGTAGGTAGGTAAGAACGTTACGAACGACTACTAGCCACAGAGGGAAAGATTACGTGAACATTTACGTAAATCGGCTCGACGCGCATTTTAATTTTTAGGTGCCAGCACCCCCATTTAGAATTTCGGGTCAAATCTCGTATCAATCGTACGTAGTATTTTGTTAGAGCACAAATTATTTTCGTTAGTGTTTTCATCATTTTATATTATTTAGGGTTATTTATTTTTAAAGGGTGCCAGCACCTCCATTTCGAATTTTAGATTTAAACTGTGAGCAATCGGTAGTATATTTAAGTGTTTTTATCATCAAAATTCAACCATATATATTTTGTGTATTCAATAAATAATATTTACATTTTGTTTGAAAACATTTTTTAGTTATCTCCAATTCTAAAATTTAAATTTTCATAAAAAAAATATAAAAATTTAAATTTTCATAAAAAAAAATATAAAAATTATACATTTTAAAATATAATATTAAATAACCAATATATAATTATTCTTAAACCAAGTATACATTTGCCATTGCCTTTATTAATATTATTATTATGATATATTAATTAATATTAAAATATATTGTTATACTCGTATGCTATAGTACCCTACCTATTATTTTGAAGTAATAGGTAGGCAGGCCCCCCACATATTATATTGGGCCCCTGTACTAAATATTTTTTCGGGCCCCCATTTACCGAACATTATTAAAAAAACAAATATAATTTTTATTTTTAAAATAATAACATTAATTATTATTAGGTACTATTAATATGTAATTAAACACATTTATTTTACCGGGCCCCTATACTCTGGGTCCAAACGACCCCCCCATGTGGGGGGCCTGTAGGTAGGTACCAAATCTTACACTCTGACTCTACTGAATACATTGAACTAAATAATACTAATTGTACTATAGCATAATACGAGTATAACACTGATATATTAATTAATATTGAATCAATTATATATTAATAAAGGCAAATGTATACTTGGACGCTTTGTTAAAAATAATTATATTGGTTCCTAAATATTATAAGAAATTGTTAATTTTAGTTAAATTTAAAAATATTATAAAAACTTAATATTTATAATTTTATTTATGAAAATTTAAATTTTATAATTGGAGATAACTAAAAAATATTTTCAAACAAAATGTAAATATTATTTACTGAATACACAATATATATATATATATATATATATATATGGTTGAATTTGGATGATAAAAAAACTTAAATACTAACGATTGCTCACAGTTTAAATCTAAAATTCGAAATGGAGGTGCTGGCACCCTTTAAAAATAAATAACCCTAAATAATATAATATAGATGAGAGCACTAACGAAATACTAACGATTGATACGAGATTTGACCCGAAATTCGAAATGGGGTGCTAGCACCCTTAACATAAAATGTAAATAAAATAAAAGGGATGAGAGAACTAACGAAAATAATTTGTACCCTAACGAAATACTAACGATTGATACGAGTTTTGACCCGAAATTCGAAATGGGGGGTGCTGGCATGTCGTTGGCACCACCCTGCATAATTTAGGGATAGAATAAAAGGGATGAGAGTACTAACGAAAATAGTTCGTGCACTAATGAAGACCCGACTAACGATTGACCCATGTTTGAAAATAAAATTTGAAATGAAGTGTGCTGGCGACATCATAGACCTAAATTTGAACAGTGAATATATTTTACTATAAATTAATTATATTACCACAAAAATTGTTATAATTACGTAACAATACATATTATATTACAATTAAATAATATTTATTAATATTCATGAAATAAATAAACATAATAGATAAATCATAAATGTATAAAGACGATCTGAAACTCATGCCGCAGGGATATACGAGTAGGTGTTCAAATCATAGTATTTAATTTTAATTAGAATTTGAATGCAATGATAAACCACTGCATTCGAAAAAACGATTCTGAGCGAAGTTCAGTCAGATAATGTAGGTTTTGATTAATATATTGCCGTTTTTTCTACCGCTTAGGGTCAACTTTGAGAAATTCAAAAAAAATTACCTAAATAAAGTACCAACTACATACACTTTCCTACCGGAAACATATGCTATTCGTCAAAATCGGACCATTATTTCGGGTAGTAAAAGTGTCTTCATACTTAAAAAAATAAAGACAGATCATTGTAAAACCAATACATTCTTCGCTTCGCTCAGAATCTAAAATTGGACCAATTCAAGGTAATATAATATGTACACAAAGTAAGTAATAGCAACTTAAAAATAAAATAATAATTCCATAAATTTATATCATGTGCGATACCTATACAATCATTTTTATTATGTTTTCTATTTATGTTAGCAGCATTTTCATTTAATTTGAAAAGGAAATTATTAAAAATAAGAATTAATTAATAACTAAATTATTAACTATGAGTTGAAATCACAAATTATTTCTATCTGAGCAAATTCTACTACGTGTGGTTGACAGTTATCGCTCCGCTTTGACAATTGAAAATAACGTTTAGACTTAAAAGAATAAAAGATAATAGAGAATTAGAGAATAACTAAAATTTTAAAAAGAGAAGATGATACTGGTATAGATAGGATAGGATACAGGTGTGAAGAGGATAGTGATGCATTTTGATTAAAATTTGAATGCAATAATAAATCATCGCATTCGAAAAAATAATTCTGACTGAAGTTCAATCAGATAATAATAAATATATTAATTATAAATTTTAAATTAAAATATTCACATACTTATAAAAAAAATTAAAACGTTTACATATTTAAATTTAGATATCAACATAAATATTCCAAAATTTTATCACCTATATAAAGTTTCTACATAGTTAGGTATGTAAATACTCAATAAAGTCTCTTAGTTTAACTCTCAAAATTATAGTAAAATACTTAATAGCAAATTTGTCAAAATTAGAGCAGCCATAAATATAGTGAACTACTAGTGATAGTATTAAATTAAATTATTTAATATTAGTCAACTAATTTATTTGTCTGCTACTACCAACTTGTTGATAAGTCATTCGTCGCTAATGCCCAACACCTATTAAACAAGTCTGAATAAATCCCCTAAATGTCCTATATATGACTTAACTTATCTCAGAATCATTTTTTTTAATGCAATTATTTATTATTTCATTCATATTTTAATCAAAATACAACACTATCCTCTACACATCTGTATCCTAACATAATATCAATTGTTCTTTTCTTTCATCTATTTTATACTTTAAACCAGTGGTTTTCAACCTGTAACCAATAAATATTGTGGGGGTCGTCAAAAACAATGTACATTTCACCAAATCAATATTTTTATGATGTTCAAATACAATATTTTAAAATGGTGGTAGAGTTGGTAATTTTACTTATTTGATATTTAATTTGGAATTTGGGTTGCCATAATAATGTTATTGGCGATAATGAATTTAAACTTTACATATTCCCGAATAATAATAATATATTATTATTGGTGTGTAAAGGTAAATATTAATATATTTTTATCGTAATATCATTTAATAATGTAGAATTTAAAAAATATTATCTCTTTTTATTATTAAAAAAAGAAAGGAGTGGTCATACAAAAAAAAAAAAAAAAAACTAATAAAGAGAAAAAGCACATTGATGGTTGCGATTCATAAAAGGTTAAAAACTACTGAATTAAACATCTGTAAGCGGAAAAAATTATAATTGCAATAAATACAATATAATATTAGAACTAAGGTTAGCAATATACGGTAATTCTTCAATAATATTTTCAAATCTTAAAACTCAAAATTGTAAATTTTATTAAAGAATTGAGAAAAAAATTAGAATCCATATAAAATATTATAGATTATCAATTTTACTAGAATTTCATATTTAAACGGGTATTAATTTAATGCATTATAATAAGTTAATTGTCTTATTATATATTATTTAATTTTATATAGGTAATAAAAGTGTAATAAACATAATACAAATTATATTATAAATTATAATATATAATTATTAATTATTGACTATTGTAAGATGTTATGTGAATTAAAATGTACATACCAATATTGCAACTACATTGGAACCCATAAGCATATAAAAAACATATGTCCAACCATAATGGGATATATAAGCAGCTAATAGAGGCCCAATAGCTGCTCCTAAATTATTAAAAAAAATAATATAAAATACTACTGATTTAATGGTAATATTGTAAGTATTTACCAATTGATCCAGTTCCATCAATAATAGCTGAAACAGTGGACAAAGCTTTAGCATTTCCTTTTAAGGAACTGTGTGTGCCCAGTTCAGCAGATACTGCCGTAGTAATTAATGAATATGGACCATTAACAAGACCACCAACAATAACCAATAAGGTCATGTTAATTAACAAATTAACGTGACAAAACTTGTTAAAGGCATATAGCTAAAAAAAAAAAAAAAAATTATTATAAAAATATAAATACAACTAATGACGTTACACTTACAGATGGAATTGCTAAAAACAACATTACTGCACAGGTACATGCACTCTTTCCAGACATGTCAGTGAATATTCCAGCAGCAATTCCACCAAATATGGCACCAATATCAAATAATGTTGATAAATCTGCACTTTGTGATGGACTATATGTAGCTGAAAAAATATATAATAAAAAAATAACAATAACTAATACAGTAATATTACATCACAAATAATTTTAACTTACTTGATGACTTTATATAATTTGGTAACCAATATAAGAAAGTGTAACGGACTAATTTTGCAAAAAATAAACACATTGAAAATTCAATTACCCCCTGAAACATTTATATATATATATATATAAATAAAATTGAAAAACAAGTTATATATTATTAATTTAAAATATGCATACAGGAATTTTTAATGCACCAATGAAACCAACAGCCTTTTTTGGAGAACCATTCAAAGGCGTAGGAGTTGGATTGTCTTCAGTTTTTTCTTTCACTTCATCCTAAAAAGTTATAATAAATAAAAAATATACATAATTTAAATTTAAAAAATGATATACTAAATTTTTAAACCATCACCTGTTAAAAACTACAATTAAATAAAGAGATAATTTGTAATAGTTTACAATTTTTGGCATCAAGGTCTGAAAATTATACTGAAATATATTTTGTATTTACATAAAAATCTTTAGTCTCAATTTTTTTTTTTTATAGCTGTTTAAATTTGATATTTTTAGTTAAACGAAAATGTTATGAAAAAAATGACGACAAAACGACATTATAAGACTGAACTTCGCTTACAATCGTTTTTCAAAAGAAATGGTTTGCCATTGCATTCAAATTATAATTAAAATTAAACACTATGATTGCACGCCTGTATCCCTTCCCTAGCTTTTTTTTTTGTTTAATTGATTTGATAGAACTATAGTAAACTTACAACTATTGAATATTTTAAGCGATTATAATAAATAATAATAAATTAATGAAGAATTATAATTACAAACATAAAAATACAATAAGAATATAAGAAGAAAAAAAATTATATATATATATATATAAATTAACCAATATACAATATTAATATTTAAAGATTCTTCTTTTTCTCGTGTGGTCGACAAGACATGAACGTATAAAGATTTATACATAACTATGCATAACATTACATTTAATTTTATCATACCAATTCAGATTTTTATCAAATAAATAATAAATAATTTAATTATTTTTTGTGATAAATATACTTCTAAGTATTTTATGAATAATATTTTCTGTGGAGACAATAACATCTAATATTAGTTAAGAATTAATTACATTTATAAACAAACCCAAAATTGTAATTTTGCTGTACATTTATAGATCAAGCAAAACCTGGCCAAAGCCATATAAAACACCGAGTAAAAAACACAATGGTATTTATCTATTTCAAAGAGAAGTTAATAAATATTTTAGTATAATTAATTACACAAATTAAAGTAATTATAAAGCAATATGTTTTCTGTTTGTTTGTTGCATCATTTATTCGTTTGCGTCACACACTATCAACATTTGTTATTATCATACCCTTCATACCAATATATATAATATAAATGAAAATATTATTTTATATTTTAGTGATTTATTATTATATTTAGTAGAACCCTCCACAACATTAAGAATATTGTACACTGTGCATTTGTGTGCAAACATTTAATGAAAATTTCACTACAAAACTTAATTTGCAGATTGCAACTTACGATTATTTACAGTCGGCTTATGTTTTCTGAAAGTAATAGTTTTCTAAGAATGTGCTACAGGCACATTATTTACATTATGGAACAACACTGAGCAGAATATTTTAAATATTAGTTAATCATATACATCTCAATTTACTCAAATTCACTTATAGTAGTACCTATAATAATAATAATAATAATAATAATAATACTATAATTTTTTGTTTACGAGATTTACCAAGTACGATTTGAGTAAACAATACTTCATACATTATATTATATAATAAAATAGGTAATTCTAATATAAATTGTAAACTATAAATATTATAGTAATTATTAATAAAACAAAAACATAACGAGCAACTATTGTATCACTAACATTTTGTCGTTTTCTCAAAAATACTACATAATATTTATAATTTAATTGCATGCAAATGTATAATTACTTGAACAACATTTAATTCACAAAATGTTTAGGAAATCAAATTACATAATCAAAATTATAAAACATAAATTTGTGAAAACGACTTATTGTAATACTAATATTAATAAATATAATATAATTATAAAATTAATTTAGTCCTAGGTCTAAAAAAATCATATACAAAATTTACATAAATATAATGTAATAAATAAATAAATTGAATAGTTATTAAAGCAAAGAAAATACTTTACCTTATTAGTAGGTAACAATGACAACTCCTTAGAAGACACACTGCCAAGAGGTATAGAGACATCTTGTGGGGAAGTACTGGATTTTTTCTAATTAAAACATGCACAACAAAAGCATAAGAATGTTGTAAAAATCGTATTAATATAATATTATTTATGTTACTCAGAGATTCATGCTATTTAAGCAATAATGTATAGTAATAAATAAAGCTATAATAATCAAAGAAAATATATTTTGTATTATTTTCCGTAGGTAATGAAAATAAATATAAATATAATGAAAAAAATGTATATTTCAATAAAATAAAATTCAATTAAACATTTAATTTTAGAGATTTCAAATTAAATAATATCAATTATAATAAAAATGTTGAAAAAGTAGGTAGACACTTCACAAGTATTAATATGAATACTTTTAATACTATGAACTATTTCGCATACTAACACATTTTTAAATAGTGATCAAAATATATAATTAAATTTTAACAATAATATCCAACTTTTAATGTAAAATAACCATTAAACATATTCTTTTAAAAGAAAAAAAAGTTAAAATGATTCTATATAAATTAAATGACAATGCTAAGTTAGGCAATTCATAATGTATCTCTAATACGTTGTAGAAAGGACTTTTAAATTAATGAATTAATGCACCGTGCACTTAAATATAAAATTAAAAAAAAAATTAATAAAAATAAAATGAAAACACAGAAAACCTCATTAATATTTATAACGCACAACACTCAAACCCAAAATTAATAACTGACATACCTCTTCTGAACTATCCTTCAAAATTTCATTTTCTTCAGGTATGACACAATCATGACAAAGAAATTGGGTTCGTACTCCATTTCTTTCTAAGGTCTAACCATGTTGTAATAAGACACAAAAAACAAAGCCCTCATTAAGCATTAAGAAATGACAGATTTTTAAGATATAAATAATGTTAAAAATGTTGTTATCGTATTGTAATTATTATAAAAAATAATGTTTTAGTTAATGAACATAATTTATTATTTTAAATAACAATACGATAAAACAAATTAATTAAATACCAATACAAATACAATACAAATTAATGAATATCAACATTTTTGTTATATATAATTGTAATATAAATTGACATGGTATCTAAATAATTATTTCAAACTTCACAGTCTATCATATTATAAAGAAAAAGTAAGCTTACTTTTCGATCTCCATTCTGAATTTTTTCATTTAAATTTGAATCATCACTTATATCTGATGGATGAACAACAAGGAATAGGAAATTTAAAATTCCAGAAGAAATCATAAATATTCCATTAATGATAAATGATAATCCCCAATTGGTTTCGACAAATTGACTAGCAAGTAAAGTACCAACAATATTTCCAATTGATGTGTGAGAATTCCAAATACCAAATATGAATCCTAAAATAAATTAAACATTAACAAAATAATTGAATTATAATTTTAAGTTAATACATTAAAATTAATTTGTATAAATTATTTTTAATACCTCGGTTTCCTTTTCCAAACCAATTACCCATTGCAGCCACAATACCTGGCCATCCAGTACTTTGACAGATACCGGCAAAAATCTAAAACAATAAATACATGAATATAAATCTAAACTTAAACTAAAAAAGTATATTATGACTATAAGTAACAAATATATTTTTATTTTTACAACACCTGAACAGCAATAAAATACCACATGGAATGTATATTGAAATAATGAGCTAATCCTAACATCGAACAAGCTACACCAGATAGCATCATTGCAACAGTTAGAAAATTCCGTATATTGACATGCTCAGCAATTAAACCACTAAAATAAAAATATTAATTATGTAAATAAGTTTATTGTTTATATAGCAATGTACTTAATTGTAATTACATACAATTAGAAATAACCAAGTGCACACTTCTTTAAATAAACGTTACTTATTTAAAAATTAATTTAAAACCCTAATTTAATTATCCAATTGAGACCTGCTTTTTTAATTGAATTTATTTGTCAAACAACAAAAATTATTGTCAGATAATAATCATTTCAAATTCTAATTAAAATTAAACGCTATGATTTGCACATGTATTCCATGCAGCAGGAGTATCAGCTCTTTTTTTTTTATACTTTAAACAGCTATAAAAAATAACCGTAAATGTAATAATTCACAATTAATTGGAACTGAGTTAAGTAAAATATATTTCAGCTTAAATTAAATTTTCAAAATTTTTAAAAAATATTTGTCAATTTTATTTAATGTTATTGTAAAATATTGTAATATAAAATAATAATTTTATTTGCTAGATAACCATTCGCAAAATAAATTTGTATTGAAAAACACTGATAAAAATATTTTGTTTTATTCGGAAGTTTATTCCTTAAATAAGTTTTGGCCTTAATAACACATAATATTGTAATTAATCAGTGTTTAGTGTTAATAAATATTTTAGCAAAATATTTACAAATATTTTATATAAGAAATAGGATCTATTTTTTATTTTTTTAAATTACTATCAAAAGAAATGTATAAATAATAAAATAATATGCTTAACTATGCAATTTACAAATATCTACCCTTGTATTTACCTGAAAAACATTCCTATTGCATAAGCAAAGAGGAATGATGAATCTAATGTTCCAAACAAAGCTTTATGATTTTCTTTATCTGTAAAAAATTTATATTATTATTATCATTAATTAAAATATATAAATTTTACAAGTTTTGATTCCATTTTGATTTTTTATTTGTATTTATTATAAAAATTAGTTCTTGAGTATAATATTTTACTATTTTTTAACAATCAGAAAGTTACAATTGTATTAATTAATTTAAGATAATTATTAATTTTGTAATAAATATAGATTTAATAAATTATTTTTTATAACTTACTAAATGGTGCCCAGCTACACCAATCAGGATCTGTATTGTTAATGGGTGCATATTTATCAAGTTCAGAACAATTTTGGTACAATACAATTTTAACAACGCTAATGGGTTTTCTAGATGCATGATAAGCTACATAGGTGATGAAAGTCAAAATAAGAACGCTATACTTGAACCTAAAACAAATTAAAACATAATTATTAATTTAAAAATAATACATATTTTTTAATTACCTATACAAGTTACTACCTATATTAACTATAAAAATTATACATTTACTTGTCAATAACTAGTACTAATATAAATAAGAAAATTATATATTAATTATTAGAAATCATTATACTTTACTGAAATATTTACTAAATACTCGTATTAAATGATTTTTGTTTTTTTATTTATTTTTAATATCAAGCTAATAAGTCATTTATTTTTATTCATTTCTAGATAATATTTTAAAAATTAATAGGAACATTTATATCTAGTATAAAAAAATGAATATTAATGATGTTTCCATTTATTACTTATTAGAGATTATTTCAAAAAGTACCTATCATAAAGATTCACGGTATAAAAAAAAAAATCATATAAGAATTATACTGTGTGTACAATACTACGACAATCTTTAAAATAATAAATATAAATAAACTTATAAATTATCTAAATTCTAGATATTTTATTTAAATCCTTGATATACAATCCAAAATCATAATTACATTAATGTTGATAAAATATTATGAATGCATTTTTGTATTTAAGATTTAACTAATAATTTACTTGAGTATCTAATAATTGTATATTTTATAGTAATACTGTTATAACTTGTGTAATTAATGTACTTACAAATTTATAAATAGTGATTATTGAAGAATAGTTATAGTATACCAATACAAATATTTAAATACATTTTTGTAAAATTATAACCCTTAAAGAAGTATGTTTATATCTTTTGGTTGGTTTTTAAATCACAATCTAATTTTTGCATTATTCAACATTTTCATAAAGCTTTTATTGTAATATTTTATAGTAGGCAAGTTCTGTGTGAATTAAACTTGGAGATTCACTCCTCATTACCGTCGCATCATTCCGAAAATCAAAAATATTGTTTGAATTGTTATGAAATATAATAATAATAACTAGAATAATAATAGGTAATAGAAATAACTAAAATTATTATATTATATCTACTGAATTTTTTTCATTGCACTAATATTACAAAACTATATCAATATTTATATTAATTTCCTTGTACAAAATAAACCATTTAAAATTAAACCACCAAAATGTCAAATTAAAGTGATGATTATACAGAACTATTAATTTCCATCGTACCATCTTACCATCATTTTTAAAACAGTGAAACTATATACCTATATTATTTTATATTACATGAAAAAAAGTAATTATCAAAATCCTTAAGGTAATTAAAATAGAAATACTATGCTAAGAATTAATAATCTAATATAAGTAGGTAGATATACTCACAAACTGTTTCGGTCAATGATGCAGTTGAGATTGGAACAGTTAGACACCTTTTGCAGAAACCGTACACCGAAAGGGACGGAGTTTCTTGAAGACGACATACTGACAGATTATTAACAAAGAATATTATGTACCTATTATTTTAAGAAAAAGAAAGTTAGTTTTTCAAATTAAAAAAAAAATTATACGTGTATAAAAATAAAATGAATAGTTGCCCTTGCCCTTGCCACAACTATAAACAGAAAACAACGCCAAATTGAATCAAGAAACAAAGAGCTTTATTTCATGCGCGTGAAGATAGCTCCGTAGAAACCGGTAGACATAAACCATGTCTATGGTAGAAACTTAGCATGTTACCATTGATAAGAAAAACGTTAAAACCATGTATATTATGGCACGTATAAAAGAAATATTAAGGGGTATCCCGTATCCACAATTATTTAAATGACAATAATTTATACAGTTAACAAGGCAATGTAATTTATTTGAAATATTAATAATTACGTTTATTCAATGTCCATAAATGATTAATTACTCAACAAGAATTTATAACGCATCATAAAATTTTGTTTCTATTAGATTTTGAGCGAATCGAAAAATGTATTGGTTTTATAATTCTCTGATATTCACGAATAGCACAAGTTTCCGGTTGGAAAGTGGTTGTAGTTGGAACTTAATTTATTTCAATTTTAGATTCTGAGCGATTACTAGTCTTTTTTTTTTATGTCTGAAAACACTTTTACGCCCGAAATAATGGTCCGATTTTCACGAATAGCATATGTTTCCGGTTTCAAAGTGGATCTAGTTTGTACTTTATTTTGGTCATTTTTCGAATTTCTCAAAATTGACCCTAAGCGGTAGAAAAAACGACGAAAAAACGGCATTTTTCACGAAAACTGAAATTTCGACGAATACGATTTTGATATTTCACCATAACTCAAGAAATTTTTTAGATAGAGACTTGAAAATTTTTTTTGGGTGTTCACTTAGATACTAGTATATATATGTGGTAAAATTTTGGAACCGTTACATTAATTTTTCTACAAAATATAGGACGTTGAATATGTCGTAAAATTCTCGTTTTTATGTAGGTACCTATATAATGTTTGATAAAATTGGCAATTTATGATATTAAGGTTTGAGTAATATTTATTTAGTTATATCCACGATTATAGATCAATAATCGTGGTTATATCTTAATTTTTTTATGTTAGGTTAAATTATAGTTTCTGTGTAAATGTGTATTTCCCTTTATTTTAATGTTAAGATATATCGTAAAATACATAAGCGTGTTAGTCGTGACTTCACGAATCGGATGATTCGTTCAGCACAAATGGCGATATAAAAAATAATCATTACTTTTTTAAATCCGGATCCAGCGACGGTTACTGAATGTGTAGGTGAATTCGCAGATTGTATAAAAGAAATAAATAATGCTGGTGAATTTGTTGGTGAATGAAACTTGCATACAACACCGTGAACAATTTTCGAAATAAGTCCTCTTGAAGATGTGGCGTACGGCGTGTTGGTCGTCGAGACTACGGAACAACACTGCTTGCTGGTTGGTCTTGTTGGGTCGTATTTATAACCTTTCGAGTCCGATCTTCAGAAAGGCTTTTCTCACGGTTCGATGCATTATATCGTGTTAATGAATAGCTTATGTTTATGTTTCGACAAAATGATAAAATATTGATTTTCCCACGAGTCGACGATCAATTATATTTAATTATTTATATTAATCTCCTACTCGACGACTATGGTCTCCTTTGTTATTGCATTATAGAATTGCCTATTATTATATTGAGTGTTGCTGATTCCAGTGTCGATTTTTTTTTTTTTAATAATATAAACAAATTTATTGTGGTATTATCTAACTATACATGGTCGCCGTCCTCGGAAGTTGTGTACGTGGGTTTCATAAAGAGTTGAGGGATTATTAGCTTATTCAGACTGTGACGGTGTTTCGATATGTATAATGTATGTTGATTCGTTTATTAAATACAATGAAATTAATTGAAAACTTGATCGTTATTTAAGCAATATTATCATCTTATTTTTGATTCTGAGCGAAGCGTATTGCTGTTTTACAATGATGTGTGATTATTATTATTTTTATTTACTTTTTTTTTTTTTTTATGACTAAAAACACTTTTATGACCCGAAATAATGCTCCGATTTTCACGAATAGCACATGTTTACGGTAGGAATATAGTTTATGTAGGACTGAATATTTTGTAAAATTCTCGTTTTTATCTTTTATGTATATAATGTTTGATAAAATTGGCAATTAGGTCTGTACATTTTACTGAAGTATACTTACATATATTACTTTACACTTGACATGATATCAAAATATTAGAAAAATTCCAAGGCTCAAATTTTTTTTATAGGTGTTTAAAATTGAAATTTCAGTAAAATCAATATTTAAAGTACATAGGTATTTATATGGATTTTTCTTATTTTTATGTATCAAGACATTTTTTCGACCAGAAATAATACTCCGATATTTTCGAATAGCATATGTTTTCAGTAGAAAATTTAATGTAGTTGGTACTTTATTTAGGTAGTTTTTTGAATTTTTCAAAATTGACCCTATGCTGTAGAAGAAACGACGAAAAAATGACGAAAAAACGGCATTTTTCACGGAAACTGAAATTTCGACGAATTCGATTTCAATATTTGACGATAACTCTAACAATTTTGAAGTTAGAGACTAGAAAATTTTATAGGGTGTTCATTTATGTATTATATGTGTACCTATATGGTTCCTATATGTGTAATATTTCACAAAAAATGTTCAAATTTTAATCAATTCCTTCATTATCTGGTTGAATTTCGCTCAGAATCGTTTTTCGAATGCAATGGTTTATCGTTGCATTCAAATTCTAATTAAAATTAAACACTACGAATTACGATTTTTATATTTGTATGTCATGCGACAGGAGTGTCAGCTCGTCTTTTTTATATTTAATAATACAATAAATATAAAAAAAATTTTTTTTAATATTTCATAATATCATTACAATATATATAGAACTAATAGTTACATCACAATTTTATTTTTTAAATAATATATATAATATATTAATATTATAATTTCATTTTAATGTTTTCCTTTTTTTTTTTGGTTGTTTATTGTTCACCTATGGACAATAAATATAAATGTTAAATTTAGTGCCTTATAATTTTAAGGAATATGCAATATAATGTATATATTTATGGTTATACTTATCACGGCTAGTGATAATAAAGGAGCCATCTTCACGCGTTTATTACTTAACCACGGTATAAAGAAGAATTATTATTCTTTATACTGTGATTTAACCTTACGTCATTTTGCAGATATAATTCTACGATTTCGACGGGATCGTTCATCGTTTTACATTTCGCAAAATTATTTCCATTTTACAGGTGAGTGCTTGGTATTCATTGTGTCAAATTAAAATACATATTGTCCAATTGATTTGTTTTAATATGTTTTTTATTTATTTATTTATTTTTTTTGTAAGCCGAACGGACAACTGTTGCACGGATAGAAAATAAGTCGAAGTGCATACCTACAAGATTCAGTTCGTTTTGCATCGTCATATACCACGTTGTTTGAAGTAAAATAGATACATTTTCAATTCGATCTGTCCGTAAGAATAGAAAAATATGAAAACGACTCTCATTACTATTATACTATTGCCATTTGTCCTGATGCTATTCAACGATATCACCGGCCGCCATATTGCTATCACTCAACATTCTATGAAAATTAAACGTACGTATACAGTGTACTATATTATATTGGGTAATATTGAAATATAAATAAAAAAAAGAGCTGATACTCCTGTCGCAAGGATATAGGTGTGCAAGTCGTAGTGTTTTAATTATAATTTGAATGCAATGATAAACTATTGCAATCGAAAAAAAAAATGATTCTAAGCGAAGTTCAGTCAGATAATGTAGGTATTGATTAAAATTTTAACGAAAAATTTTATTACACATGTAGGTAGGTACCACATAGGTACACATGTAATACATAAATGAATACTCTATAAAATTTTCAAATCTTAAGTTCAATATAAATGCTCATAAAATCCCTTGTCACCTAAGCGCCCATATCATAAAAAATGTTGTCAATTTTATTTAACATTAGTGTTAAATATTTAAATATAATATGAGTAGGAAGAATCCATATAAATACTTTAAAAATTAAGTTGATTAAAATTTCAACTTTAAATACATATAAAAAAAATTGATTCTTTAGATTTTCTTTATATTTTGGAAATTTGTTAAGATATATGTCAATAAAATGTTTTGGTTGTTTTACGTATTAATTTTTATTGTAAAAGTATTGAGAAATAATAAGAAGAATATTCGTATGGATTCTAAGATTTTCATATAAATTAAAAATACCAACTTTAAACAGCTATGAAAAAAAATTGAGACTAGGGATTTTTCTCATATTTTGATACGATGTTAAGTAATATGTAGACATACTTCAGTAAAATTTTCAGACCCTTATACCAATAATTACCAATTTTATCAAACATTATATACATAAAAACTAGAATTTTATGAAATATTCAAAGTACTATATTTTGTAAAAAAAATTAACGTATAGGTTCCAAAATTTTATAACATATATATAGTACCTATGTGAATACTCAATAAAATTATCAAATCTCTAAATTATAAAATAATATAAATAGATAATGATGTGAAAACAATGTGTTATCACTATTTGTGAATCTGAATTTTCTAAGTATAATATATATTATAGCATTAATTATATAAATATTATATTACACTTAAAGTGTTAAAATTATATTAATTTTTAATATCTTAAAAACATCAACCTGTATTCTCTTGTGATATATCGGTATCATATTAATAAACAAATTAATATTTTAATCTAGGTATAAATCATTTTATAATTATACAAACTAATATTTCGATTCATTGAAATTATCATTGTTTTATAAAATAAACCTACACTAATGATTTAACAAGAGATATAATAAGATTAATGTTTAAAGAACAGCTAAACATTGCAAATAATCATAATGTAGATATTCTTTGTTTTGATGATGATCATTCATGATGTTTGTTGGAATTAATAGTTCCAATATTTGTTAGTTGGTGGTTGGTTTTTACAATTTGTTATAGAGTTTTTAAACTCATTATTTGTTCAATATGTCAACTTTTCATTAGAATAACTAAATTTTTAGATTTTGAGAGTAATAAAATATATATTATTTTCACAATTTTTTTTGGATATAAAATTATAATTGCGGCATGGTCTTAAAGGCCGATAGCCAGAAAAAAAAAATATATAGTTATAATTGTTAAGACATACTCAGACAATTTTTGGTAGTAACTTTATATTAGTTGATAATTTATTCTTTTCGTTTTTGAATTATTCAACAGTTTTCTTAAATAACAAATAACTGCCCAAACATTATACATAAATAAAAAATGACATTCTATAATCTATGGGATCTCCATGATAAATATTAACTTAATAATAAAATTATAAATACTTTATTCAAATTAAATTAATTAGTTTTTATTATAATTATTTTTTTTTTTTATGTTGTAGTACTTATAATAAGAGATATACATAATATTTATTAAGTATTTACATAATGATTACAATAATTAATCATATGGTCCTAAAGTGCTTATCTTTTTGTTTCAAATCTATTCTAATATTTAGAAAATATTCTTTCAGTTTCAGTAATGTAGCATTATATCATTTGCATATTTCGTATTCCAGGGTACTAATTAGTCTAATATTTTTATTACTCTTATTAAATATTTATATATTCTAATTAATATTTAACAAACAAGCTAATCATAATTATTATTAAATTTCAATTAATTCTTTTTTTTTTTTTCAGGGGACCTGTTAATGAAAACACCTATGGGGATATCTGCATGGTTTAATAGCCGGAATTTAAAAACATGCAAATCTCCTCATATATTTGACAGCACAATCCGGTGTCCTGGTTACAATCTACCAGAAAAGAATATGAAGAAATATGCGGTAAGTTAATATGGGATTTCAGTATATCAATGACCAATGAATACATGAATCCCTGAGATTTTGAAGAACCCAATTATAAATTTAGAGTAACTTTTAGTATACAAAATGTCTTTAATTATTTAAACTGTTGAATGTAGATTATAAATGTTATTAAGTTTTTTGTTATTTAATGCCTAATTTGTATTAAATAATATATAGATGATTGTTGTAAGTTCCTTCCCATATTGATATACCATAAGTGAAAACTGATTGTACCAAGGATAAATAAATAATTATTTTGTAATAGTTATTAAATATATATTTAAACTTCTTTAAAAATGAATAAGAATTTACGTAAAATATTATTTAAATAATTGATATGACTATCCCATTTTAATATATTACTAGGCCAAGGTATTTTAGTTCCTTAACATTTTCAAGAATAACACATTGTGAATTACATGTATTGCTAGAAGCTGAGACACATTTTAAAGAATGTACTATTAAGTTGTTAGTATTAAAAGTATAACACTTTTGTGGATTAAAAGAAATGTATTTAGATTTCAACAAGTTTAGTTTTAATTTATTCTTGCAAAACCAGATATAAATATTATTAAGAATTCTATTTGCTTCATAATACAAAGTATTTGTAGTTTGTTCAGATAATAAAATCTCAAAATTTCAGTATTTAAATTAGTATTGATTTTTAATAGATCATTTATAAAAATTATAAATAATAATGGTCCCATAGGTATACCACAAGATACCTTTAGAATATCACTATATTTATTATTTTAAAAAAAACTCTGAGTTCTACCACTTAAAAATGATTTATTAAAATTATTATTTAAACCACGAATAGTATTCTTCTCTGTTAGTATGCATCTGTTGGTTTATTCACGAGTTCATTTTAAATTTTTTTTTATTTTTTTTTTCCAGCTGAACGATGTAGAACCCCCAAGGAAGTCGATGGTACTTGTATGATGGAATACTACTGTGAGCCGTACAATGCCATATTTTCAGTTCACGATATATGTCATGTATACAATGTCAAGTGCTGTCCACCTACAAACAAGACGCGTGATATCATGCCTTATGAGATGTAAATTAATACAAATAAAAATCCGCAATAAAATTTGTACGAGTATGTAAAGAAAATATTTACTCTAAATTTCAATAAAGTTTTTTAACTTAAAGAAAGTATTTCTTTTTACCATTACTTTTGGTATATTTAACCGTAATAAAGTATTTTTCTAGATCCAATTCATTTTTTTTTTTTTTTTTTTTTTTTAATGAATTTAATTAAAAATTAAGAAAATAATCAACTAAACAGTTTACAATTTTGTACTACACTATAAGTGGTAGGACACACAATTTTAGGCCTTGATATATTGTGTTTTGTCATATAAAGTTTAAATTACATATTATGGTAGGTAGTTACATTATATATGCAATATATACAAACAATAATATTTATATTATTACAATATTATACAATAATTGATTGAATGTATAGTATGTTACAGTTAAAAAATGTAGTACAAGGTATTGTCTACAAAAAAGAAAAAAAAAATAATAAATTATTCTGCTACATAATTAACTTTTTACTTGGTCTAAACTCTAAAGTTAGAGTTAGATGATTATCAGATAATATATGTACCATTTAAAATTTTAACATTTACCAGTCTCTACGTTCAATATAATAATTTAATAATTTATCATAAAACCCCTAAATAAGTCACCTAAATACCCATATCTGGCAGTAGTTTACATTTTAATGTATAAAGATAAATTAATACAAATATTAAGATATTTTATTGAATTTAGGATCCAAATCATAAAAATTCAGATCTACTATAAATGTATTATGGATTATAGGAAAGAAGGAGGCAATTACTATTATTTATTTGGTGGATGTCATCAATATACTGCACATAAACGTTTGAACACGGCTACAGTAAAAGTAAAATTGGTATCTTCAACAATTCAAGATTTACAGGAGCATCCACACTTGATCTTAAATGACATTTATTTATTAACTCAATTTGAAAGTCAGGATTTAAAAAACAACAGCAAATTATTTTAGTTATTTTAATTATTAAAAATAAATAAATAAAATAACATTTCATAATATTTTATAAGAAAAAAAAATCTTGAATCTTACCATTATAAATAACTTTTCACGGAATATACCAAAGTGGTTCTTGCTGAAAATTGTATAAAGGCTTAAGTAGTACGACATATAAAATTAAAAAAACATTAAATTTACCTCTTGTGTTTTGGCTTTAACTTTTCTTTCAATGACTTGTTGTAAAGCTTCTGATCGCAATGACAAGGCATCTATTTTTTCAAGAAGTTGTTGATAAGGAGATAATGGCTGTGTTCCCATAACAACATGTCCAAGTTTTGAATCAATTTTTGCATCTAATCTAGCATTTCTAATAAGATTTACAATCCAGCATTCAGCCTCCTCTGGATTCATATTCAACTTTTCAGCCAGCATACTAAATAATTATATTATTAGGAAATAATTATAAAAATAGGATGTTATTACTCACTCTATACTAATACATTGATGGATACGACAAAATGTTTCAAAGATCAATAAACGAGCATTTTCGACAAAATCATCAAGACATGCAGTTAAGAAAAAATCATTAAAAAGAACAACATGGCATTCATGTAACTTATCTCTAGCTCCTTCAAAGTCAAAGTTTACATAGAGATTTTCTAGAAATTCAGTTATAGGGTCACGGTACTTATATGATTCCTACATAATAATCAAAATATTAACATTTTTCTAAAAATAAATGGTTAATTGAAAACTTACTTGTTGGATAACTTTAACAAGATCTTTCATTGCTGCTCTTCTTGAACGATTAATAACTACTGCAGTAGCCAAATAACGGAGAATATGAGGACACGTGGTTTGTATAGCATTTAAATAACTAATAATGAAAACATTTTATAAATTAATAGAAATTTTGATGTGAAATTTTAAATATATTACTTGGGCCTATACAAAAACATATCAATGATAAGATCACGTCCTTTAACATGATTGAAAAATACAAACAAACTCCAATGAATCAACCATGTACGTTGTTGTAGTAAATGCAATGGAGAAGCATTAATATTGGAATCAATATATTCTCGTAATTTATTTAAATCTTCAAGAGCAGTGTCCCAATTTTGAATAAGAATTTCAGATGCCAATTTGCCCCAAAGAACATTTAAGTAGTTCTAAATAATAACATGAGTATTATTATTAAAAATACTTTATACATTATACAAAAATTAATGTAAATTACTTTATCAGTAGGCGACATAACTAATAAATAAAAATATAAATAACTTGTTGTACCAGCATAATTTCCACAATCATAATGATACTTGGCAAATTTATACATACTCTCCATCATTTCTACTTTAAACTAAACAAAAATAATTACATATTTTAATAATTGACATTTAATAAAACAATTATTATTAAATAATTATACTTTATAGTTTTATAATAACAATTTTAAATTTAGATTTTACAAGACATAAAATAGTTAACATTTTAAAAATATTTTATTTTTTAGGTAACGATTTAAAAGGAAACAACCAAATGAAACAAATAAACATTATGATATTATTCTTTTAACAAAAAGCAATAAGAAATATGATTTTTCATCTTATATAGGTATATGAAAAGTTTTTCATATCATAAATGAAATAAATATAATTTATTTGATAGAGATATAAATATTTCATTCTATACTTTGTTCACAATAAAAAAATATAGTCAGCAACAGATTTCTGCACAAAAGCATGCCTTTACTATAAACACAGATCTCAAACGTAGCCAATAGGACGTCGTATTAGTCTATTGTTAACAAGACATGTGAATAGATAATTTAAAATACGCTGAATACACTTTATCAATGATGAGGGGTGGTGTGTAGATTGTACTTATCCTTGATACTAATGCTTATTATTAAAGGCTGTGAACAAGTAATTGACTCGAAAGGAGTAACCAATGGGGTACCTAACTGTCACCGACTATGTTTTTTTATTGTAAGCAGAGTATAGTTTACTTATATTTTTATGTAATACTATTTGTATGAGTAAGTTAATCAAAAATGTATTAATAACTCATTCTATACAATTTAAAAAAATAAATAATATTCATTAAGAACTTACATTAAATTGTTTAGTCAAATAATTTAATAAAGTTTTAGAATCTCTCATAGTCTCCATAGTTTTCATGACTTCATCGTCTCCCAGAAAATTTTTAACAATATTAACTTCACTTTGAAGTTGATGAAGTTGTGATACAATTTGATCTCTTCTGGTTTTCATTTCCTAAAATTAGTTTTTCTATCAATTATCGTCATCGTAAATAGAAAGTATAATATATTGTAATGTACTGAATTACCTCGGGCACTTCTTTGTCAGCATTTAATTGTTTGTAGATTTCAATAACATAGTCCATCATGTTGGTTTTATTAAGAATATCTAATTTGGCTTGCAAAATTTCATTTTCATTATAAATCTAAAAAATGGAAAAAATAATTAAACATTAAATTGTTAAAAATACATAATATATTTATATTAATGGTTAAATGTACAATAGCTTTGCCAATTAATAGGTACTAAAATACATAACATTACTCTGCATTATTTATATTAGTGATAGCTGATTCTTTGGGTGCTTTATTTATCAATGTTCCAATGGATTCATTTTTATGAATAGTTTCGAAGTTTAAATAATGAAATTGATGTGTAAAATATTAAACATATTGACTATCATAATATATATTTATGTTTGTCATTAGTCGACACAGTCTTACCTTTTTTGCCCATAAGAACTCTAGCAATGGGGCAACCAAATGCCGGTCTAGATATTCTATCATTTTACTCGTTAAATCAAACTTCGCCATTTTGATATAAATTATAAAAACCAGACACTACGAGAATAAATAGAAAATATATAGTAAAAATTTAATACTTCTCTCTTCTGCTTGCTACACGAGAAAACAAGTATTATAGCACTATACAAGAAGTGTGACCTTTTTTAAGGTTCTGTCATAAAATCTACGAGTACGTTACCATAGATTAAATCAGGCCTGTGCAACTCGACGAAATTTACATGTTATGTTGGCGCTCTTATTGTCGGGACCGGACCCGGGTTTTACACTCTTTTAATCATAGACCTTATACTAATAGACGTGCCGTCTAATGAATCGTAGCGGTCAAAGATAGAGGGCGCTTCTCTTGTGTGAATTGTGGTTTTTACAATAATAAAATTATTGTACAAAACATTCTGAAATATGCAATTGCAAATTTAGAGCTAGTACTTATTAAATAGGTATTAATAATCATTAATATTCGTTAAATAAACTAATAACAATTAGAAGAGAATATAATAATTATAACATAAACATATAAGTTATAACCACGATTGATACAATAATTTTAATATTGTATAATCGGAATAACCACGATTGATACAATAATTTTAATATTTTTTATTGTAAAAACCAAAAGTCACGCATGAGAAGCGCCCTCTATCTTTGACCGCTCATTAATACAGCTATAGTATATGCAAGGCACGTCTATTAGTATAAGGTCTATGAAAATATAGGACTTTGAATATTTCGTAAAATTCACGTTTTTATGTAAGGTCTATGCTTTTAATACTCTTTTAGAACTAATAATCTAATTAAAGATAAATTATTTTTTCAAACTGCACTCGTCTTTATACAAAATTCCTGTATTTAATTAATCCTGTTTAATTAATTAAAAATTGAATTTTGTAAAAAATATTGACGTTAGATAGCAGCCCGAACCCGACAATAAGAGCGCCTTTTTTCATGTCAAGTTGCCAGACTCATCCAGAGGGTTAGGTTATTTTAAACATTCATTTTAGATTCTGAGGGAAGCAAAGAATGTATTGGTTTTACAATGATCTGTCTTTTTTTTTTATTCTAAAAACACTTTTACGAACCAAAAAAATGCTCCGATTTTCACGAATAGTTTATGTTTCCGGTTGAAAAGCGGACCTAGTTCGTACTTTATTTAGGTCGTTTTTCAAATTTCTCCAAATTGACCCTAAGCGGTAGAAAAACGGCATTTTTGACGAAAAATGAAATTTTGACGAATTCGATTTCAATTTTTCACGATAACTCAAGCAATTTTGATGTTAGAGAGACTTGAAAAATTTTTTGGGTGTTCACATAGCTATTATGTATATGTGGTAAAATTTTCCTAATTAGATACTTTTACTTGAATGCACTAATAACTATGCTAAAAAATTAGGTGTTATGAAACGGTCACATACTAAAGGTGGTAGGCCAAAACAAATATCAATTATTACTAGAGAGGAATTAGAAAAATGTATTGGCCTATGTTTATTAAGGGCTCAGTAAAAATTGCCTATTTTAAGGAAAGCATTTAGCAACAACCCTTTATATTAGCACCCAATTTTTCCATTTACTATGTCAGGTAGAAAATTTGAGCACATTCTTAGGTGCTTTAATAGCTCTGAAGGTATTATTACTAATCATAGTAATAGATTTCATAATGTTTCATTAATACAAGATATATTAAAAAACAAGTTCCAAAATAATTTTAATCCTTATGAGGATCTATCATTGGATGAATCAATGTTATTTTGGAGAGGACGGTTAATTTTTAAACAATATATATAAAATAAGCATAAATATGGAATTAAATTTTATGAGTTATGTTCACCAGACGATTATGTATTAAATATTGAAATTTATAAAGGAAAAATTGATCAAGTTTCATATGGTTCAAAAATTCTGGTACTTAGACTAATGCAACCTTATTTAAACAAAGATCACCATTTATACATGGACAACTATTATAACTCAGTTGATTTGTCAAATAATTTGTTTATATATAAATTTTATATAAACAAAAAACCAGTGATGGGAAAGTTCTTTTTAAAAATGAACTAGTTCAAGTTCAAGTTCAATGCATTAAATATGAACTAGTTCAAGTTCAAGTTCTTGGTTTTCAAAATGAACTAGTTCAAGTTCATGGCTAAAATGAACTAGTTCAAGTTCACGATCATCGATTTGAACCAAAATGTTTATAAATCACAATACATTAGTACTATAATAGTATAGGTAATAGTATAATATAATTTAATTATTTTGCAAGTGACAACTAAATGGTAAATATGAAATATAATATATATAGCCGTATAGGTATGAATAATAAAATTAATTTTAATATGTATCAATGGCAGTTTTAATGGTAAGGTGCCCCCTCACCAGTACTTTTAAAAAAATAAATACCTACCTATATGTTTTTATTTTGTCTAGTATAAATTATAATTGTTAAAATTATAACTAATAATTAATAATTATTAAAATATTAACTATTTAAAATCAAACTTCTACTTGGTACACTTTATGCAACAATAATAATACAGTCGTTACTAATTACTGGGTAATCTTAACATCTATTATTAAAAGAAAAAAGTATTTAAAATAGAAAAACATATTTTTATGTAGTGTATTAATGTGTTAACAATTGACATTGTATTTTATTAATTTGGTCGCCTCAATCAAAATTATATACCTAGTACCTACTATAACCGCCACCGATAAGTATAACCATGGATATAATATATGAATATTAATTAATTACTATTCAAAATGTATGACATTAACAAAAATTATATTATAGTAACCCGCATAATTATTAACCAGTCCTGTGGATATTATATAATAATAATAATAATAATAATAATAATAATAATAATAATAATAAT
>JAIUCT010000075.1:88801-101286 GCA_021307375.1 Tetraneura akinire
ATAATAATAATAATAATAATAATAATAATAATAATAATAATAATAATGATAATGATAATGGGTATATTATAAAATAATAAAATAGTATATTATTATTAATTATATACCGATAATAGTTATTATTACACATGACCGCAATCAGCAACCGGCAATTCATGAAAGTTTTATACAAAACTATAAATATCTACCTATCAAATGGTTAACAAAATGTCAAAATATTATTTTCATTCTTCATAGCATATTCCTTATCTATGTTTTATTAAAATGTTCAATATACATTAATTAATACACACAATACAAAATACAATTTTAAATGCCTAAATAACAAATCTAATTTCTGAAATTTTTCGTTTCTTTGATAAAAATAAAATTATACGAAATTTTTAGATTTCATAAGTCTAAAATATGACAATCAATGAACTTGTTTATGAACTAACTAAAAACACTCTCGTTTATAACAAATAAGAACTTAGTTCACGTTCAAGTTCATTTTTTTAAAAAAGAACGCGTTCGTATCCAGTTCACTCAAAATGAACGAGTTCACATGAACGCGTTCATATGAACTCGTTCTTTCCCATCACTGCAAAAAACCCATACAACAGGCACATAGCGAAGCAATAAAAAAAAAATCCCAAGTCAATAATAACAAAAACTTTAAAATTAAAAATTGGACAACATATTTTTGCTAAGAAAGGTCCAATTTATGTTAGTCGATGGAAAAACAAGAGTGAAATATTTTCAATAACTACTGGATACAGACCTGAGATGATTTCAATTAAAAATAAGTATGGCCGACCAAAAACTAAACCCAAGCACATTTTTGAATATAATTTTAATATGTCAGGGATTAATCGTTGTGACCAAATGATTAGTTATTATTCTTCTCCTAGAAATACAGTAAGATGGTATAAGAAGGTTCTTTTTCATTTACTTGATATTTCCTTATGGAATGCATTTTTCTTATATAAAAAACTCTCTTAACTAGTAACTATTGTTTTATTGATTTTTGAGAAGCAATAATTTTGAAATTCATTCAATTACCAGAAATGAGTTCTTAGAAGAGATTCTAAATATTTCCAGTTAATGAATAAAAAACAAAGGAAAATATATTACATGCTAAAAAATGTATTTTGTTAATAAAATTCAAAATTACATTACTTAATAAATATACTAACAAAAATTTATTTTAATATAAATGAAACCTTATGTATTCTTCTTCTTCTTCTTTTTCCCTTAAACCTTATGTATACATTAAAGAAAATTAAAATGTAATCAGGAATTAACTATTATATTTATATTATACTATAATAGTACTGTGTATAAATTATATCACTAAATATTGAATTTGTATAATCGATATTAAAAATATGCCGGTTAATAGGTTTATGAATACCTAGTCACTATCCTGGAATAAATAAATTTTTATAAAATTTTTATTCCTGGAATATATAAATTTTTATTTAAAAATATATAATGTACCGTTGGATCACATTCTTGACAATGCCATGAATATCCTAGTGCTTTTGGTGATTTTTTTA
This sequence comes from Tetraneura akinire, assembly GCA_021307375.1. Lineage (NCBI taxonomy): Eukaryota > Metazoa > Arthropoda > Insecta > Hemiptera > Aphididae > Tetraneura > Tetraneura akinire. Next base: position 90,340 of record JAIUCT010000075.1, read on the forward strand.
CCGGAGGATCCAAACAACAAAAATGGAAATGTTTACTACATTCATCACATCTATTAAAATAAAACATGTTCTTTAATATAATATATAAATAATATAAATAATAATATAAATATGTAAAAGTAAAATTTTTGTAATATTTAATTTTGTAAATTTAAATTACCTTTCTAAAATCATAAAAACTTCATTACTTATTATAATTTTATATGGCCTTTACAGGGATGTTTAATTCAAGTGAAATCATTCACACTGTAAATGTATTCTTTTAAAATAGTAAATATTTCATAATACTAATTATTAGTATTGCAATACTCTATTATCTATTATCTATTATCTTCATCTATTTATTTAATTTAACGTGCTGGTACCCAGTTATAATGTATACGGTATTATTATTTATTATTTAATTTATTAATATATGTAGTAAACACAATGTGTTTACTATTTTTTTAAATTAATATTATTTTTATTATATAAGTTGTTTACCACTCGGAGACGCACAAATGTGTTTTCTTTTACTTTTGATACGAGTTGAAGGTCTTTTTAGAAATCTTACGCCGGGGGTACATGAACTCAATAAAAACGATATAAAATATATTTACCACTCGAAGAGGCCACAATATCATAACAGATATAACATATATGAAACTAGTTTGAGCACATCATTCGGTCATCCATCCGAAAACAACAACGAAGACCCAGAAAAACATATTTTTGTTTTCTTTAAGTACGATAAACCTTTCGAGGACACCAACTTATTTACGTATCGACGCACAAATGTCATGTAACAAATATAATATATAAAACTAGTTGAATACGAGAGAACCGTCTTCCACGCCGGAGTGCGTGGCCTTGCCATTTTTATGATCTTCCGAGAACAACAACGAACGCACAGAAAAACATATTTTTCTTTTTCTCTAAGTACGACGAACCTTCGAGGCCGTCAGCTTCTTGTAACAAACAATCCTTTCTTTTCTCCTAGATCCGGGTGGACCTACTATATATACGGGTGTTGGTGCATGTTAGTTTTAGATGTAATTTTGTATTCTTGCTGGTCGAAACGCCGTTGACGCTTTCATTACTTTTTAGTATTGGTCAACTGCTGAGTAAACCCTTTTAGTCTTAAGAATATTTAATTATTATATCTCAGGTAGTGTTCTTCACTATCTTTAAACTTTTAAATAAAATAAACCTTTTTACATTTTAACTTTGTGAAATTGTTACTTTATTTATTTCAACATCACTGAAGTACTTTCGAGACGTCGAGTGGAACTGACTTCGTCGATTCAAGCGTAGAACGCGTTGCATTGTAGCGCCCAGTATAAAGAATAGTTAAACTTATTATACGTGGGATCACTACATATAGATCTCTCTCTTTATTTTTTATCGTTATATTATATCATTTGTTTAGATTTTATATGTCATTAAAATCCTAGCCCTAGTTATGATAATACCCGTCAGTCTGCTCCCTTTTATCTCCCTGCATCCTCAACTAATTGTTGTCTAAATGAACCCACTTAGGCGTTGTATGTCTATAGCTAATTTTGACCCCCTCCTTTTCTTTTGTTTGATTAGTTATGAGTATCTTATTATATTTTAATTTACTTGATAATAAATGTTTGTTTAATCAACTGTTTTTAAATGTACAATTTGTAAATTGGGCATATGCCCGTATTGTATTATTAAAATAAAAATAAAATAAATAAAATACTTACTGAACCATAGTTGCGTTATTTCCATTCGTTTTACAAATACTACATGTAGGAATTAACTTAATATCCGTCATGGATGTGGATATTCTTAGAGGTGCAACACTTTTATCATGTTTAATTTTTACACTTGCTTGATTTATTTCATCTACTGGCGAAGCAATAAGTAATTGGGAAGAAGTTGTTTTAACACCACTAGCACTTGGTACAGATTTAATCTAATTTAAATGTAAAAATTATTATCAACAAATTTTTAATATTTGTTAAAACTTACAAATAGTTTAATTCCTTGTCTAGGTGGTTCATTAATTAAATCTTTAGTCGGTTCCAATGCTAATGTATTGTTAACTCTATGTTTACGTTTACGTTTTCGAGACTTTACACGTTTTGTTATTATTTCTGGAGAATATCTTTCCCTGTATCGCTCATGTTTTTTTCTCTCTAATAAATATTAAAGTTAAATAATTTGTAAATACTAAAGTTCTGCTAGAATTTGATATTTTAAAGTGATAAATTATTAATAGTTACATTAATTAAATAATTTTAAATAGTGATTTTAAGCGAAAAACTAAAAATTTGATTAAGCATTTAAAATTCTTAAACATTATAAAAAAAAAAAAAAAAAAAAAAACATTTACTTGATGCACTAGGAAATTTATTCTGTTCAATTAAATTATTGTTATCCTGCAACTTAAATATGAGTTTGATTAATTTTTGTTGGAATTTAAAATAAAATACATACATCATTTACAATAGATGATGATCTTTGGCTATCTGATAAAGATCGTTCTCTGCCACCATATCTTAATTTTCTTGGAGCATTTGGATCAAATTGTTCTGGTTTAGGGTTAGAATCACTGTTATCACATTCACTGCATTGCCTAAATAATAATAATCACCAAAATGTATTAAAATGGTTCTCTGAAATATTTAATTGAATAATGTAATTACCATCCACATAATTTTGTCTTTTTAGGCATTCTTGTTAATGGCGGACTTAAACAACCTAAATGATAGAATAAATGGCATGTGTCACATTTTGCAAGCAAATGTTGATCATTTGTATGTTTACAAATACCACATTTATAGTTAAAACCTAATTTAAAATTAATTATACAATTACTAATTAAAGTAAAATAACGAATCAACAATATTATATATTACCAATGATTCCTGAATTATCATTATGTTTTGTTGAAAATTCAATATCTGCTTTTGAAGAAGTTGTAGTAGAAATGGAACTACATGTTACTAAAATAAATTAACCATAATTAAGATTATGAAATATTTTAATTATTAAATTGCCACAAACTTATATAATTTTTACTAAATAAATATTTAAATTAATATTATAACTTACTAGAAGAAATGTTTTTTCGAAATTCTCTATTAAATGTTTTCACATTTAGTACAATATTTTCATTAGGATTGCCAAAAATAATCACATCATGGAATGCGGTCAAAATTTTTTTATTATCCATAATTTTTTGTTTAAGAATTTCATTTTTTTTAACTTCCTACAATAAAATTAATCTAAATATACTTAATAAATATTTTTTATTAAATATTCATATTACTTGATCATATTCTTCTTGTACAATTATCTGTTCATTATGACACTTATTATTTTTATCACTATTGTGTTTTAGCTGGTTTTTTAAATCTGTTAATCTTGAATTTCTATGTAAGAAATAACTTACAAATTCCACACTAAAAAATGATTAAATAAGTTTATGATTAGGTAATAATAAAAGCAAAATAATTTTTTTTTAACCAAATAGCTAAATTAACCTAAATTTAGAAGGTATATGCCATTTTTTTGGTACATCACGCAGTGCCTTTATATGCCCTTCAATAACCTCAGAGGAAGTCGTATTTACACCCATTAAGCTGCCTTTTAGCCAAAGAGCACGGCATGCTGAAGCTGAAGTAGTAATGGGACGTGGAACTTTTGATTTAAATACTATGAACATAATAATTGTATAATTTAAATATAAATATAAATTTAAGAATAATTAATTTACATACTTGTACGAGTATCAGGCTTACTGATTTTTTTTATCTGATATTTAGATCGTAACTTTTCAAGTCTTCGTTGATTACGTTGCCATGTAACTGACTTTTCAGAAGATTGTTGTTCACGTAATAATTTCATTTGCTTTGTTCTTAGTTGAAGTATTTCCCAATTTCTTTTTCTCTTTCTATTATTATATTATATATAAAATGAATAATATAAGATATAACAAGAAGTGTTAAATTTTAATTTTAATGAAAACAAGATATAATCTTTTATTCTATGAAAGTACATATAAGAAAAAATTTATATTGCTAGAAATATACTATTTTACAAGTCATAAATTTGATCATACCAGAAAAAAAATAGTGGCCAGTGTTATCAGTGGATAAGGAGATACAATTGATACAAATGTTTTAATTTCTTATTATTTGTGTTTTATCTATTAGCGGTAAATTTCACTATAATTCTGGGTTTAAACAAGACCTATTATTATTCTCGTTAAAAAAAATTCTATAATTTTGTAAATTAAATAATATACAAAATAATTTTTTTTTTATATATAGATAAAGTATATATTTTATAATTTCTAATGTAGTCTTCTAAAAAATACCTATTAATTATAGCCCATGGTTAATACTATTTTTAAATTATATACAGTAGAACCTCAATAATCCAAACAGAAAATAATTCAATTTGTACATAAATAATTTGTTTAAAATTCCCGGTACGTAAATATATGAAATATTTTTTATCAACAATACAATTTTGTTAATTTTATTACCTTTTATTTCTACTAAAGACTATCAGTCATCAATTCGTTCTCTTCTTTCTTGTTAAGTGGTTATTATTTTTGTTTGTTACTATGGCCCCTCGTAAACATGTAACTTACTTTATATCAAATCGTTGAAATAATTTAGTTAATAAACTACTTTTTTTGTAATTATTATGTAATATTGATTAAGTTCAATAAATAAAACAGTGGTAGAAAAAAATCTTAGTCATTTGAAAAACCTCCAGTAATTCGGACAATGCTTAGTTTGAATTCATCCAGGCTATTGAAGCTCTACTGTACTATGGATTGAGCTACAATCGAATTATTAGACATTATAATTTAGCTTTTGGTCACATATTATACTACTGTTTATTATGAAATGTGAGTGTTTAATATCCATGGAAGGTACAAAGTATACAATATACATGTGCGTAGAAAATTGTACAGCCAAAAACGCATGTATTATTGGAATCAACTATAATATATACCTAGGTTTAAATATAATGATTGACATTTAAGATCTCATACTATTATATTCGTTACATAATATACTTTGTAGATGGCATGCAGCAAGGACCCAAAAGTAACCCAAAAGGAATTAAAACAAATTCATCCCTTAGTAATCTTTTTAAAGTGATCAAAGTATAAACAATAATATATAACAAAGTATAAAACAAATACTTAATTAAATAAAAATTTAATTATAGACTTCATTAATAATAATCAAATTACCACAAATAAAAAATTAATATACTTACTTTGCAACAAGTTTATCTACGTGCAATTTGCAATGAGCATAAAATGGATCTGTTTGATCAGTATCAGGACTAGTAGCTTCAGATAAACTACCTTCACGTTGAGCGCTAAAACATAGTATTGTATAAGTTATAAATTTTAAATTCTGAATAATGTCTAAGAACTATAAGGTTTATTTTATTTCATGAACTAATTTTGTATTAAATAACATTTAAAATATGTAAATTACATATTTAGTGATTTGTAATAATTAAAATTTATAAATTATTTGTTAATTAAATACTTCACTAATTCATATATTATAAGAATTTGGGATGGGCTGGTTCTTCAAAAATGATCGGTACCGGTTCTTGTTAGGTTCCAAAATATTATTCTTGATACCGATACCAATAGTTCTTTTTTTTAATTTTTTTAATATGATAATAAAATAATTTACTTTTATTAATTATGACATAAAACCTACATACAAACCTAATTTAACTTTTTTTTTTTATATATATTAAAATAATAGAACCCAGAAATGCATATTAATATAAATAAATAATCAAATAACTTATTATCAGTAATTGAAATTTTATATTTAGTAATATATATATATACAAAAATATAAAATCAAAATTACATAAATTATAGTTTATTCACATATTATTTATATATTAGATAGTTAATTATTAAAAAATTAATAAATTCATTTCGATATTTTAATTAATAATTAATATAAATAGGTGTATACATTTATAATAAAAACACAAAAACTAACACGATTAAAATTGTCTCGATTGGATGAGATAATAAGATGTTTTACTTCTTATCATTTATCGCTTTATAAATATTTAGGTCGGTTAGGAGTATCGTTTACCGTTTTGTACCGTTTTTTTTTTTTTTTTTGTTGCATCATATACAATCAATGATCATGCAACACTAGTAAGACCACAAATAAGAAAAAAAAAGAACCGGTACCAATAATTTATCATAACAGTACTGATGGAACCGAAGAACCGGAACCGGCCAATCCCTAATAAGAATCATACAAAAATAATCCATCTTAAATTACTTTGATTAAATATTTTCTTTACCAAGTAACATGAAAATTTGATCGACACATTCCAGCATCACATGCAATCGTTACTCCAGTACACATGAATTTGTTATCTTTACATAAAGTACAACTTTTATTACCCCATCGAAGTGAGGTATTAAATAACATGACTTTACTGAGACTAGCATCTTCACCAAATGATATACCAGGTACATAAAGAGCACAAACTAAATGCACCCATTTCCCACAATCTGTCTCCTTAAATATGCCACCTTAAATAAAGTATTTAAATTTATTAATATATATAAATATATAATATGCAAATATACAAACCAAAATTAGGGCATAATTCACAAGTAGGATTTTCAATACCAGCTATACATGTTTCACAGAACCATGGTTCCATAGAAGAAGATGAAACCGATGGTGATGAACTTACACTATCAAAATCATGCACACCATAACAACCTAAAAATTTAAATTATATTTGATATTAATCGTGCTTACTTCTATTATTAAATATTTACCTTCATGAACTGATATTCCACATTCATCGCAGTTCATTAACTCATTTACATTATCACTAGCATCACCAAGGCAGATACTACATATATGAATTGTATCTACAATATCTTTTAAATTAACCTAAAAATATATTATTATTTTTTTAAATAGTAAATTAATGTTTAAAACATTAATATTATACTTTTTTTGAATTTTCTTGATTAGTTATTAATACACTTTGTTCTGTATCTAAACTATCATTACACATAATTTCATCTTCATCATCTTTATTAGCATTTTCTTCATTTTCTTCTTTTAAGTATAAAAATATATATTATTATAAACAAGATTATATTATAATTAACAATAAATTATTATTCTGTCATTAAAAAAATGCTTATAAGTACATTAATTATTTGAATAATTGAAATATAGGGGTATTTTAAAATATAATAAACAAACCATCTGTAGAGGTATTACATGAAGCTCTATCAGAATCGGATTCACTATTAACATTATGATCTTCGATACGAAAATCGCTATCAGATGAACTTTCACCATCAATAATATCATCTAAATTTATTAATTCTGGGTTACTAGGTGGTTTGATTCTTCGTTTATTAGGACCACGTTCCACTATAAATTTAAATCATAATATATTTAGTTTTTATTTAGAATAAATATTAAAATTCAATAATGAACAATAGGTAGGTACTCTACAATTTGTTCCATTGTGACTTTGACTACAAATGCAACTAATGTTTCTCTATTTAGGTGTTGCAATTATATTCCAGTAAAAAACAAGATTAATTTTTGTTACCAAACAGTTAAACTTTTAAATAATATAAAAATATAATATGGTTAGGTTAGGTTAGGTTATTATTATTAAATAAATTTTTATCTCGATTGAAAATAAATAATTTATTTATTATTATAAAACTAAAATTGTAACTAAATTAATAAGAAAAAATTGAAATAGCCAATTCGAAATAAAAAAATTATATTAATAATTACAACGCACGAGCATAATCATAATATGTTATGATGCCTACCGACATACATAATGTCAGGAAGGGTGGTAGGAACATATTGTATAATAAATGTAACACAATAATATTGATAAACTTACTTTTTCTGTAGTCTTAATAATTTTCAAAGTTGAACACAATAATAAATTTTAACAAATAAATATGTTTTATTAATCAATTCAATTGTTAATTATATGAAATCTTCGTGCAATATTAAGAAGTATACAACCATCACCATCGACGGATTCCACGGTATATCTTAAATCGTGCTAGAGACCATGCTTTGTACAAAATAACAAAAGGTCCATAGACATTATACTGATAGACTGAGCATCAAAGGATGGCAGGGTTGGGTGGTGCGGTCACAGCCTTAACCATGGTTATTATCAAGATACAAATAACAAGGTATGATCACGAGGCTGTGGACGAATTTTAATTTACTTTCCGCACTAATGGAATAAACAACATTCTAATATTTTCTTCCATGGAAAAACACGTCATGCGCGCAACACATTAACCGGGAAATTAAAATTATATTTAAATTCTTTAATTTTATTAATAATAGGTAATTATTGTAATGTAGGTGTGCATAATGTACTTTTATCAATTTCTAATTTCTATATTTTCTTTCTATAATAAATTCAAATGCAAAATAATAGACGACTAATGAATTGTATTTAATCAATAACTAATAAGTGTTAAATGTGTATAATCAAAAAAAAAAAAAAAAAAATATTAAGTAATATATTAAATTCATGATTTTCGAATTTGTAATTCCTACATAATTTATAAATTTTTATTATAGTTTCTATTTTGTATAAAAAATTCATATCACATTAATTTATCTTACCTATATTGTATAAGAATATATTTTTTTATGTTTTTGACAATAAATACAAACATAATATATTAACATTAATTGTTATTTATTACCTTTTGTCACAACATTATGACAATGTAAAAAAAATATATACAAACGATATATTCGACTACTTTAAACGTGTTTCCTAGTATTTTTAACGAAAAATAATTTTTTTTCAATTTCATCATTTTAGATTCTGAGCGAAGCGAAGAATGTATATAGGTTTTACAATGATGTGTGATTTTTTTTTTTATGTCCGTGTACAAATTTACTACCCGAAATAATGCTCCGATTTTCACGAATAGCATATGCTTCCGGTAGGAAAGTGGATGTAGATGGTACTTTATTTAGATCATTTTTCGAATTTCTCAAAATTGACTCTAAGCGGTAAAAAAAACGACGAAAAAACGGCATTTTTCACGAAAACTGAAATTTCGACGAATTCGATATTAATATTTCACGATAACTCAAGCAATTTTATAGTTAGAGACTTGAAAAATTTTTTGGGTGTTCACATAGCTATTATATATATGTGGTAAAATTTAGGAACCGTTACGTTCATTTTTCTACAAAATATTGGACTTTGAATATTTCGTAAAATTCTCGTTTTTACGTATATAATGTTTGATAAAATTGGCAATTTTTGGTATTTAGGTCTGAAAATTTTATTGAAGTATACTTACATATTACTTAACATCATACTAAAATATTATAAAAATCCCAAGTCACAATTTTTTTTTATAGCTGTTTTAAATTGATATTTTTAGTAAAACGAAAATCTTAGAATCCATACGTATAAATAAATATTCTGAAAACACTTTTACTACCCGAAATAACGCTTCGATTTTCACGATGAGTTTCAGATGTAAAAGTGGATGTAGATGGATTAGGTCATTTTTCGAATTTCTCAAAATTGACTATAAGCGGTAGAAAAAACTTCGAAAAAATGACGAAAAAACGGCATTTTTCACGAAAAATGAAATTTTGACGAATTCAATTTTTTATATTTCACGATATCTCGGGCAATTTTTAAGATATAGACTTGAAAATTTTTTTGGGTGTTAACATAGCTATTATATATATGCAGTGGCGGTCAAATGATTTTGTTATGGGGGAGGGATGTGGCTGATTTTTTAACACGCACTATTTAATCATTAAAATCAAATTTATGGTTATGCTTAATATAATTTTTTTACAAAATTAATGTAAATGAATACTTTATTCTTAACAATATTTATAAAAAAAATTGAGTATAGGGATATTTCTAATATTTTGCTATGATGTTTAGTAATATGTAAGTATACTTCAGTAAAATTTTCAGACCTTGATGCCAAAAATTACCAATTTTATCAAACAATAAAAAAAATATAACAATATTTTATATACATAAAAACGAGAATTTTACGAAATATTCAACGTCCTATATTTTGTGGAAAAATTAACGTAACAGTTCCAAAATTTTACGACATATATATATATATCCTATGTGAATATCCAATATAATTTTCAAGTCTCTAACTTTAAAATTGCTCGAGTTATCGTGAAATATTGTAACCGAATTCGTCGTAATTTCACTTTTCGTGAAAAATGCCTTTTTTTCGTCGTTTTGCCCTCTAAATTTATTAAGATTAATGCAAATTCTTCATCATATTTTTGTCTCATGAATTCGGCCAACTCATAAAATTTAAACGTTTCCTAAATATTTTTGACTGATATCATTTCTATGTCATTAGGATATATTGACAACGGATCATTGAAATTATCGTATGACGATGTAGACAATACAGGTGGTAATTGGAAAAAATCACCTTACAATATTATGTATATATTACCGAATGTTTCGTTAATTCTCATTATAGACCTTAGTCTTTGATCAAAGATGTACCTATTAGAGATTTACAATGGAAATTTTTGTTTATAGATGGTTGCTATTAGTTTCAATAATATTTACATTATCACTATGGTTACTAATTTACGGATCGTTATAAATACAGTCGATTACGGCACCAAACGTCGTGTTTCATATTCAGCCATTCAAGGAAATATGTCAATTTTATGACAGTCATAATTTAATATAGACTTATTTTTTTTTTTTTTTTTTATTTTAATTTTTTTTTTTTGATGATCATTCTGTAAATCCAAATAAAATGTATTATTTTAAGATATAGTACAATAATATTTGTCTTTATTTTTTTTATTTTTTTAAACTAAGTGTATATTATTATTATTATTATTATTATTATTATTATTATTATTATTATTA
>JAIUCT010000075.1:101296-159064 GCA_021307375.1 Tetraneura akinire
ATTATTATTATTATTATTATTATTATTATTATTATTATTATTATTATCGGCTGAATGGTCATTTCCAAAATTAAAACTGGTAAAAAATTATTTAAGAAATACCATGTATCAAGAAAGACTAAATTATATATTGATCTTAAATATCGAAAGAGAACGGACTTCTGAATTAAATCTGGATAAAGTAATAGTAAATAAATTTTCGGACAAAAAAGCCAGAAAAAAAGAATTTCTAAATTTAAAAAAATATAATTATATTTCTTTTTTTAAATTCACAACAAATTATAATATACTATTAATATAGATATTTATTAATTTAATATAGATTAATATAAGATATTTTATATAATTTGTGATAACACGTTTGGTGCCGTAATCGACTGTATTTATAACGACCCCTAATTTAATACTATTATAATCAACAATTATTATTATAAACAAATTTAGCTCATTTTTTCGTCCTTTTTTTGTTTCGCATGTGGTCAATTTTGTGAAATTTGAAAAATGACCAAAATAAAGTACAAACTACATCCAATTTGCAATCGAAAACATAATAACATTCGTGAAAATCGGAGCATTATTTCGGGTAGTAAAAGTGTCTTCAGACATAAAAACAAAAAGAAAAGACACATAACTATCATTGTAAAACCAATACCTAGGTACATTCTTCGTTCCGCTCAGAATCTAAAAAAACTTCATGAGAGGGGATCTATCCCCCTCATCCCCCCTCCGTTCGACCGCCACTGTATATATGTGGTAAAATTTAGGAACCGTTACGTTCATTTTTCTACGAAATATTGGACTTTGAATATTTCGTAAAATTATCGTTTTTACGTAGGTACCTATATAATGTTTGATAAAATTGGCTATTTGTGGTATTTAGGTTTGAAAATTATACTGAAGTATACTTACATATTACTTTACATCATACTAAAATATTAGAAAAATCCCAAGTCTCAATTTTTTTTTTTTATGGCTGTTTAAAATCTATATTATTAGACATTAGTTCAAACGAAAATTATAATCTGACTGAACTTCGCTCAGAATCGTTTTTTCGAATGCAATGGTTTATCATTGCATTCAAACTCTAATTAAAATTAAACGCTATGATTCGCACACCTGTATCCTGTTTTTCAACTTATAAACGATATATTCGACTATTTCAACGTGTTTACTAGTATTTTGAACGAAAAACATTTTTTCTTCAATTTTATCGTTTCTCGCTTTATAAACGATATATTCCACTACTACAACGTGTAAACTAGTAGGTATTTTACTATTTTAAAGGACATACATTTTTTTTTTTTAATTTTTTCGTTTTTCTACATACAAACGATATATTCGACTTCTAGTACTTCTACAACATTTTAACTTTTTTTTTGAACGAATAAATTTTATATTTCAATATTTCATCATTTCTCAACTTATAAACATTATAATCGACTACTACAACGTTTTAACTAGTATTGTGAACGAAAAAAAATGTTTTTGTTTTTTTCGTTTTTCAACTTTTAAACTTTCAAACTTCGTTTTTCGTCTTTTAAACGATATATTCGAGTGTATGAGACTGACATGATTATTATTATCATCATTATTAACACAAACCACGTGCAAGTCCAATGTCCGATTGGTAATATTACAGATAGGTATAAAAATAATTTTCTCGGTCCGGTCAGGTTATGCTGAAAACCGATGGATTGCGAGTAGAAAATTACAAGGTAAAAGAAATAGAAATTTTTTTTTGCAAATATAAGGCAGCCTTATAATAATAATTATTATTTTTTGAAAATTATTGCAGACAAAACGCCGTCAGAGTGTACAACGCACGTCTGGCGCGCTAAATCCGCTGCGATGGGAAGAGCTGGGGAACATCACGCAGTACCATTCGCTGATCGCGCCAACCAAATACTTGCAAAGTTGCAATGGTATCCCGTCCCGGGTTCTCGTTCCGGACCAACCGAATGGTGCACAGGCTGTGCGAGATCCTGTTCCAATTCGTGCTCCGGATCACCGGTTCCAAACCGAAGTAGGTACGTGCAGCATTTATTTAAATAACGTTTAAGTTAAAAATTTTTTTTTTTATTACAATGTATTCCAAGTATACGAGAATACACCTACGTTGGTCAGTGTATACGAATTTCGATTTATTATTAATTATTTTTTATAACACTGCAGTCCTAGTAACAAGTGATTTTCGAAATAGGTCTTGTGTATAATACGCATTCCAATAATTTATAATTTCATTCCGAAGGATTTTGTGCAAAAAAAAAAAAAAGAAAAAACCTAATAATTAGCCGGAAATAATATTTAATATTTTTGATTCTCTCTTTTGAAAATCTACCGGCGTTTCAAAATGGCCGCGCGGACAGGCGAGTTCTTCGCGTTGTATCAGTGGGATTTTGTCAGCAAGAACATCCAGGAACTGAACAGGGACGTGACGTCCGTGGACAGATGCAAGTTCCCGGTGGACGTCCACCTGGGTGGTATGGGACACGACACTTACGTCAAGGACTGCGTGTTTGGCATACGCAATTACGTGCTCGACCATACCACACGCGATGAGCAAACTGCAAAGGTAACCACAGCATTTCATAAATTAGATCAACGACAAATTTCATAAGTTACAATGTTTAACTGTTAAATTTCGTTTTTGTTTCTTTTTTTTTAGAGTTTATTGAATGCATAGGTTGGCCCAGTGCATTTTGTCGGATTGACAATACACGTGCTCAAATCAAAATAATCATCGTTTAGCTATGAACGAGTAATCAATAATATTATTTTTTATTAAGAAATACACAAAAATTGAACAAATTATATAAATAATTTTTTTTCTACAATTTTATAAGAGTTACACAATATTATAAATGTATAATTCTTATATTAATTTTAAAGTAGGTATAATTTTAATTACAAATAAAATAAAGAAAAATAATAATTTTAATTAATCCATTACCGATAATTTTGTAATAATAAAAAAAAAAAAATGTTTAATTTATAAATAATAAAATTAACATTATTATTTACTATCTGATGATATAGAATATTATTTGCATTACAATTATTATTATTAATAATGGAAATACTCTAATAACCAGTCTTGTTGTATTTTTAAAAAATATATATATTTATAATTATACACAGTACACATACACACAAATATATATATATAGATAATTTTACAATTTATTGAAAAAATAATAGATTCTTTATGATTCTTTAATGTAAAGGTTTGTGCGTAGAATATAAAACTGTCCAACAATATAATATATGAATACATATTATACTATGGTATAAATACAAGACACAATTTGAAACTGTTACCCAATGTGTCAACGTGTGATCCATATGGTCTGCTAGGAGAACAATATTTCTCTCAAGGATAATGTACTTTCAAAAATTTATATTACTTTAATTACACAATTTTGTAAAATTATACTACTAAAAGATTTATTATCTCCTAGCCACCAGTTAGACTAGAGCAACACTGATTCAGTAAATATTGTAAAACCATATTGTTGAGCAGCCGTATACACAATGTATCAAAATCACAGATAAACATCATATAGTATAATATATTATGTATGATAATGTGAGAAAAATAGTTTAATATTATTTTATCATTAAATTGATAGATATAAAAAAATATTAATAAAATTGTTAATATTTAGAAGAAAATTAAACAAATAAAAATTACACGATAAGTGTAAAAATAATAATAATAATATTTAATTAAATTAAAAATAATTTTGATAATAAAATATTGATACTGTTTTTAAAATCTAGAGAAATAAAAATGGAACGAACAGCTTAACATTAATACAAATAATTATTACTTATAACTAAAATATGATACAACCATAAGAGTCACTACTAGTTGTATATTCATTCATAATTTTGAAATGACAACAAAAAAAAAAAATTCTATAAGCTAATTATATGTTTAATTCTTTATGTAAGTCTTATTTGTTATTGGTATTTTTTTGGAGCTAGTCAATATTTTGGATTTCACGTTTCACCAAACGTGTCAGCAACTAAAAAATAAAATAAATCAATTAGTTATTTAAAATTATAAAATACACTAGGCATTATAAAATTTATTAGACCAACTATATTTAATATGCTCTTCACATAAATTCATTGTTAACACAGATTCTACATAACTTACAAGTCAAAAATTTTATATAAAAATATATTATTTAAAATATGTATATTTTCTATAAATCAATCATAATATACATACAGTAGTTAGTGGTGTTTGCAAATGGGTGTTAGTGATATATTAATAGAATCTTAAAACTAAATTTGAACAATGAATATATTTTACTATAAATTAATTTTATATTATCTCAAAAATTGTTATAATTATGTAACAATACATTTAACATTAGTATTATAATAATACTAATTAATATTAATGAAATTAATAAACATAATAGATAAATTTAAAATTAAACCAATTCAAGATAATATAAAATGTGCACAAAGTAATAGCAATTTAAAAATAAAACAATAATGCCATAAATTTATTTAATGTGTGATATACAAGCATTTTTATTATATTTTCTAATTATTTTTGCAGCATTTTAATTTAATTTGAAACAAATTATTAAAGAAATTAATTAATAACTAAATTATTAACTATATTATGAATTGAAATTACAAATTATTTCTATCTAAGCAAATTCTACTACGTGTGGTTGACAGTTATTGCTCCGCTTTGACAATTGAAAATAACCTTTAGACTTAAAAGATAACAGAGAATAACTAAAAATATAAAAAGAAAAGATGATACTGGTATGGATAGTATATAGGTGTGAAGAGGATAGTGTTTAATTTTAATTATAATTTTAATTACAGGAAAAAAAACATTGAGGGTCACAATTCATAAAATGTTCAAAACTACTGAATTAAACATCTGTAAGAGAAAAAAATTATAATTGCAATATACATTATATAATTTAAATAAATAAAAACCCAAATCCACAAGTCAATACTTAAACTATAAACACTATATAATATTAGAACTAAGGTTAGCAATATACGATAAAGCTTCAATAACATTTTCAAATCTTAAAACTCAAAATTGTCAATTTTATTAAAGAATTAATTAAAGAATATTGAAGAAAAAATAAGAATTCATATAAATATTATAGATTATCAATTTTACTAAAATTTCATATTTAAACAGGTCTAAAAAACAATTGGTACTGGAGATTTTTGTAATATTTTTGAAATACCTACCTTTAAGCAATATATGAATATAATTCAAATAAATTTTCAGACATTAAAACCTATAATTTCTGACTTTATTCAATTAATTAATAATCACATTAAGTAGTAACCACTGTATACTGCATACATATTATATTAATGCATATAAGTTAATTGTCTTATAATATATTATTAAATTTTATATAATAAAAGTGTAATAAATGTATAATACAAATTATATTATAAATTATAATAATATATAATTATTAATTATTGTAAGTTTTTATGAAAACTGAAATGTACATACCAATATTGCAAATATATTGGAACCCATAAGCATATAAAAAACACTTGTCCAACCAAGCTGAGATATATAAGCAGCTAATAGAGGCCCAACAGCTGCTCCTAAATGATTAAAAAAATGTTATAGAATACTACTGATTTAATGGTAATATTGTAAGTATTTACCTATTGATCCAGTTCCATCAATAATAGATGTAACAGTGGACAATGCTTTAGCATTTCCTTTTAAGGAACTGTGTGTGCCAAGTTCAGCAGATACTGCCGTAGTAATTAATGAATATGGACCATTAACCAGACCACCAACAATAACCAATAAGGCAATGTTAATTAACAAATTAAGGTGACAAAACATGTTATACGCATATAGCTAAAAAAATTAAAAAAATAAATTATTATTATAAAAATATTAATACAAATAATGTCGTTACGCTTACAGATGGAATTGCTAAAAACAACATTACTGCACAGGTACATGCACTCTTTCCAGACATATCAGTGAATATTCCAGCAGCAATTCCACCAAATATGCCACCAACATCAAATAATGTTGATAAATCTGCACTTTCTGATGGACTATATGTAGCTGAAAATTATATAATAAAAAAATAACTAATACAGTAATATTACATTACAAATAATTTTAACTTACTTGATGACTTTATATAATTTGGTAACCAGTATAAGAAAGTGTAACTGACTAATTTTGCAAAAAATAAACACATTGAAAATTCAATTACCCCCTGAAACATGTATATACATATATATATATATACGAGTATATAAAAATGAAAAACAAGTTATATATTATTATTTTAAAATATACATACAGGAATTTTTATAGCACCAATAAAACCAACAGCCTTTTTTGGTGAACCACTCAAAGGTATAAGAATTGGACTGTCTTCAGTTTTTTCTTTAACTTCATCCTAATAGGTTATAATAAATAAAAAATATATATAATTTAAATTTAATAAAATGATATACTAAATTTTTAAACCATCACCTGTTAAAAACTATAATTAAATAAAGAAATAATTAGTAATAGTATAATTTATAGTATTAATATTTATAAATTTTGTTTAATTGATTTGATAAAAACTATAGTAAACTTACAACTATTGAATATTTTAAGTGATTACAATTAATAATAATAAATGAATGAAGAATCATAATTACAAACATAAAAATACAATAAGATTATTAGTAGAAAAAAAATTATATAAATTAACCAATACACAATATCAATATTTAAATATTTATACATAACTATGTATAACTTTACATTTAATTTTATCATATCAATTCAGCTTTTTATTAAATAAATAATAAATAATTGAATTCATTTTTTTGTGATAAATATACTTCTAAGTATTTTATGAATAATATTTTCTGTGGAGACAATATGTTAAATAACATTTAATATTAATTAATAATTAATTATATATATAAACACACCCAAAATTGTAATTTTACTGTACATTTATAGATTAAGCAAAAACTGGCCAAAGCCATGTAAGAAACACAAAGATATTTATCTATTTCAAAGAGAAGTTTATAAATAATTTAGTATAATTACTACACAAATTAAAGTAATTATAAAACAATATTTTTCTGGTTGTTTGTTGCACCATTTATTTGTTTGTGTCATACACTATCAACAGTTATTATCATACCCTTCATACCAATATACTCGTATATTTATAAATGAAAATATTATGTTATATTTTGATGATTTATTATTATATTTAGTAGAACCCTCCACAACATCAAGAATATTGTACACTGTGCATTTGTGTGCAAACATTTAATGAAAATTTCACTACAAAACTTAATTTGCAGATTGCAACTTACGATTATTTACAGGCGGCTTGTGTTTTCTGAAAGCAATAGTTTTCTAAGAATGTGCTACAGGCACATTATTTACATTATGGAACAACACTGAGCAGAATATTATAAATATTAGTTAATCATAGACATCTCAATTTACTCAAATTCACTTATAGTATTACCTAATAATACTATAATTTTTTGATTATGAGACTTACTAAGTATGATTTGAGTAAACAATACTTCATACATTATATTATATAATAAAATAATTCTAATATAAATTGTAAACTATAAATATTATAGTAATTAATAAGACAAAAATATAACGAGCTACTATTATATGAATAACGTTTTCTCAAAATACTACATAATATTTATAATTTAATTACAAGTGAATGTATAATTACTTGAACAACATTTAATTCCCAAAATGTTTACAAAATCAGATTACATAATCAAAATTATAAAACATAAATTTGTGAAAACATACTACCTGTTATAATACTAATATTATTAAATTAATTTAGTCCTAGGTCTAAAAAAATCATATACAAAAGTTACGTAAAAATAATGTAATAAATAAATAAATTGAATAGTTATTAAAGCAAAGAAAAACTTTACCTTATTAGAAGGTAACAATGACAACTCCTTAGATGATATACTGCCAAGAGGTATAGAGACCTCTTGTGGGGAAGTACTGGGTTTTTTCTAATTAAAACAAGCATAACAAAAGCATCAGAATGTTGTAAAAATCGTATTAATATAATATTATTTATGTTACTCAGAGATTCATGCTATTTAAGCAATAATGTATAGTAATAAATTAAGCTATAATGATCAAGGCAAATATATTTTGTATTATTTTTCGTAATGAAATAAATATAAATATAATGAAAAAAATTTTATTTGAAAATTAAATTAAATATTCAATTTTAGAGATTTCAAATTAAAAATATCAATTATAATTAAAATGTTTAAAAAATTAGGTAGGCATTTTACAAGTATTAATACGAATATTTTTCATAATATGAAATATATCGCATACTACTATCTAATATAATGTATTATATAAGATATATATATATACAAGTATATATTACATATATTGATTTCTATGATTTTATTATAAAACAATTTAAATAATATTGCTGTAATACATACATCTAAATTAACAAAAAGATAAAAGATATAATTAAAAAACACCAAACGTTGCATGCAAAATTGTTGAATTAACATTCAATGTTTTGACTTTATAAGATAGTAATTTAGAAATAAGCATATTATCATTAAAATTTTGTAATTATTAAATATGGCATTAACTATATTCCAAAGTAACATAATTAATTTCAAAGTATACCTCAAACAAATTTATTAATTATAATAATCACAACAAGCATATTATATTTTATTAAATAACATCATTATTTAATATGTTACAGTGAAATTAATAAATAGATTGTTAATAATGGCAAAACTATCAACGAAATAAATTGTATCATTAACAAATAGAAAAAATTAAAATAACACGATGGTCACACATTATTAAAAAAAAACATGTTAATATAGGTATTATAATAATATATTTTATATTATGTTATTATTTATTTACAAATTTTACAATTAATTTGTTGTACCCTTTAACAAATATTTTTATATTATCATTTATCTTTCTCTAATATATTTCATAATATATTAAAGTTATATTTTAGTTATAAACATAATTTAATTAAATATTTAAATAAAATTTGAATATGGCAACTAGTATTTCTATAATTAAATGTAAAAAGACGAGCTGATACTCCTGCCGCATGGGATACTGTGTGTGCAAATCATAGTATTTAATTTTAATTAGTGTTTTAATGCAATGATAAACCATTGCATTCGAAAAACGATTCTGAGCGAAGTTCAACCAAATAATGAGGAATTGTTTAAAATTTTAAAATTTTTTATGAAATATTTAAAACACAAAATTTTATCACACATATAGAAACCATATATATAGTACACATATAGTACATAAATAAACACCCTATAAAATTTTCTAGTATTTAACTTCAAAATTGTTCGAGTTATCAAATATTGAAATCGAATTCGTCGAAATTTCAGTTTTCGTGAAAAATGCCGTTTTTTCGTCATTTTTTGGTCGTTTTTTCTACCGCATAGGGTTAATTCTGAAAAATTCAAAAAATGACCTAAATAAAGTTTCAACTACATCCCATATTCTACTGAAAACCTATACTATTCGTAAATATCGAAGCATCATGTCATACATAAAAATAAGAAAAGTCAATATTAATACTGTAAATATAGATTTTACTGAAATTTTAATTTTAAACAACTATAAAAAAATATTTGAGCCTTGGGATTTTTCTAATATTTTGATATGTCAAGTAATATGTAAGTATACTTCAGTAAAATGTACAGAAATGCCCAAAATGGCCAATTTTATCATTCATTATATACATAAAAAATTAAAAACGAGAATTTAAAAAAAAATAGTAGCAATGTGAACACAAAAAAAAATTTTAAGTCTCTATCTTCAAAATTAACTGAGTTATCGCGAAATATTGAATTCATCTAAATTTCAGTTTTTGTAAAATATGCAGTTTTTTCGACAATTTTTTCATAATATTTTCGTTTAAACTAAAAATATCGACTTTAAACAGCTATAAAACTAGATTACTAGATTCACTTTTCAACCGGAAACATATGCTGTTCATGATAATCGGAGTATTATTTCGGGTAGTAAAAATTGTCTACAGAATAAAAAAAAAATAAAAAAAAAGACACACATCATTGTAAAACCAATACATTCTTCGCTTCGCTCAGAATCTAAAATTAAATATTAAGACCTATAATTAGCTACAAAATATATTTTATATCATTTTTAAATTGTAAATGAACTATATTTGAACAAGAAATCATATTTTTTCCAATTCAACTATTTTAAACATTTAAATATTATTATATTTTAATATAAATAGGTACATTAATGGTAAGTAATAATTTTAAACTTTTAACCTGATATTTGGTTAGTATAATACAAAGTTTTACTAATAATATCAACAGCAGACGCATATATTTTTCTAATGTCTATAGGTACATTATAAACATTATAACATAATAATATAATTATTTATAAAATAAAATAAATTAAGCAAAAAGCACATAAAAAGCTTACAACATACAACATTAATAATCAAAATACCTTGCATTTTCTTGAAAAAAATGTGTTGATATGAATCGATGACACGAACAAATTGGCAACAAACATTCAGAAAGTAATAATTACTATCATTATAATTATTACCAGCTAATTAGTAAAATACAAATATAAAGCCTCAATTATAATAAATAAGAAACAAATCATTAATAATACCATATAATTGCATATAAACAAATATATTAATTATTTATAAAACTTTTTTTTATTAAAATTGAATTGATTGTTTTTATTATTATTGTTATTTAATACAATAAATTCTGAATTATATTTAAATTTCATTGTCCTAAATATGGTTTAATGTTATAGTAAAAAATAGTTAGTAGTTTACCTACACCATTAAACTTAAAATTTTAAAAAGTTAATATGGGAACAAAATAAAAATAAAAATAATTTATTATTAATATACCTACATATTATATTATATATATTAGTTTTATGATAAATATTTAATTACCTAAAAAAAGATATTATGAATGACTCTGAATGAATTATGAATTTTAGTGGTGAATCAGTTTCAAATTTTATTTAGTAACTTGCCAACTGTTACATGTATTTAGTAAAAACAAATATTCATAATCATATACAATAATATAATAATTATTTTAGTGTCATTAATCTATTGAATTAGATTTAAATTTAAATTTAAAAGGCATAATACAGCATGGAAAAGATAATGTTGTATTATAATTAAGATTTAACTAGAATAATAAATCATCATATTTGAAGGAACAACATTTCTAAGCAAATTCTAATAAAATGTCTTATTTAGATTAAAATTAAAGTTTCAAAATTGCACCACACACATAGAATACTAATGCTAATACTCAATAACATTTTTAAGTCTTTTGAAAATGTTTTGAATGAAGTACCAACTAGATGCGATTTTCTATGGAAAGCATACCCTATTTGAGTTAATCAGATTACTTTTATGTTCTAATTTGTGCAATACATAAAAAAAGACACATAGTAAAACCAGTGCTATATTCAAAATTTAATATAACATATATGTTATTTCTTAAAACAGATTAAATTTGATTAGAAATAAAAAAAATTTAATGAGCTTCAGATATTTTTATAAACAGAGAAGAATATATATTTAAAATAATTTACAAACTAATTAATTTCTATAAATTAAAATAAAAAATTCATAATTATAATTATATTTAAAAGACCTATAAAAGTTATTATTGATTTGTTTCAGATTGCATATAAGGCTTATACTAAAAACAACCACGTTAAATGATACACCAAAATTTTTGGATTGTGAATAATAAAAAAAAATATTGTAAATTTGTTATAATTATTGATACAATCATATTTATTATGATTATACCAATATAATATTAAATATATTAAATTATAATTAAGTTAAAATATTACATATGAAAATAATTTTTATTTACAATTATAATATATTTTTATTTATATTTATATGAAATAAAAATTATGTAAAACTATTATGTCAATCGTTCTTAGTATACCATAAAGCAGTGGTTCTCAACCTTTTTTGTATGACAACACCCTAATTTAAATTCATAAAATTGGCGATACACTCAAAACAATTAATGGATATATATTGACATTTTATTAAAGAAAAAAGAACAGAAAATATAAATTTACATAATTAAAAAATTTAAGGAATTAAAGATATTTAAATAAAAAAAAAAAAATTAATACATATTGGTGTGAAACTTGTGATTGACAAACTGAATGTAATTTGCTTCTTTATAATATTTCCAATGTCAAAAATACTGATTCACACATGTATAAAGTGATAAAGGAAGAAAAATATGTAATGCTTTATTGCTCATTTCGGAGTATTTATTTTGTAAAGAAATTCAAAACGAATCAATTTGTGACATATAAAATTTTGATATTAACGGTGTATCTGATTATAAACAACTATACATTTTAAATAATCAATTTTATGGCGACACATATTACTATAACCCGCGACACACCAGTTGAGAACCACTGCAATAAACTATAAGAGTTTAACTTTAAAATATGCATATGCCTATTGAATAACCCATAAAACATTTCTAAATATTGATAAAAATATATAAATTTAATTTTAACAATATCTAACTTTTAATGTAAAATAACAATTAACCATATTCTTTTTTTAAAAAAAAAAAGTTAAAAAATGATTCTATATAAATTAAATGATAATGCTATGTTAGGCAATTCATAATGTATCTTTAATACATTGTAGAAAAGACTTTTAAATTAATGAATTAATGCATCGTGCACTTAAATGTTAAATAAAAAAAAATAATAATAATAAAAATTAAATTAAAACACAGAAAAACCCATTAATATTTATAACGCACAACAAACAAACCCAAAATTAATACAAGATACTGACATACCTCTTCTGAACTATCCTTCAAAATTTCATTTTCTTCAGGTATGATACAATCATGACGAGGAGATTGTCTTCGTACTCCATTTCTTTCTAAGGTCTAACCATGTTGTAATAAGACAAAAACAAAGCCCTCATAAAGCATTAAGAAATGACAGATTTTTAAGATATAAATAATGTTAAAAATGTTATTATCGTATATTCGTATTGTAATTATTATAAAAAATAATGTTTTAGTTAATGAACATTATTTATTATTATAATATTTACATTACATAATGAAAAGAGCCGTTTTATAATTAGTACCAATAGTGCTAGTATTGTATAAGAAAATTTTTATGTGTTACATAATAACAAAAAATTAATAAATTAAATTAATATTTTCCCTATAAATTTATAATATTATGTAACTAAACACTTATAAATATTTGTGGTTATACTGTTAGTAATAATTTCTTTAAATAAAAAAAAGAAACAAAAAAAAACATTTTTCACAATTATACTATTAGTACTTTTAATTTACTTTAAAAATTTAAGTGTTTAAATTTATATTGTATGTTAAAAAATATATAAATTTAACCATTTAATAACAGCTATTTTACCTTTATATATTAAATAATATTTTTGTAGAACAGAGAAAAACTATGAAAATTTTAATATATATATATATATATATATATTTTTTTTATATATAGAATTACACAATATTTTCATTTAGTTAGCAAAAGTTATTTTCAACATAATTAATGTGACTTTAATATCTATAATTTATTCATTATTACATGTAAAAATAAGTATCTAGTAAAGTCTTTTATCTTAAACATAAACATAACAGAAATCACTCTTTTTAACATAAACAATTTCTCACTGACCAAATCACAAAAAAAAAGATACCATTTATTTTAAAATTTACGTGATTTAATTAATGGAAAAATATGTTTACACACATTTATATAAATAACAATACGATAAAACAAATTAATTAAATATCAATACAAATACAATACAAATTAATGAATATCAACATTTTTGGCATATATAATAGTAATATAAATTGACATGGTATCTAAATAATTATTTCAAACTTCACAGTCTATCATATTATAAAGAAAAAGTTAGCTTACCTTTCGATCTCCATTCTGAATTTTTTCATTTAAATTTGAATCATCACTTATATCTGATGGATGAACAACAAGGAATAAGAAATTTAAAATTCCAGTAGAAATTATAAATATTCCAGGAACGATAAATGATAATCCCCAATTGGTTTCAACAAATTGACTAGCAAGTAAAGTACCAACAATATTTCCAATTGATGTGTGAGAATTCCAAATACCAAATATGAATCCTAAAATAAATTAAATATTAACAAAATAATTCAATTATAATTTTAAGTTAATACATTAAAATCAATTTGTATAAATTATTTTTAATACCTCGGTTTCCTTTTCCAAACCAGTTACCCATTGCAGTCACAACGCCTGGCCATCCAGTAGTTTGACAGATACCGCCAAAAATCTAAAACAATATATACATGAATATAAATCTAAACTTTAACCATAATTATTGTATATTATAACTATAAGTTCCAATATATTTTTATTTTACAACACCTGAACAGCAATAAAATACCACATGGAATGTATATTGAAATAATGAGCTAATCCAAACATCGAACAAGCTACACCAGATAGAAGCATTCCAACAGTTAGAAAAATCCGTATATTGACATGCTCAGCAATTAACCCACTAAAATAAAATATTAATTATGTTAATAAGTTTAATATATAGCAATGTACTTAATTGTAATTACATACAAATATACTATTAGAAATAACCAAGTGCAAACTTCTTGAAATAAACGTTACATATTTCAAAATTAATTTAAACCCCTAATTTAATTATCCAATTAAGGTCTGGTTTTTTAACTAAATTTATTTGTCAAATAACAAAAATTATTTGTCAGACAATAAACATTTATAATTTTTTAGTTTTTTAGTTTTTTAACCCTTAATAAGGTGATATATCTTATAGGATACATCAAGTTTGTTTATTTGTTTGTTTATTCAATTAATATTTTGTTTTAAGATATTTAATATTTTTCTGGATGAAAACACTGTTTATTATGTTATCAATGTGTAGAACAAATATTCGAATTACATTTGTGATTGTTTTATAATTATTTTGTTGTTGTAATGCGTGCTGTCCATCATTATCATCTTTATTGTTAAGTTTATACATCAATTTAATTAATAATATTACTAATTAATTCAATCTATGGTATTTATCTGATAGTTTTAAAACTTGTATCTCAAAAGACACAAAGTTTATTTGCCTCATTATTATTATTTTTTGTTTTTTCATGTATCTTGAAATGAAAATTACATATATACAAATACTTAGTTTACCAATATCTGTATTATAATAGATGTTACTTTAATTAAATAAAGTAATATTCAATATATTAAATAAAGCCGTGAAAATGTGGAACAACCCACAAATCCATGATCAATTAAATCGCAGTAAATTATATAATATAAATATATTATAATGTGCATTTTATTATAATTTGTATCTAAATACTAGATATTTATAAATTATGTTTTATTATACACACAATTAATTTAAAATTGTTTATTATTTTATAGTAGTTGGTGGAACGATAAAAATTAAGTCGTAAGAAATATAATTTTTTTGTACATCGTCAACTATTTATTATTCATACTTATTTAATGTATGAAAAGTGGATTCAATGGTCAAGTTAAATATTTTGGTAAGTACCTACATAATTTAAATTAAAAGATTAATAAATAATCAGAATATTTTAATTTTGTATAATATATTAGAATATAATATAAAGATAATAATCATCTATGCATAAGACATTTAAATCACTGTTTCATATATTATCAATAAGATAGTATAAAATTTATACATATTTCATCAACTACTAAACTAATGAAGATATCTCAAATTCTCAAGTGACCAATATTGCCAAAAATAAATAAAATACCTATTACCTATAAGCTATAACCTTTTTTTTTTTGTTATTATTCATATTCTTTATTAATTAAAAAATATACGGCATATTTAGTATTAAAGGTAACAATATTAGTGGTTTTTGATTCAGTAAGTAAGTCTAAAACTGAAAATATTTTATAATAAAAAATAGTTATAAATTATAATATAAAATTCAATTTAACAATTGTTTTATTTTTTAATTAAAAAAAAAGTCGAAGAGTAGGTACAATGTACAAATAAATGTGTAATAATTTAAATTAGTTAACCATATTATAAAAAAAAAAATTATTAACAAATATGAAAAAAAAAAATTTCCAATTTAAATTATTACCTACTGAAATAGTGTTTTTTTAAAACTGATGTTTTTACCTTTTATCTTTTTAAATATATAATAATATATTTTTAATATATTTTTAAATTTTAATTAAATTCATTATGTCTAGGATTATTGAAAAGTTTATTCTCATTTTATAACATATATTTTAATCTAAACTCATATTTTGCTTATGTGTGAAACGAATATATGGATGAAAATATGTTTATAAATTGGGAAAAGCTTTTTGTTATCCTAGGTTATTAAATTATTATTAAACATTTAAATGGTAGTTTGATTATGTATAATATATATAAAATGAAATTTTAAATTAATTTATCAGATTTATTTATTTTTGTTGAAAGCAATTTAAAAAAATCATATTTTCAAATAGTTTTTAATAAATAGGTAATTTGAAAACGTTTATTGCTTTAATTTTGTAATATTATAAATATTATGTATATAATTATTTAATTGTTAACCTACTAATAATGAAAAAAAAATGTTATAATATATAAGCAGGGGCATGCCTAGGGGAGGAGGTGTTCAAATCCCCCCCCCCCCAATTTTACCGAAGTTAGAAAAATTTTAATACTTAATATTTTTATACAATTTACATTTAAGTTTAATATTTGATATTTCCCAACGTTATGTATAAAATCCATTGTCGATCTAGATTAGTACTATGGATAACTGTGAACCGTGATCATGAACATAAATGGAAATGTAGGTGTATCATTTATTATTTATTATATATAACACATTATAGTAATAAAAACGTCAATTTATTATATAATATATGTTTTGACACATTTTATAACTTTACAATAAATAAACAGCTGTAATAATCAAAAATTATTTTGCATATGTTATGCTTTTAAGTGCATATTTGTAACCTTTAAAGTGCATATTTAAAAATTTTAAATGCATATAAATCCGGTCTCTAATTATAATCACAATTTTACTAACTAATATATTAAACTAATAATTAAAAATGTACCATCAATTATTTAATTGATACCAATTATAATTATAATTATTACTAATTATTATTTATTGAATATTTTATACCTATGCCAAAATTATTACCTAATGAAATAAATACTTTTAAAATACGTACTTATGAAAATGTTAAACCCCCCCCCTCCGAAAAAATTTCTAGGCACGCCCCTGTATATAAGTATAAATAAAAATAAACATTTATTTATTTATTATAAATTGATGGTTGATGTTCTTTTATTATATTTTGTGTTGATTGTTTGTAATAATAATATAAAATATACCAATATTTTATATCAAATAAGAAATTCGTTACAATATAATATGTAATATTATAAAATTATCAAAATTATTGCATAAACTGTGGAGATTACATAGTTTTTTCATTTTTTCTCTTGTAAGACAAATTTTATTTTTTTTATTAATAATAAGCTTCGGCGACAATGACCATTGGCTGAAAAAACTTTTTACAAAAAATTTACAACACTCATTAGTTTATTACAAACACATAAGATTGCATTTTTCAAAAAGTAAATTATTTTCATATTGTTATTGTGGTCCGCCCCCCCCCCAATTTTGTTTTTAAATTATGAGAAATATCCATTTCTATTTGGATAGTAAAAATATATAATATTACAAAAAAATATTAGACAATATCTTAAATATATTTTTAAACTAAATATTAAATAATTAGGTACTTAATTTATACGAAAATGAAATAGGAAATAATAAATTTCTTAATTTCCATTCTAAATAATTATATACTTATATTAAATTATTTAATATGTATCTAGGCAATTGTCTTGTAAATAAATATGCCCTAAATCTTATTAATGGATGAAAAACATCCATGAAAATTAAAATATTAATATAGGTATTCTAATCCTGTTACTATAGTCATTACTACAAGCTTCAAATCCATACAAATTATAAAAATTAATATATTATGTATTCAACTTAAACTATTAATTTTATCTACACAAGTACAAAAAAATTCTACTGAAAATTATAGAAGTGTCGTCACTGTATAATAAATATCAGTGTATCACTATATAGCAAAGAAATAGCACGTGAAAACTATTCTAAAATTATTTGATTATCGGGTAAAGTTCAGTTTATAATAATTATGGTTATAGTTACAACCAATTGTTGGTCATTAGTCATGTGAAATAAAATTGTAGATTATACTATGACTGATTATAATATATTTTACATAAATATTGATAATGTTTAAATCGTATACCTACATAATAATATTACGAGTGTGTATTTCTAATTTAGTATCCTATTATGATGATAAACACAATCAATTAAATACCTACATCTTTCCTCACAATCTCACGTAGTCATGGATTCATTAACGTTTAATGATAACCATTATAAAAATATAATACTAATACAGATTAGGTGTATTTATAAATACACCATGCACAATTATACGTATTTAATTTTATAATAATAAAATGTATAATCGTATGGAAAATTTGAAAGTGTGAACCGTAGTAACAGTGACGTAAAAATCTTCACCAAAACTCCTATGTATGAAATATAAATGAATTTTCAAAGACATAATATAAAAACAAATTGACAAAAATTAAAAATTTCTTCACTGAAATTATTTTTAAATTATTGTTCATGTGATAGAATAAAAAAATATATAGCATGCCATTAAAAAAAATTATAAAACCTAAAAATTTAATAGGAAAGAAAATTATATTTTTATGTAAAAATTAAGTGTAATATACACCAAATATTAAGTAAAAAAATAAAAAATTGAAAAACTTTAAAATTCACTGAGAAAATGAGTGTAGTAAGTTATTTGAATCATCCTGTAGATAGTGGAGATAGTTCTGAAGGATAAGCCAGAAGATATAATATTATATTTAATTTTATGTGCCTAAAATGTAGCAATATAGGCTGTGTACTACCAAAAAAAGAAATTATTTTGATACATTTCATAATGTTAAGGTTATTTCTAATATTTATTAAAACTAAAGTTATGTATCTATCTTATTAAGAAACAAAATAGTCTGAAGAAATATTTTTATTTAAGTTTTTAAATTACTATTATTTACAATTATTATTCTTTTATTGTCAAATATATTTATTAAAAATTGTATTATTATTTTAAGTCAAAGTAAGACTGAATAATCTAAAATATTTGATAATTACAATATAATATTTGTTTGTTATTAAATGGTTAATGAAATTTATTATCTTATGAATAGTATTAGTATATTGTTGTAAAATTGAAAATATTAGCTATGTAGGTTGTAGGTATACAATTCACATGATACACAATATTTAAATAAAAAATAACATAAGGTGTTTTTGACAAGTTAATTGTGAATATATAATATACCAAAAGTGTTCTATAACCCTAAAAATTTATAAGTAACTATGTTAGATATTTTATGACACAAAAATTTGCTTTAAAAATATTAATTGTTATAACCAATCTTCAATACATTTTTTTTGTTTTTAATATTATTTGTAAATAATAATTATATGTGATTTTTTTATTTAGGATTATTAAAGATAATGTATCTTTGAAGATACAAGTTTCAACTCCAATTATAATAATTTTTAAAAAGATAAATCTTTAAATTTGTAAACAGGACATCCAAAAAGTCCCCAAAAAATATATTTTATAATTTTAAGACATTTATTTATATACATGCCTTCTTAAGGGTTAATATCAGAATACGTGTTATTTGCCGAATAAATCGCAAATAATTTATTTGAAACTATTTCCATCGAATAAGAGTTTATTTCATAGATATATTATTGTTATAAACATCATTATTATCATTATTATATATCATAAATAATTATATGATATATTAAATTTTTTTATTATGTATAACATTATAATATACAAATATAATTAAATTAAAAAATAATATATTTTTTAAATATACTTGATAACGATGATCAACTACTAACTAATCATTGATATTATCAATATCGAATATACACAATTTATGAAAGAGTTGATCATATGACTCTGGGATGAGCATAATTTTAGAGTAAGATTTAAACTCTCAAAAAAAGTAGTTCTTCAATACTATATAAATATCTTCACAATTAAATTAATAAATAATAAGTTAAAATATGTCATCTACTTAGTATTTTGATTTGAATAATGACTTATTAAACGTTCTCATTATTATATTTTATTAAAAAAACCCAACTAGGGTAGATAAATTATTATATAAAAATTAGGTCACATCCCACTGGTTGAAAAAACACTGAACTAGACAATATTCTCTATCTAAATCGTAGATATTCATAAATCAGAGTATTATTTCGGGTCAAATGTGTCACATACAAACTAAAAAAAGATACACACCTTTGTATAACAAATATATTTTTTGCTTTGCTCAAATCTAAAATATGATAACGAATTTAAATATTTATTATAATAATAATTTTGACAAATAAAAATTAAATCAATATATACAATTTTCTCCAAAATACCACTAATTTAGTTTATATCGCGGTTATAGGCTCAGCGATTTATCTACAAAATAATAATTTTATTTGCTAGATAACCATTCGTAAAATAAATTTGTATTGAAAACACTGATACAAATATTTGTTTTATTTGAAAGTTTATTCGTTAAATAAGTGTTGGCCTTAATTACACATTATAATTAATTTTTATATAAGAAATAGAATCTATTTTTTTATTTTTTTCAAATTAATATCAAAAGAAATGTATAAATAATAAAATAATATGCTTAACTATGAAATTTACAAATATTTACCCTCGTATTTACCTGAAAAACATTGCTATTGCATAAGCAAAGAGGAATGATGAATCTAATGTTCCAAATAAAGCATTATGATTTTCATTATCTGTAAATAAAATTATTTTAATTAATTAAATTAATTAAAATATATAAATTCATACAAGTTTCCAAGATTCCATTTTGATTTTTTATTTGTATTTATTATAAAAATTAGTTCTTTAATATAATATTTTACTAATTTTTAAACAATAAATAAGTTACAATAATTGGATTATTTAATTTAAGATAATTATTAATTTTGTAATAAATATAGATTTAATAAATTATCTAATAACTTACTAAATGGTGCCCAGTTACACCAATCAGGATCTGTATTGTTAATAGGTGCATGTTTATCAAGTTCAGAACAATTTTGGTACAATACAATTTTAACAACGCTAATAGGTTTTCTAGATGCATGATAAGCTACATAGGTGATGAAAGTCAATATAAGAACGCTATACTTGAACCTAAAACAAATTAAAACATAATTATTAATTTAACAATAA
This sequence comes from Tetraneura akinire, assembly GCA_021307375.1. NCBI lineage: Eukaryota > Metazoa > Arthropoda > Insecta > Hemiptera > Aphididae > Tetraneura > Tetraneura akinire. The sequence continues at coordinate 122,865 of JAIUCT010000075.1, forward strand.
TACATATTTTTTAATTATACAAGTTACTACCTACATAACTATAAATATTATAAATTTATTTGTTAATAACTAGTACTAATATAAATAAGAAAATTATATATTAATTATTAGAAATCATTATACTTTACTGAGATTTTTATTAAATACTCGTATTAAATGATTTTTGTTTTTTTATTTATTTTTAAGTATCAAGCTTTATTACTATTTTTTTTTTTTTTGTTCGTTTCTAGATAATATTTTAAAAATTAATAGGAACATTCATATCTAGTATAAAAAAATAATATTAATGATGTTTCCATTTATTTTTTATTAGAGTTAATTTCAATTAGTATCATAAAAATTCATGGTATAAAAAAAAAATCATATAAGAATAGTGTGTGCAATACTACGACAATCTTTGGAATAATAAATATAAATAAACTTATAAATTATCTAAATTCTAGATATTATATTTAAATCCTTGATATACAATCCAAAATCATTAATTACATTAATGTTGATAAAATATTATGAATGCATGTTTGTATTTAACTAGTAATTACTTAAATATACTTAAGTATCTAATATCTGTATATTTTATAATAATACCGTTATAACTTATGTAATTAATGTACAAGTTTATACATTTGGATTATTGAAGAATACTTATAGTACACCAATACAAATATATTTTTGTAAAAGGGTATGTTTATGTAGGTATATCAAACAATATTATTTTTAATTACCTAATAAAATATTAGGTATTTAAATGTTAATGACATATAATTTTAATATAAAAAATAATATATTTTAATGGAAATAATAGAAATTAAATATTAATTTTAAAAATTACTTAAATACAATTTTGTATCAATTATAGATATTAATTTACGTAATTTTGAAAAAAACATTTTAAATCAAAAGGATACCATATTTTTCTAATATAAGTAACTTATTTGAATGTAATAATAAATGAATGTTGACATATTGAATTATAATAAACAGAGTATTAAAGACAGTGGCATATCCCGGGGGTGCTAAGGGGGCTACAGACCTCTTCGAAATTTTAGGAAAAATTGTAGATATTAATGGAAAAAGTTTGAAAAATGACGAAAAAGCAATATTTTCACAAAAACTGAAATTTTGTCGAATTCAATTTCAATATTTCATGATAACTCGAGCAATTTTAAAGTTAGAAACTTAAAATTTTATTGGGTGTTCACACAGGTACTATATAATATATGTAATAAAATTTTGGAACCATTACATTAATTTTTCTACAAAATACAGGGCATTGAATATTTTGTAAAATTCTCGTATTTAAGTGTTTATTTAAGTGTTTTTTTAGTGTTTGATAAAATACGCAATTTTAAGCATTTAGGTCTGAAAATTTTACTGAAGTATACTTATATATTACTTAACATTATACTAAAATATTAGAAAAATACTTAGTCTCAAATTTTAATTATAGTTGTTTAAAATTGATATTTTTAGTGTAATCGAAAATATGAAAAAACGGCATTACTTCAACTTCGCTCAGAATCGTTTTTTCGAATGCAATGGTTTATCATTGCGTTCAAATCTAATTAATATTAAACACTATGGTTTGCACACCTATATCCCTATGGCAGGAGTGTCAGCTCGTCTTTTTAATAATTAAAATATTAATAAATATACCAAATTATGTAGAATTAATTATTTAGTTTAATATCTTTTATATTACCTATAAATAATATAATACAGGTATGTTATAATTTTCTTCATTCACAAGAATATGTTATTATATAAATTATAATAATAATAATATATATACATATTTATTATTTATCTTTATTTATGACTTATTTAATTTTTTAATTTTTAAACTTTCAAGTTCAGCCCCCCCCCAAAAAAAAAAAATCCTGGATATGTCACTGACTAAAGTAATAGATGAATATTACCATATCCATTGTTTTTAAAATATAAATAATTTCCACTATTTCAATCAAATATATCCTAATATTCAATGATAAAATAAAAATTATTAACACCAAAGTATAACAGAACTAAATTAAATTTTATTACTAATTTTTTTTTCATGTTAAACTAACAAAGATGGAAACAAATATAGTTTAATTACCTCTTAGATTTTAATTTTGTTTTTAAACAATATGTATTTCATTGTTTCAGAACCAATGGTGAAAATAACAATGAATAGTTTTTGAGTTATCACAATTTGGTGGGTTTTTAAATCACAATATAATTTTTACATTATTCAACATTTTCATAAAACTTTTAATGTAATATTTTATGGTAGAAAGTTCCGTGTGAATTAAACTTGGAGATTCACTCCTCATTACCGTCCCTTCATTCCGAAAATTAAAAATATTGCTTGAATTGTTATGAAAATCCACGTCGGACCGGTAATAGAAATAACCAAAATTATTATATTATACTGAATTTTTTTTATTGAATTAATTTAACAAAACAATATCTATATTCATCTTAACTTCCCTGCATGAAATAAACCACTTAAAATTAAACCACCAAAATGTCAAATTAAAGTGATGATTACTCAAAACTATTAATTTCCAGAAATTTTTGTTTGCACCATCGTTTTTAAAACAGTGAAATACATATATTTATATTACATGACAAAAAAAAAAAAAAAAAACAAAAAAATAACAAAATCCTTTAGACTAGAAATACCTATGCCAAGAATTAATAATCTAATATAAGTATGTACTCACAAACTGTTTCGGTCAATGACGCAGTTGAGATTGGAACATTTGTTTGACACCTTTTGCAGAAACTGTACACCGATAGGGACGGAGTTTCTTGAGGACGACATACTAACAGATGATTAACAAAGGAATATTATGTATTATTTTAAGAAAAAGAAAGTTGTTTTTTTCAAATTAAAAAAAAAATTATACTTGTATAAAAAATAAAATGAATAGTTGTCACAACTATAAACAGAATACATTGCCAAATTGAATCAAGGATATAAGAAATTGAGTTGATTGTAATACGAAAGTCGACGGCAGTTGCATGTTATTAATTTTTACAATTAAATTATTCTATCAAATTAGGTATGAGGGGAAGATATAATTATACCCAAGACAGGACGAATACAACAGGTCTTAATAACTGAATTAAAAAAAAATTAATATTACAAAACAACAAAGATTTACGATGGTCACTTATGTTGCGAACTTGCGGTACCGGTATGTGGTTGGAAGAGGGAAGGAAGGGAAAAAATAAAAATTAGTATTAAAAACCTAACAAAAAAAAAAAATTTTTGAAAAAAAAATAATAGTAATGAGTTGCGATCCGACCGCCGGACCGTTCTATTGTGTCATCGTCGTCATGTGAGAACCACGATGAGTTTATCACTTTATCAATGTTCGACCACGGTTATCAGTAATAATTGGTGGTGGCCGTCGTTCTCAGATAACGTTCCGTCGGTAGTGGTAATGATGACCGTCGTGATGGTGACAGAGTGGTAAGTGGTAGTAGTGGTCGTCAATTCGTACTCTACGGTATAAACACAAACACACACAATAGAATAAATACCTAATTAAACGATTTGGCGCGCGTAAATGTGTTTAATTATAATACTTATAATTAATTATAATATTTTTATTATCGTTACGAAACGAACAATAATAATAATAATAGTAAATATAATAATAATAATAATAAAATACGTTCGCAGTACAACGTACAAAAATAGCTAATTGTATACGTGTATTTCGAGGTGTTTTATTGTTTCGCGTTATTTCAATAACACATTTTTTATATAAAATATAATAATATAATCTTTTACTAAATAATTATTATTTATTTTGAATATTGTTCATAAGAAAAATCCTGTGCAGACACGAATAATTAATGTAACTATATTATACTAATTGCGTGCAAAACGTACAATATAATTAAAAATAAAATAATATTTAATATTATTATAATATTACTGTCAGACTCGATATTGACAAAAATTACCCAGGTGCACTTTAAATAATTTCAAACTGTTGGCGGTGACCGTAATAATTACACCGGTACGGTATCGCGTTTAACGAATGATGACGTACCGCGGTTGTAGTTGACGACTTGATATTGTTACGACGACTACTGCCGGTTAAAAAATTGTCTGGCCGACGACGGCACGACTGTAAATGAGAGCGCCAATTGGAAAATGATACGAAACGCGCGCTGCTTCTTTTATTAATTCGTCTAGTTATTTTTTCCCTCTTATAGCACAGGCCATAGACGCACAATGCTTCCCAACCGTCCGCCGGCGGCGCGCGCGTTCCAAATATTCTAATACGTCGCAAGCTCGCCGTTTTGACGCTGCATAAAATCCGACCGTCTACCTAACTAATGTTTTACATCCCTATAATCTATTATTTTTTTTATTTTTTTTTTTTATTATTATTATTTTTATTTTTTATTATTATTTATTATTTTTTTTATTATTTTTTTTTATTATTATTTTTATTTTTTTTACTATTTTTATTATTATTTTTAATAATATATTGGTCGACTATTGACAAACTTCTAAAACCATGGTAATGTTAATTAACATTTTATACAAATGTTTCGTCTATTCGGTAAATTCAGGGCGGATTTATGGGAGTGACGTGGCGATCCCATCTCTTGAGCTTTTTTCTTTTTTTTACTTCAAATATGTTATTTGTATAATTATGAAAATAGATTAAAGGGATTAGCTTTATTGCATTCACATAAAGATATAAATGTCAATATAGATGAAGTGATTAACAATAATTAGTTATTACTAATGAAAAAAAAAAAAGAAATGTTAAATTATTAATAATATTAATTTAAATACTTATTTTTGAAGTTAAAATAATAAATTTTACATAAATACTTAAAATTGAAATAAAGGTATTGACATTTAATTAAAAGCTTTTAATTTTTTTTTTTCATGAATTGCTTAAATTACAGTGGAGTTAGTTAATTATTCCTATTCACCCCACCGTCTCTTAATCATGCTTCAGTTCTGCCACTGAGTACACACTTATGAATTATAATAATTAATGTAATATGTACAAAACATTTATACAAGTCATATGATATTGTTATAAATATTTTATTGGGTTTACATAAAACAATAAAACATAATATACTAATTAATAACAATTTTTTATTAATACTAATTAATAAATAGTAATAATTCGTAAGTCTTATTAAATCGTTAATTGTTTAATGCATTTAAATAAAAAAACCAAATCCACAAAAATTTACTTTTATTTTAAGCAAATACGTATTTCGATAACAAAGTAACCATCAACAGTGCAAAACACAGGACTGACCCACTTCGTTCTAACTTTCCAAGTATACAATATGATTTTATTTTTAATTTGATATTTTAAAAACTTTTTTTCTTTTCCCCGAGTTTGAACCGACGACCCGGAGGAAACCGCTTACGCATTGTTTGCTCCGAAGATATTTTAAAAACTATCTCATTTCGTAAGAATGAGAAATATATTATAAATTTATAATAATATATGTTATAAATTATAATGATTAATTTAAACGTTTATATAGGTATTTATATATCATTACAACAGTCGACTATACATACATACATACTTATTAAAAATTTAAATTCTTATCTTATGTTAATACCATAAAACTTACATAATATTTGATTCAAAATTCTTGACATATAATATTATGTATACATATGATACTATATGTAGTATATATGTACTCAGTACTCGTATAAACGTCTACAGACTACAATAATTTATTCACATACCTACTTATACCTATTATAAATTATAATACAATATGAAGTATGAATTTTACTAAAAGATTTGAAAACACAACAAAATTATATATTTAATTTTTATAAATTTGTTGAATTTCATTATGTAATTTTGAAATAAAACCAACACATTTAACTTATCGCCTTTAGATTTATAACTATGTATTATGTATAGTACAACCGTTGAGTAGACGATATGGTAATGGTATTACTATTTACTACTATGTATTATAAATTTATAATTATATATAAACATCATTATATTATTATACGATTATACATTGTACCTTATATTTGTATATTATCGAAAAGACTAATATATTGATTAATTATTAGGTAATTAAAATTAGGTACCTAATTATATTATAATACCATCGTTCCTTCATAATTCATTACAATTGCAATATCACCGTCCATTGGTTGTATAAGATATAAGAAGTAAGATAATAATATTATATTTATATTGCACGTATAATATACAGGTATATTATATACTAATACCATATAGTCACATAAAATATGAGTAATTTTAAGTGTAAAATTATAAGTAGGCTCATAAATATTTCTTTTCCCTAAAAGAAAACAATAACAACGAGTAGTCAGTATGGATAAAAGATAAAAAACCATAAAACTATTAATAGTTAATAACAAAACAGCCAACAGGGATATTTTATATATTTTAATCATTAAAAAACCCTTTATATCGCCTAACGAAAATACAGAAAATATGATTAATCCGTGTGATTTAAACGTAATAAAATACGTAATAAACTAATAAGTATAAAATAACAAAGTATACAAATACGAGTAATAATATAACTTGAATGAGTTTAATTTAAGATTTTTGAAGCGAAAATATCTATTGATCTAAGAATGGTGTGTGTCTTTTTTTTTTACATGTTTTCGACCCGAAATAATGCATCGATTTTCACGAATAGCATATTATGTCTCCTGTTGGAAAATTGATATAGTTGATACTTTATTTAGGTCATTTTTAGAATTTCTCAAAATTGACCCTAAAAGATAGTAAAAACGGCATTTTTCACGAAAACTGAAATTTCGACAAATTCCATTTCAATATTTCATGATAACAAACAATTTTGAACTTGAATACTTAAAAAATTTTTGGATGTTCACATAGAGACTATAATTATTATATATGTGATAAAATTTTGGTACCATTACATTAATTTTTCTACAAAATATAGAACTTTGAATATTTCCTAAAATTCTCGTTTTTATGTATCTAATATTTTATAAAATTGGCAATTTTAGATTTTAAGGTCTGAAAATTTTACTGCAGTATAACTCACATAGTCACATATTAATTAACACGATACCAAAATAATAGAAAAATCTCAAATCTTAATTTTTTTTTTTTTATAGCTGTTTAAAGTTGAAATTTTTAGTGTAATCAAAAACCTAAAAATACATATAATAGGTATTCTAATTATTAATTATTATCTCTCAATACTTTTACAATAATGATTAGTTAAAGTAATAAAATATTTTGAAAATTTTTGAAAATTTTTTGAAGCTCAAATACATTTTACTTAACTTAGTTCCAATTAATTGTGAATATTACAATTGCGATTTTTTTTATAGCTGTTTAACGTATAAAAAATCAAGGGGAGGGATACAGGTGTAAAGCGGATAATGTTGAAAATTGATTAATATTTAAATTTTAAATGCAATGATAAATCACATTACATTCGAAAAACGATTATGAGTGAAGTGCTGTCAGATTTGAGTATTTAGATGACTAATTTATGGGTTTTATGGGTATATATATTGAACGTAAAGATTGATAAATGTAAAAATGTTAATCAATATATATATATTATTATCTGATGAACTTCGTTCAAAATTGTATTTCCGAATGTAACTATTTATCATTTAATCAAAATTCAACACTATCCTCTTGACATTTGTATTCCTTCCACACTTGTATCCCTTCTCTTTCATTTATGTATGATCGATTTGTTTAATCATCAATTTTATTATCTGTTAACTGTTAAAACATAACTGTCTCATTAATGATTATTCATTAAAATATTATGTAAACAAATTTAAACATAACAATGCTAATAAGTAGTAATAAGTAGATATGATATGCTGTTATATTTTAAGGTACCTACCTAAATTATACTTATACAATAGTGAATTATTATATTATTATAGATTTCCCAATTATTTAATAAATATTATATAGGTACTTACTGGCTACTACTACCTATATATTTATTATTTATATATAATATATAAAGCAAAGTTCACGGTCCTATTATATATACTATAATTATTCATGACGTACCTATATTTACTTGTTTTTTAGACCATCTAAAATGTAAAAACTGTATTTTGTTCTTGACTTTTTGTGCGTTTTTCTCTGTAGTAGTGTAGTGTAATACTGCAATATGCCAATATATAATAATATATAGATAGATAAATATGATTTTGTAATTGTATTTTATACCTATCTGTATATATTTTAAAATATCATTATAATACAAAATGTTTAAATGAGGTGCATTATTGTGCAGGTATTATGATAATACAAATTATACTCGTATATATTATTAATATATTCTTTACGAAAGCATAAAAATTAGTTTTTGTCATCTAATTTACTCTTAAAATGACATACCTGTTAAGTCATTTTAGAAATTTTATGTCATATCAAATTTGGTTGTCTAAATAAAATAAATTAATCATTTTATTATTATAATATATAGTATGCGTGTTTGCGTGTATGTAGTTAAATAATATTTATGAACTCTATGTTATTTAGTATATAGGTAAATCACATTTTTACAATCAGCGACGAAGATACAATTTTTTTTCTAGGGAGCGGGGTTAAGAGTCAATTCATAACAAATTAACAACGGGTTAGTTTAAATAAATTATTTTAACAATTTTAATTTTTGTATAATATACGTATATTATAATATTATGTATGAATATTTTATATTATAAAGTCAACATTAACAAATAATGAAACCAGGCAGATAATAATTTAATATTTCTTGATAAACACTTTTGGCGTTTAATATATTAATAAAGTAAAAAATAATTTAATAATCCAAAAGAGTAACTTTTATTTTAAACACAAAATTGCAATATTGTTTTGAAAATAATTTTGATAGTTTTTTTCATTTTTATACTCAAAATTTTAACTATAGGTGTAATCACGAATAAATAAAAAGTAATATTAAATTAAAGAATAAATCCCCTATTGATCAATACAATATATTTAATAAAACAATTGCAATTAAACCTTTTTTGGCCTTTAAATATATTTAAACTCTTACCACACCAATTTTAATAATTGCCACTGGATATTGGCATAGTACGTAGGTTATGAATATATTGAATATTGTTTATAATGATTTTTTATAATAATATGCGTGTAAATATTGATAAACGATGTAAAATATTACTCTTAAGTATTAAATAATAATTATAATATTAAACTTACAAGAGTTATTTGTGAAAATTAAATTATAGGTACAAACTACAAATTAAGATAGGTTACAATAATTATTATTAATGTATTTAAAAAAAAAAAATAAAAAAAAATAATGTCTACATGATATTCTATTCTAATATCGTACCTAAATGAATATTATTTTAAACACTATACTACGACTAAAATGTATTTATATGATATTTTGTTCGTACAAATATTAATTCGTATTATTATAATTATTGGTGACGCGTCATCGTATTAACGCGCTCATTATTTTTAATAATTACCCCTAATATAGTGTATAATAATTACATACATTAAAATAAATATTAAATTTCATTACTATATACTATACAAAAAACTAAATAAATATTTATTAATAATTTATTAATACTTTATATATTTCAAGGGACACAGTATTATAATAATTAATACCTGTAGATGATAACGTTTTAACAATATAACACGTATACCTACATCATGAAGGTACTTTGAACTTTGTATTCGCTATTATTATAATATAGTCTTTTACGCCAAACTATTTTTTGTTTTATCACAGAAGCTAATATTTACACATAGATACGCATACCTATGTATACCTGTATAATATAGGTACCTAAATACCTGTATTATGACAATTCCTGCAACTATTTCGGTTTTTTTTTTTATATTTATAAAATTAATTTAAGTCCATTGTACGATAAATTAGAATAATAATTAATAATCGTACACAAAACATTTATTATAAATATTTTAATTAATATAATATGGTATATAAATAATAGAAGTCTCGTTGACATTATAATATTAACATGCAGGATATTGAACCAGTGAACTAATAACTAGACCTAACTTGAGTACATTTACACAAGTTTGTTGTCACATCTCACGTATATTTTAATTCGTGTCGTATTGTTTGGTTTTTATTTGTATTCAATGGTACGTATTATTAAATTTTTTATATTATTTGAAAAATAATGTGCTCATGGCTATTTGTATGTAGAACGCAAACAAAATGATTATTATTTATAAAGACGCGAGTTTGAGTGGCAATTATAAAAGATACATTCCCTCTTTCACTCTACACTCGTATTCGGTTTGAATAACTTTGGTTTGTTTCGAATGTAATAACCAAAGTATGGAAAAGTGATGTTTATTTCGTGCTACACCAACGCGAGTTAAAAAAAATATACCGTGCGGTTATTGAGTGTTTAACTGCGTTGAAAATGTGACCTTTATTTACATATTATCATTTAAACATTTTAAACCATAAACTATAAACGTATACGACGACGATGCTAATTTCTAATTTCTAAATTAATAATGTTAATTATAACATAAAATATTTTATTAATTTATTTATGTTATCATTAATTAATAATAATATTAATTATTATTAATGAATCCATACTTATAACTTATAAGTATATAAGTACATTATAGGTACTTATAATAAAGTTCCGTGGTGGCGTATTATTGAAATGTAGGTGACGATAAAAAAAACGCAGTAATGAAAAATTTCAATTTGAACCTTTTCTACTGTTTCTCTAATTCCTATATACGATTACAATATACTTGTACATATATCCGCGAATCTCGCATTTTTCGATTTATATTTCTTCGGTTCTTCAAATTACAAAAAAGATATCCTTCGGGCAATAAGCCAAGTCACGTCTTGGATACGATAAAAGTAGAACGATTTAATTTAATTTAATTTTTTTTTTTCCAGTCACGTGATCAAAAAATTTGTTAAGCGTTATTAGAAGAGATATTAAAATATCAAACATTCAAACTCAATATGGCGGCTATTTATAATAATATGTTGAAAAATACGATTTATACTTTTATTTAAAATTCGTCCCATTTTGATATTCCTTTTCATTTATTTTCTACGTGCACATTATGTGAAGGCCCCGAGACAATTTTTATTTTCATGGTACAACTGTCAAATCAAAACAATAAGCCATATTAAAAAATTATATTTTATTTCTTATTTGTATAAATATTACGTATAATAAAAAAAAAAAATCATTAAGAATAAAAATATTATTTAAGAAAAAAAAAACTAAAAAAAAAATATACCTATATATTTAAATATTGATAAAATTACTTTATACAAAATATTTAAAAAAAAAATTAAATAATAATAATATGTCTTCTTGCTTATTTTGCTGTCGATTCTTTTATTATAATAATATGATATCAAAGTTTAATAATTGTCGAGCCGATTTTGATTCTTATATCTAGTGATCCTAAACGGCATAATTATTAATTAGACAATCTTTGTTGACTCATTGTCTTATTTAACACGTAGAGGTGAATGCAACATCAATTTACCACATTATATTAAAATAACGTTGATTTGAATGTGATATTAACTCAAATATAATATAATAATAAATTAATAACTAATAATTATTACATATCTTTTGACTTTTGATGTTATATATTATTATCTTTTATTACAAATCCACAGACGGTACAGTACGAGTATATTCTATATTATGATCATGTTATATTATCATTTCCATTGTATACAATTTAATTTTCTTTCGCCCTCAATGCGTCAACTGACGATGACGTGTAGGTAACGAGAAAACATATAACGTCATTATTGATTAATTTTGTTGTTCAATTTGAATTAAATTATAAAATATTATAACTCGTAGATATAATAAAAATAATATCATAATATAATATATTGTATTTGAAGATATCACTTGTAGATTGTAACAACTTAAACTTAAACGAAATATTTTTTCCAGGCATCAGCATAAAAACTCACGCTACGATTCTGCCCTCGTATATTGCATATATTATAATATGATAATATAAAATAGTATAACTACGCGTTAATGTTTTAATTTCATCAGATTATAATACGAATAGGTTGGGCAAAATTTTCAATTAAAATTATACCTATAGTAGTAGTAATATTATTGAGTTATTAAAAGCAAGAATTATTACGATCAATAGAAAAATGTTATTATTATTTTTTTTAATTAAAATTATAAATAATATGATATCAATCCGTCGTAAGCAAAAACTAATAATAATTATACACGCATATTGTATATATATATATATAAATTATATACGAGTAGACATCACCTAATAAGAATAATTTATAATAGACGTCTATTTTATTTTATTATTATTGTTTCTTATTAACTTTTAATTGTTTATTAAAAAAGATTTACATAAAATAACGCACGTTATGCGCACGTCTATTTTAATTTGTTATTTATCTGCAAGACTAACAAAACAACAAGTGTGTGCGTGTACACGTTGGATAAGTCATTTAGAATGATAATAAAATTATATTACATTATAGACAATAAAATATATTTAAAGATTATTAACCAATCGTTTTCAGCCATAATAACATCACAATATATTATTGTGGGTGTAGATAAATTAAATATAGGACAAGAACGTATTTAGATTAATAATAAATAATAATTTGCATATATACGTTATGATATTGTTATAATATGCAATTTCCTATAACATAATAAATATATAATACATTAATGAGGATTAATCAACCGTTAAGTGGTATAGGGTATAGATTTATCATTCTGTTGTCTTCGGAGCATTATTATAACGGTATAGATATAAAATATTACTATGTTATATTATCCATATTTATAGTATAGGGTGACCATATTTCACAAAATAAAATACAAGACAAAAATATTGTCCATAATATTTTTAAATTATTAAGTATTTATTATATTTTTAAATTCTGAGATTGATTTAGATGTTTGGGATATTTATTTAGATTCATTTACTACCCGAAATAATGCTTCGATATTCACGATTAGCATATGTTTCCGATTGGAAAGTGGATGTAATTGGTACTTTATTTAGGTAATTTTTCGAATTTCTCAAAATTGACCCTATGCCATAGAAAAATTTCGACCAGTTCGATTTCAATATTTCACGATAACTCAGATATTTTTAAAGTAAACATTTTTCTTTGGTGTTCACTTAGTTATAACTTATAAACGTGTAAAATTTTGGAACCATTACGTTAATTTTTCTACATAATATAGAACTTTGAATATTTCGTAAAATTTTCGTTCTCTTATGTATATAATGTTTGATAAAATTGACAATTTTGCAATTTTGGGCATTTGTGTCTGAATATTTTATTGAAATATACTTACGTAATACCTAGCGTAATACGTATTACTTAATTTGATATCAAAATATTAACAAAATCCCTGGTCTTAATTTTTTTTTATAGCTGTTTAAAGTTTATATTTTTAGTTTAAACGAAAATCTTAGAATCGAGAATATTTTTCTTATTATTTCTCAATAATACTTTTACAATAAAAATTAATAGAAAAGCTACAAAATTTGGATGATTTTTGAAAATTTTATTTTTATTATAGAATTAAAAATTCAATGGCATAATCAGATAATCCAAAATATCGTACGCTTTGACTGAATTCCGAATAAGTTTCGTTTTATCGAATAACTACTGTTGATCCCTAGAAAATATAAAAATGTTTTTTATCACTTTATTGGAATTAATTTAAAATATTCATTATTTTTTATACGTATGGAATGCCAAGTTATTTAACACCAGTATAAGGAACATTTTTTTAACTGAAATTAGTATTTCGTTTTACATATCATAAATAATATATTTATTTTTTCAATAATATTGATTTTAATATCTCAATAAAATTTTGATATTTATTCTGTTTAATTTTTATACCTTATACTATAAATAGTTTAATTTTAATTATTCGTGTTCGTTAAATAATTATAGTATATATATTTTTTTTTAAAAATAATTGATCTTGTTAAATAGGTATTTAAAATATTTCCTTATTTATTTTTAATTAAAATTGATATACATATACCTACTATTTATTTTTAGTATTTTTTTCTACATTATGGTCAATTTATTGTTATTTCTTAGATTTAAATTTGAGCATTGAAAAAATAATTATTACTTTACCTACTGTTCAAATGTACATGAAGAATTTATTTTTTTTAAAAAAAAAAGTAGGTAACTAATTAGAACTCTTCCTGAAAATCATAATTATTTAATTTTTATTTATAAATAGGTACATATTTCCTTTGTATAAAATGATTATTAAAATATTATATGATGTCGATTAAATCATAAAAATAATAAATACCTAATAACTGTGGTGTTTACCTATTATCGATGGCGCAATTTAATATTATGATTTCAAATGTGGTTTAAATTTTTGATATAAATATTTCGTATTTTTTACTTAATGATGTGTCAACGTTTATTTTATTTTTAAAACCGTAACATTATATATTATAATACAGGTAGGTATAACATAATAATATTATGGAAATGTGAAATCAGAATAAAAATGTCATAAACTAATAACTATAATCATGAATGAATACCTAAATGGTTAAAATTTATGTAAATTTGAAGTATATTTAAGTACAATTTACAAGTAGGTAAAACTAAAAATATATTATATAAAAAAAAAAATTACGTTTTATACATAATATATAAACCTATAAATTAGTTTAAAATATTATAAACATTAAATTGTTTTTTTTTTTATTTGACTTTATTTATTTTAATTTTTTATGTACCTATGTACCACTTACCGACTTATATATTATAAACAATCTATATTTACGTTTGATATTTTAATCGTTATCGTTTATATTTTTTTTATAAATAATTGACCAATTATTAAATTATAATATATTTCTGTTTCTTATCGTTTACTATATGTTTATAGTGATAACGAGAACTGATGACACAATATTTTTTATTATATGGGTAGTAAATTATAATATAATACATAATATTCATGGTCATACCGTATTGATGTAGGTAAACTCGTTATAGTAATTGGAGCAATAGACTATAAATATACTAATTATACCGTGACGAGACTATAAACGAACGACACCTGTTGTACTAAGTTTATTTAAAAACAAATTAGTTATCACTATATACCTGTATATTTATAATCGTTATCGATATAACTATACAATTATATAATATGTCTATAATTGTATTACAATCGTGCGATACGCACTTATACCTTATTAAATCGTTATTTTTAAGTATATTTTTAAGATTAATTATGACATTTAAAAAAAAAAAAAACAATATAATAAATATAATATTATGTACACCAAATTAAATTATGTGTATAATATCGTGTAATTATACTAATTATTATTATTTAGTTAACACTACCGATATTTCAATATTTTATTACGTTTCGTTGTGTTATTATATACCTAATAATTTATAAAATTATTTGTTGTCTATATTTATTATAATATATTGAATAATTATAAGTTTATTTATTTGTTTGTTTGTTTTTTTTTTTTTTTTATTATTGTTATGTCTTTCAAGCCGTTTATATTTTTAGAATAAAATAATAATAATAATTGATATATTTATATGTTACCACTTACCACCAATGTGTTGAATGTATAAATTTAGTCATATTATGTATTTCTATAAAAATCCTATAGGTAGACATTCGTATTCTATTACAATTTGCCACAATTCCTATACAGAGTGTCAATGCTATATTAGGTAAAATATGCAATTTTGAATGACGTTTATTCAAAATTTAAAAATATAAAACGTTCCGTCATCTTTACAAATATGTGTTAATCTTAATAGTGCAACGACAAGTATTTTTAATAGTGAAAAAAAAAATGACGAAAAAATCCAATGACATAATATAGAATTTACCTACTCGTAATAATAAATACCACTTTCTACGTGCGATAAAAAAATTGTTCGGATAAATTATTCATCACCATTTATAATATATAATAATAGATATAGACACATTTAGAAAATGTACTTTTCACTAATAAAATACCCTAATTAGTCATACTAAAAAATAGTTTACCTTTAAATCAATTGTATATTTGTATACACTACTTATGATCAATTTATTACATAAATTTTATACTTTTCCCTTTTTTATCTTATATAATAAATAACACTAAAGATATAAATCGAATTAATTATAGGTACTTACACGAGTGTAATCAGTCATACTTTCGGTCGATTCGTTCTAATATTCATACCTACCAACTTCTGAGTATAATAATTAATATTATATAAATATGCTCGATGACCATTTAACGAAAAAAATTGTATATAATGTATAGACAGGTAGCTTATTAATGATAAAATTAAAAGTGTAAAGTATCGACATAAATTTGATTTCAATTACCAATATTACATTACACGATCCGCCTATTATGTAATAATAGCCAACACTTATTATTTTATTATTGTATACACAGACATGTGCTATATAATTACGCGTTTAGTATAGTCAGTAGGTGTACGTTTTTATGTAATATTATTTATCGAAAAAATTAAAATATTGTCGACATTTTTATCTGGAATTTGCGATTCTTAGAAAACTTTTAAACGATAACATAATATGTATCTTATAGTTAAATAATACAATATATTTTCAGTGATATTCAAAATTGAGTTAATAAAATAATACACAATTCCATATACTTACAAAAGACTCGACAGACGATTACAAAAAATATAATGTGATTATATGTCAATTTGACTTTACACGATATTACACGGTTATCAAAATTTCCTTTTTCCTTTTTTGATTATATTATCGTCTATTTCCGCCTCTCATCATTAAATGGTACTTAATTGTTATTAATACTTATCATAATATTATTCATATCATTTTGGCGCAGTGACGTCGAATACTTAAATTGTTGATGTGGGACTGCAATATTCGCCCAAGTATTTTATTTTGGTTCTGGGTGGTTCCTTAGTATAATTATATTATCAAATTTCATATTATGTAAAATAAAGATATGATATAAGTACACGAGTGTTTTTGGGTGTCGCATACCTAACTAAAAAAAAAAATTATGTGAATATTGTAAATATAATTTTTTTAAATGTACCATGGTAGTAAAAATGCGTCTTTTCTATTTCTCTATAGAATAACAGTGTGTTGTAATAATTATAAGGTACAGCTGCTTAAAATTTTAATTTAACTATTAACTGTATACACCGATGGTATTCTTTTTTTTTTCAGCTTAAAATAATGAAAAATTACAATTTTTTTTTTTATCGAAAATCACTTGATACAAAAAAAAAAAAAAAAAATGATATTATGTTTTTAAATTAATAATTACAATAATTATTTTACTATTGCTGTAATTCTATATAAATAATATGATAATACGTATAAAAATGATATAAACTCGCGCAATGTTTTATATTTGTAATGGAGGGAAGAAGGTAATTGATTTAATTTGACTAAATACTGATTCTTCTGGCTCGCTAATTGTTTAATCTTTAATTAATTATATAAATTTACAATAGTACTCGTATAATAATTGGTAACGCGCCGATCGACGGTATCGTGCGAACTGACGAACTAACAACTAAACTATAACGATAATAATTTTCAATGATTAGTGATTACAAATTTCCCATATTGGTACTTTCTTAGATAAAACGAGTTACAATAAATAATATAAATAATATAAATCACATCAGTGTTAATAACAATATTACTCGTTTAAAAGTCAACACAACAATAAATATTGTTATTCGAATAATAATTATTCTAAAACAATTATTATGTCAACGATGTTTTAATAACCTATACCTATAGGTAATATTTTTACTCGTATATTGATTTGTGGTCACTGGAATTGATAATAATTATACGTAAATAGACGAAATACGTCATATATTAATATTAGAAAAATATTGTATAATTATTATTACTATAGTCGTGCAATAAAACACAATATCGCTCTGTATTTATAGTTTTATAGTAAGATAACATTTATAATATTATAATATTCAAACCGTGTATGAAGCATATATAGACGTTGACCCGACGTCACAATATTTTCTGGTAATACAATTTGTATTATGATAATATAATTTTATATTCATTATTCATCATTACTAGGTATTTAATATTGTCGAATTTTCAGTCCATAAATATTATTCGTTTATTATTACTTCACAGTAAAATAAAAAATAGTGTTATAACTACTCATAATACGACACGAAACAAAGTATGTATAGGCATAGGCGCAAATAGCTACAAAAAAAAAGAAAAAATTGGGAGCACTTAAGCCCTCCATATATATTGGCTAAATTTTCGGCATAAAAATACAAATTATATCTTAGAAAATTTTATTAATTTTAATAAAATATGGCGTTTTTGTCGACTAACTAACCGAAGTCTTTGGCTTTAAAAAAATGTCCAATTACGATAGTATATGTCTAATTTATTATAGTAATGTATAGCCATATGTTAAGTAAGATTCTTTAATATAATGTAAAATATTTTTTGTTTAATGATTTTGATAAAATTACTTTATTTTTGTCTTTTTCCACATTTTTATTTTTAAAAAGATTTTAATTATTAATTTTTTAAAAAGACAATATTATTTGTGGGGCCTAAGCCTCTCCCAAGCCACCCCTATTTGCGTCTATATGTGTATAGGTGTACTTAACCTTACAATTTGTGGGTTAACGATGTCGATATATTAATAAATAACACCATAATAATATTATTATTATAACTTTTCGTTAATATTTTTAATAATTTCTCGGAGCAAACTGCGAGGACACTTCTTGTCTTAAACCCTGGTTTTAATAATAAACATTTTTATAACAAACAGTGCAGCGGATGGTCTATTTAGATACGCATAATAATATTTATAAATCGCGCATAGGTCAATGTCGAATATTTAAATATTTTATTTTTTCGTTTCGTCCGTTTTTTATTTTTATTTACAACTCGCATAACATATATATATATAAAAAAAAAGGTATAAAATCAACATTAAATCCTTACATAATATGGTGTTGTGTCTTGTGTTATATAATAATATATCAATATTAATTATTTATTTAAATTTCATTAATTTAATGGAATAAAAGTAATAATTATTTGTATATCGAACCCGCTAATAATTTTAAATCGAGGTTCTATGTATGAAAACAAATATTTTTTGGTTTAATATTACCTACGTATAATTTATCGAATTAAAATTATTATATCGAAAACTATAATAACATACCATTATATTATATACCAGTACATTAACCATGATTACCAGTACCTATACAGGTATATAGGTAAAAAAAATAAGTGCGTATAAGTTCATTAATCTGTAACGCTATACGAGTAAAACAATATACCATTATATTATATAGATTAAAATTTGGTGACCTACGACGCGTCTAGCTTTTTAAATCGATCCACCAAACCCACGGTTTGTTAATATAAAACTTAATATGATATGTACATTATATTAATTGTCTTCAATCAAAAATTTGTCACTTATGTGTTATGTATACAATAATATAAATAAATATTATTTTTCTTTCGTCTCTTCTGTATAGGTACATTTCCCCTAAATGCGTAAATCTTCGGATTAAACAAAAAATATTAAAAAGCTCTCGTCAAAATAATGAGATTAACGGACTATTATTATATCATTATAAATAATTCATTCGTATTATTTATTATTATTAATATATTTCAATGTTCCATTTGATAATATTAAATACCTACTTGTAATCGAATTTATATATTATCAAATAGATTATAACAGAATGATAAGCGATATTAATTAATAGGTATATACTTGTATTACGTCATCGATTGTCGTATTAAAATATGAAAGAGACTTTAACTCGAACAATGGACAGTGGACACGGACTAGTATTTTTATGATACTATAGGGCAGAAGACTTGTAACAATTGCATATTTGTTTTGAATAATCAGAAAAATAGCAGATTAAGAAATAAATATTATGTTTCATGCTGAAACAAAGCTAGATTTGAAATTTTTCATTTTTTTTTTATTAGTATAAATTATTAATTAATTTGACATACAACCAAAATATTATTGATTTTAAAATATTTTTATTATACTCCTATACTTAGGTAATATATTTGTTGATTATTTTCAGTCGTATATCTTAGAAATACCTGCATATTGATAGTCACCAATAAAATGTATTTTCTGGTAATTAATTTTATTTAAAGACAGATAATATTGTTCACTCCACAAAATTTATCGAAACGCAAAACTACATATACAGGTACTGACAATAATTATTTTAATTTAAAAGTAAGTTTTTTAAGTATTTTTTATATTAAATAAAACATATATTAATTAAAATTATACAGAAAATGTTTTTACTTTTTCATAAAAATAATCTTTGTAAAATGCATATTTTTAATGCATATTTAATGATTTTTTAGAGCTAGAAGTCCTCTGCTCTAATTATTACTATAGAAATTAGGATAGAAATTTTGAATTTTTTTTTATATATCATTATAAAATATAAGTTTATTTCATTATTGATATAAAATATTATAATATATTAATATACCCATACTAAATATAATATTGTGTATGATATTATTTTATTTGCATTAAAATTAATGAATATAATTCTAGTTTTACTCGGAAGCTAAACGAATAAAGTATTCAAAAGTGAATAAAAAAATATATGATAATAATCATTGTTAATATTATAGAATGCTACATAAGATTGTATTGGTAAATATACTTATTATGTAAATATATTCTGATTTAAATTGAAAATAATGATAAATATAATACGTCATATTTATTTATGAAATTTGCGTGCTATTTATAATTCAGTAGGTCTTAATTTTTTTCAAATAATCATATTTTCAATCTTGAATATTATAAATATAAAAGTTTTGTACAAAGACAAAAATCCGTTTGGTACTTTAATATAATCTAATTGTATTTTATTTAATATTATAAAATTAGACCTTAGATCTAAGAAAATTGGTCTATAAAAATTTGAATACCATTGTTAAAAACAATGTTATAAATACAATACCCAGTAATTATTGTTCGGTTACGCAATTAATTAATTTTCAAACTTAAATTAAGTAGGTACTTGAAATAAATAAATGTATTTTATTATAAAAATATACGTAATATATACATATTAAATTATTTTATCATTGAATTAGTTTTACAATTTTCAATCATTTTCCTTATGGGAGTATAATACTTAATCTTTTATTTGAGTATTTCAAGTAGGTATATTTACTTTTCATTCTAAATACAAATTTTCAATGTAAATGACGATGAGATGTAATGAGGACATGAGGTGTAATGAACTAATGAGGTGTTAAAAATCAAATTTTACTTATGTATAAAACAAGTTTTTATGAACAGTATTAATAGTATTGTAATAAAACATTTTAAGGCAATAGAAATAAAATTTAAAATGATTAGTCATTAAAACTCAAAATTGTCTATTTTATTAAATTTTTTATAAATAAAAAAATTTAAGAAATAGTTCTGAAAGTTTTATATTTTGTAGAAAAATTAGCCGAACGGTTGCAAAATTTTATGACGTATAATATATAGTATCTATGTGAATATCCAATAATAATTTTAAATTTTTAAGTCTACAAGTTCAAAATTGCCTGCAGAGTTATCGAGAAATATTGAAATTGATTTCATCAAAATTTCAATTTTCGGGAAAAATATTGTATTTTTATTATATTAGAATTGCTGTAGTTTATCTTATCCCATAATCCCAATTTTGAGAAAATTAAAAAATTACCTAAATCATATATGTGAATTATTGTCATTATTATAATTATTATATTATTTATCGTGTGACAAAATCTTTTGTATTTTTTTATTATCAACAAATAAACTATACGGACAATATAAAATAAATAAATTTATATTTTGTTTATAAATTAATAAAATATAAATTAAAGAGGACCTGAATTTCGGTTTAATTTCGCCATTTAAAAACAGCCATTTATGTATAGTGAATAACGTAGGGGCTTAACTAACTTTTTCCTTTATTTACAGAACGTTCACTATAGCTCCATTGTACGAAACGATTTAAAAATGATGTGTACATTGAATCTTATGATGCCTGTGGAACGAACGAATTATTATTGTTGAATAGAATGACTATATAAATAAACATTATAGATCAAATTGGTCTTTTATATTAAATAGCTATTATTATATAAAATAATATGACACTACTGGTGTTGTGTGGTACAAAAAAGAAAATCTCAGTAAACAATATTTTATTATTTTAATAGGTACAGAAAATCGATGGTCAAATGTATATTTATATAATATTTGAACTCTACAATACGTATTATGGTATAAACCGTAATAAAAATAATGAAATAAATACAAAATATCATATTCCTATATTCTAATATTTTATTACATTAAACTATTAATATAATCTATATATCACATTCACAACGTTTTTAGAATAAACAAGAAAAAGTTAAAATACAAGTTAAATTTATCCTAAAATAAACACGTATAATCCAAAAATTAAAAGTCAACACATTACAAATTTACAAGCTTAAAAAGAATAATGTTTCAATTATTAAGGTGAACAACAATAGGTAGGTACATAATACATTTTGTTTTATATAAATATTTCATACTACTATATTTCATTATAAGAGGTACCTATCTATTGGAATTAAAACGATAATTTCTTACAATCATACCTGTATGTTATACTTATATTATCGTATTATTATTACAACCTACTATTTTGTTATTTTTAAATAGTTTGAAAACCATTGTAGTTATATTAGAGTGATTTTCCACTCGAAATCAATGCGATAGTAATAATAATATTATACTCCTCCGTAACATAATAATATACCTACTAAAATTTAAGATATCACAATAATTTATTCTTTTGTACTTGTGCACTATCTTCTATAATTTACAAAACGTTTGATTTATCGTTATATATAGCTACAAGACAGTATTATAGCACATAGG
This sequence comes from Tetraneura akinire, assembly GCA_021307375.1. NCBI lineage: Eukaryota > Metazoa > Arthropoda > Insecta > Hemiptera > Aphididae > Tetraneura > Tetraneura akinire. The sequence continues at coordinate 145,931 of JAIUCT010000075.1, forward strand.
TTATAGGTAGGCATAGTAATCTCACAACTGATAAGATATATAATATAATATATCTATTTATTACTTAGAAACTAGATTTATTTTTTCACGGCTATATTGTACATACGTTCCGTTTGAAAATTATACACGTACTCAACACGAGGATGATATATTATACTTAAAGATATAAAAAAAAAAAAAATGAAATGAAATGAAATGCACGCATAATAAAATATTATTGCGACCTTGGATGTTATTTAGTATATTCGTTCAATTGAAATAGAATTAAGATTTAAGACATCGACATCGGATAAGTATATTTTCTATAATGGAATAAATAATATTTTATTCTATATTATACACTTGAAATAGTAACACAAATCTATATAGGTACTTATATATTAAATATTGATAATACGTTACATAAATATTTACTAGTAATAATAATAATAACTGTATTGTTAATTACAATTTACAATTAAAATTTGTAATTATTAGACACGATACAAATATTTGAGATAAAATTATAATATATAATTGAAAAGTTTTAATCTTTCGATATTATATTACGTTGTTACGTAATCTAAAAACGTTCTTTTTTTTTTTCAATCATTTATTATTTATAATAATAAAGTTGGTCTTTTTTATTTTTTAGTTTTTTAACGCATTCTATTCACGAGGAAATAAATATACTCAACACTATTTGATGGTTTTACATAACTGCTCGAGTACTTCTTTACTGAATATTGGTGTCTATTTATTCTATATTAATTAACAATCAAACAGAAACATATAAAACCTTTTTAAAACTTATAATATTATTTATTTGAAAATCGATTTTGAGAATATTGTAAATAAGTAATATATACCATCATAAACCGTTTAAATATTATATCTCTTTAAGAATTAAGTGATTTCATTCAAATGTCTTGAAGCAGACATTAGGTATTATGTAATATTTTAATTGTACAGCATATACGCATATTACGATTGTCTAACTGTAATAATTGCAACCCTCGCAGTTATTTTTAAAAATATACAAATTAAATTATTAAATGTTGAAATTTGTATAATTTTATTGATATTTGCTCTTTAACCTACGTGTCATTGCATTGCTATATACCAATAATAATTTTTTAATTAATTTTTAATATAACATGGTATAGGTATAACAGTGAAAGTATGATCGGGTACACTAAATTTTATCGTTTCTTCTATTTATAATTATACATTTAAAATGTTATTTTTGAACTAATAAAACATTAACATTACTCAATCGTTTTTTAGAAATTGAATAATAATAATTATTATTTTTTTTTTTATACCATAGTTTTTACCTATATGGTTATTTTGAAACCAATTATTGTTATAAATATACCTACTTAAATAATGTCAACACGCATTAACTGTATATTATTAAATTAAAATTGCTATTAATTTCAGAAAAAAAAAATATATATGAAAACAATTTATGTCCCCAGTAAAATGATTTAAATATTTAATCAAATTATTTTATTTTTTGTCTGTAAAGAGGTAAATTATTCAAAAAAAAAAAAAAAGAAAAGAAATACCTTAGCACGTTTAAAAAAAAAAAATATATTAAAATATTTTAAAAGTATTGTCTCAATGTCAATAAGTTATACTATTACTGGTCTTAAGTTTTTAATAACAAAACAAGTTTTTGCACTTGACAATTTTATTATGTTATGTTATATTTTTTACACGTCACATAAAATTTTACATTATCACATAAAACGTACAGCGATTTTGTTCGAGACAGTTTTTTTTACAATCAGTTCAAACTACAACGCAAAGTAGCACACTAGCACATATAACATAGTGTTTTGCTTTTGCGACACAATTGATTAAGTTTAAAACGGTCTGTTAAAACGACGATTTGTTCGTATTTAACTTACGAATACACCGTCTGCTACATCGCGGCTAAATTAATTGAAGAGATACGAATAATAAAACATAATATTACATTTTTCGTGTCGTTCGTTAAAATATTATTGCACATAATGCCGCTGTACGCGAATAATATTATTATGATTAATTGAATAAACGATATTTAAATATTTTGCAATTATTTGCGAGAGTAGTAGTAATAAGCATACGTTAAATTAAAGAAATTAATCCTGTATAAAACAAAATTTTAAAATTTTTTTTTATTAAAAATTAAATTAAAATTTTTTTATTAAAATTTTTTATTTTTCTATAATAAAAAGATATTATAACGGTATAACTTTTTTGTTGAGCGATATTTTAATGAAATGGATACGTCGATCTCTCAATAAATAATAATAATATTTTAGATTTTGAGCGAATACCGATAAAATCTGTTGGTTTTGCAATGATCTGTGTCTTGTTTGGTTTTTATATGTCTGAAGACACTTTTTCGAATAGCACATGTTTCCGATTGGAAAGTGGATGTAATTAGTATTTCATATAGATCATTTTTGAATTTTACAAAATTGACCCTATGCGATCGGAAAAACGACCTAAAAAAATGACGAAAAAACGGCATTTTTAACGAAAAATGAAACATTTTATGATTACTCGGGCAATTTTAAACTTAGAGACTTGAAAATTTCATTGGAGGTTCACAAAGGTACTATTTATGTAATAAAATGTTGGAACCGTTACGTTAATTTTTCTACAAAATATAGAACTTTGAATATTTCCTAAAATTCTTGTTTTTATGTAGGTATATATAAAAATATTATACAAATTGTATATGTGATAAAATTGGCAATTTTAAGTTTCAAGTTCTGAAAATTTTACTGAAGTATGCTCGTGTATTACTTAACATGATACTAAATTAATATTAGAAAAATATCAAATATCAATTTTTGTATATGCCTAACCTAACCTCTAAGCCTCTAACAAACTCTAACACTAATAATAATAATCTTTCGTATATAATATAATATGATGTACTTATAGAAAAATAATATTTGTGAACATATTTTAATTTGATTTTTTTTTCGTCTTTTATACTGAAGTATAGGTCACAATAATATTCGTAGAGTATATACTATATTTTATTTTTCGCAACAGACGATACCGTTCAATGTTATACGTATAAATAATTGAAATAAATCGAAGAAACGCCCGTGCGCGGTATAAAATATTACAGTAATTATTATATAACATATAAATATAGTATAAAATAAACACTATTTGGACGAGGGCAAAAAGGTCGCATGACGCATATTATAATAGTCTTTACTATTTATATTATAGTGTTAAAGAACGGAATCGATTATGCGATTATTTACCTATAAAATATTATTTACTTGAAGATAATAATAATAATAATAATAATAATAATAATAACAATAATAATAACAATAATAATAATAATAATAATAATAATATTAATGAAAAATAATATTATTATATTACGAAAAAGAAACGACTATATTATTTTAACAGTTCAATGGCGTGACTGCGTCCTCCAAACCTATAGAATAATTTACGTTTATATAGCATTTTATAGTATAAAAATCGTGTCTAGGTCTACCGCACGTAAACGTCAAAGATAATATATATTATTATACTTATATATTATATATATAGATAATAAAATATATCATTTGTCTATTGTCTTTGACGGAAGTATAATATACTCGTATTAATATTATAATTAAACGAGAGTATTTTTTGTACGATAACATTTTCGAGCACGCGAAAATTGCCCAATTCGATCGTATTAATGTATTTATAATCTAAGATTACCCGCGATGAGTAGGTACCTATAATATATTTGCGATTTTAATCTTATATATTATATAAGTAATATAATTTAAGTATTTCAAAAATATTACGATTTACTTACTGTATACATAGGCGATAGGCGTGCGCAGACTTTTAGTTCAGAGGGTTCACCGTGCACTATACAATTTTTTGGGGTGTTCACATAGCTACTATATTATATGTGGTAAAAATTTAGAACCATTACGTTAATTTTTCTACAAAATATAATAGGACTTTGAATATTTCTTAAAATTATGTATATAATGTTTGATAAAATTGACAATTTTAGGCATTAAGGTCTGACAATTTTACTGAAGTACCTATACATACATAATACATAACATCATATAAAAATATTAGAAAAATCCCTAGTCTCAATTTTGTTTTATTGCTGTTTAAAGTTGATATTTTTAGTTTAAACGAAAATCTTATAGAATCCATACGTACCTATATACGTAATACGAGTATAATGTATAAAATTTCGACGAATTCAATTTCAATATTTCACTCAGGCAATTTTGAAGTTAGAGACTTGAAAATTGTATAGAGTGTTCATTTATATACTATATGGTACATATACATATGTAATATGGTTCCTATATGCGTGATCAAATTTTGCGTTTTCTGCAATTTGTCATAAAAAATATCAAAATTTTAATCAATTCCTACATTTTCTGACTTAACTTCGCTCAGTATCGCTTTTTCGAATGCAATGGTTTATCATTACATTCAAATTCTAATTAAAATTAAACACTATGATTTGCACATCTATGTCACTGCGGCAGGAGTATCAGCTTGTCTTTTTAAAATTTGAACATGTAAATGCCATTAAAAATAATGTCTTAAATCTCAATTGAATAAATGAGATATATATTTCTAAAAAAAATTAAAAATTTGTCGGAAATGTCGGAGGATGCCCGGGCACCTTCGGCACCCCCTGTGCGCACGCCTATGACTGTGTATAATATACAGGGTGATTTTTTTTTTTTTTATCACGATTCAGCGTTATTTTTTGGTTCGATTAATCAAATATCAATTATAAATTATTACCAGTATTGATAAGAGGGTCCAAGTGAACCAAACCAAATATCGATCGTGTTGTGAAATCATCTAATTATCGATATGAATGTTAGATTTTATCCCGTACTATACTTTAGATTTTATAGAATGTTAATTACTCGTGAAATATCAGTCGGATTTCCATATAACCTGTACGTCAAAATTTTTATAAAAAATACATTCTTCAAGAATTTATTATTTAAAACATAATACTCGTATGTTACCATTTGAAGATTAAAATTTGATGTTGTTTTATCGTATAAGGGATGAGGGTAGAAATATTATAACTACAACAAAGTATTCGTATTCCATTCAATTTTATTACCAAGTATTTTTGTTTAGTTTTAGTTTTTTTTTTATACCTATATTGAAATAATAGAACATCGTCGACTGCGGGTTAAATACTTATCGTTTTTATATCATAAAATAAAACAACACCACAATTTATTTAAATTAAATAAAAATTAATATATATATTTTTGGAGTAAAAATGAAAAATATTATTTATAATTTAGTGCAGTTTTTTGATAATTTATTTTCAATGTTTCATGTTGGTTCGACGAAGTGCATATATAGTTCATTTTCTATTATTTTAAATAATTTTATATTAATTTTAATTATTATCCAAGTATTCCAAATCCCTTATACCTCAGTTTACACTAGTTGATTTAGACTGTATTTCAGTGTAATGTATATGACCTAATGATAAAAATCGAAATCTAGTCAACATTAATTTATAGTAATTTTAATTATCTGTAAACATTATTAAATTGACATATTAAAAGACAATCAATTTTTTCTGGTCAGCTTATAAATTATGCAATAAAAATCGATATATGATTAATGTAATAATGTATAAACTCAATAAATGACATTACAAATTCATTGCATCGTGTAATTTTAATAATTTGTTTTTCTATCAAATGATAAAAAATTTTTATTTTTATAATTATACCTACTATAGTTACTATACTACTCGATACTTTCTAATGCATTTTGTATTCCTTATAAATATTATAAATTAATAAAGTTAGATCACACTTCACGTAATAATAAATAGGTACCTAATTATATAATTTATTATTATATGAAATAAATTTAAATTGAATAAATTTGTTTTATTATACATACTAAAAAAAAAAAAAAAAAAAATGGACCACTTTTAATCATTTTCCCGTGCCACTATATAATCAGAGGAATAATAATCAGAATATATTATAATAGTACAATTTATACGTGAGATTATTTTTTGTCAATAAAATAATATCTTACAATAATTTATATATAGTTTACCCCGCGCGATAATATTATTATAATAATTAATAATATATAATATTCAGTCTTATAAAAAATACTTTTAAAATTGTATTTTTAAATACAGATACAAATACATTTTTCAGAATGCATATTTAAAATACATTTAAAATACTTCTAAGAAAAAGTATTTAAGAACAATAATACAAATACTTGTGGCATGTATTTTAATATACTATTATAAATACTTTTTTATATCTATAATAAAAACTATCAATATTGAAAGTAGTATGTTATAATTTTGGCACTTTTATTGTTATATTTAATAACCATATTTTTATCTATTTTGCTTATAGGTGATATACCTAATATAAGATATGATTGTAATTGTAATATTAAAAAGTTACCCTTGAATAATTTAAATTTTAAATTGGTTATGTTTAATTAAGTAATTAGGCATGTTTATAAGTGCTAATGTGCACTAACATAGTTTACTATTTACTATCAATATTTTACAGCCTCACAACATTCATTAACCTGTAGGACTAAAACTAAACATATAGTAAATTATTATGTTGATTAAAAACTGAAAAATTAAAAAATAGCACTATATCAGATAAATATATATAAAATTTAATATTGTTATCTGTTTTTTTTTTTTCATTTAAATTCCCATTTGTTTGTTCATTTGTTCTATAAAATATTTTAGTTGATATAGTTTATATATATATATATAAATGAAGTTATTTAAATAAAAGTATTTGTTTTCAAATACAAATACATTTTAAATTGTATTTAAAATACTTTTCAAATACATAATTACAAAAGTATTTAAAAAGTATTTAAATACATTTATTTAAAAACTTTAACTCAAATACTTTACAAGACGTTTTGATGAAAACGCAATATATGATCGTCATAATGGAAAATAAAAAAGTGTTGAATAGGTAGGTATATAAAAATTCAAGATAACAATATATAGACAATCATGGCTTATATTAAATTTTTTTTTTTTTTTTTTTTACACACTTTTTTGATAAAATATACACATATATTATTATACGTAAATTCTATCGGTGCGTTGAAACTATTGAAATTTACAAAGTATAAGAAATAAGAGTGATATGTCGAAAAAAAAAATAATAATTTAGTTATATAAATAAGAATAATTTGCGAGTACAGGTATAAATGATATTATAAAATGTGTGGTACTCGTAAGTACGTGTTCACGTTATATAATATCATTCACTTGCATTGCAATTTAAAATAATATAAAAAAAAAAAAATAATAATAATAATAAAAATAAAAATAAAAAAAAAATATAATAATAATAAATATAATAGGGTATATAGAAATAATAATGATAAAGTACAAATATATTATAGCCTAAAGGTATATAATACATTGTTAATACGAGAACGTTTTTACATTTTTTACGTTTGATTTATGATAATATAATATCTAATTCCTGTAGATAATAATAATAAAAAAAAAAAAAATTGATAAAAAAAATGACATTATAGAAAATTATTATGAACTTTGAATATTGTATTGATATTCGACTGGGCAAAAATTTAGCAGAGTCCATTTTTTGTTTTGTTTTTATTTGAATATTCTTGTTGAAAAAGATGATTGTTACATATTGCAGCCATAGTCACGGCTATAAACCTGTAAACGACAATAAAATATTTATTATTAGTTAATGACAATTTACATATAATATTAAACATTTTTTATTTGCATTTTTTTCTATAAAATAACGATAATTATAATAATAACATATAGAACGTCGTGAATATTTAAATAAATTATTTCAAAGTTAAACATATAATAAGCTATCATCGGAAGTGTTGTATATGATACGAGACATGAATTGATAATAGAGTACTTAAAGTAGGGTAATTTTCAAAAAGTTCGAATATTCGTTAATCATTATATAATTAAACGTTTTACTCGTAATTATAAGAAAAAAAAAACGACAAATACTTTATAATCTTTATATTATAATAATTATTTTTTATACGCAAATTGACGACGTATTGTGTATAAAAAAAAAAAAAAAAAAAAAACGTATAAAAACGTGATTATTTCGAATTTTGCGCAACTATTCTTAAGTATGCGTATGAAAAAATCGTTTATTTTAATCTGCCGTTTAAGTATACATATTATAATATTATACACTGTGTAAGTTTGATACGGACTTGTGTATCGATAACACGCTATTCACGTAATCCACAAAACGATAAAAAAAAAAAAAAGAAACGTGAGTTTAGGCTACTATGATAAATTTAATGACTGTATTCTGTATTCGTATAAATAGATCGATCAGTCATTTAGTTCGTATTATAAAATTATATTATAATGGTCATCATGAATTATTGTATATTATAATATAACAACTGGCAACGTTTGGCTCGACCAATATAATAATAATAATAATGATAATAATAATAATAATAATAATAATAATAATAATAGCGAATAATAATAATAATGATAATAATGATAATAATAATATGCGACAATTGGAACACCGCGAGCATATACGCCGAGTGTCAATCGTTGCCAACATTTCTTTGTTCCCTCTCGACCCGAACGAATACCTAATATTGTATTATTCGTATTATTGCGTAGGTAGGATTTGTGACGAAGAGCGTCCGTATTGTTGCGTTTAATGGTAAATGTAGTAATAAACAGTTTTAAAAATAATAATATGCACCTATACACTATATAATATAAGTATATACACCTCCTAGCCGTATCATATCGTTAATTTTTGCGATTTTGGACGATCGTTATTCGAATATCGATTGGACACGAATTTTACCGAATCTGTTATTATTATTTGAAATATACTCGCGTATAAATCATAAATTATTATAAATTGTGCATAATTTGTATAATAAATTTATTTATACGCGACGTAAAGTATTCTATAATTAGTATACGGTTAAATGACGCTTTTGCAAGTCTTCCTGTATACATAATTAGTCACGACGCATAGTAAACGGCAATAGCGGTTTTACGCGAGGCTTAACAGGGATATAATATTATGCAATTCTCTATATAGAGTTAATATAAAATCGATCGATCCATTCATTATTGATCAATAAAAAAATGTAATTAAAAGTATATGCAATAAGTATAAATTTATATTTAAAATAGAAATTTAACGAATTTGTTTTTGTATATTTAGAGACGGTATGACTTACGAGAATAAGTCATAAATCATATAATATCAACATGTCGCCAAAAAAATTAAATCCCGGCCACGTTACTAAATCTAGCTATAACCAGACCGAAAATTAACACAGCGCGACGTGTATGTATAATAATATAATAGGAGTTGAACAAGTTTCGTATTATATACCTATTATATAATATTTCTTTTTTCTCGTGTCTTTTGTTTCGTCGACCTGAGTAGTATTTACTATTTATAATTACACATATTATAATATACTAATAAAAAATCTCCTAAAAATTATTGCAATGTTATACGTATAATAATAAAACGTCTTTAAATTATTTTTATCTTTACCGCTGTGTGCATAATACGAAAAGCACGAGTAAATTACCAAATAAAAAACAAAATTCAAATCCCGTATACTTAACGTAAAATATATTATTTTTTAATTTAAAACTTAAGTATTTAGAAATAAAATTATTTTATAGTAACATTGTGTCATTGTATAATGTAGGTACGTTTTTCGACAATACCAACTCCCGTGACGTTGTTAAATATTATATAATAGATTTTGGCCCTACTTATACACAATATATAACATAATATATATTCCGTCGTCATCGAACAGGTGTTGGTTATTGCACATAAGATTTGATAGGTACTGGAGTGCGAAAGGGTTAGTATTCATAAAAATAATAATAATAATGCAATACGACACACTGTAGGGTAGGTAACTGTGAATTCTGAACATTTAGCGTTTAAATAAAACACCAAGACGACGAATGTACTCGTATATTATAATATAAGGATTTTCTTTACACAATAATATAAATTCACGGTAAATTCGCGTATTAATATGATAAATCAGAAAAGGAAGACAATCATATTATAACTCTTTGACTTTATCCGAAATGTCGGGTATCATTTTTTTTTTTCTTCAAACACCTGTTTTGTTCGATCATCGCGATGTTCGGAAAAAGACTATATAATATATAGAATAATATTATCATTTCGACGAATATTATTACAGAAATTTGTTTTGCTCTACGAGACTCATATAATGACAAAAAGTAATAAAGCCTTTTTGGCATCGAATAACAACAATTATTGAAAGTGTACCTATACGTTTATACACACAAATATACGTATCGGTCAAATAACGAAGTTGGATAAAATTACATATTATATTAAAATAACAAAATGTCTATATTTGTATAATACGAGTATATCAACGCGTCAATATTATATAATAGGTATTTTTTTTATCTCGAATAAGTATGAGTTTTTTTTTTTTCATTTTAATTAAAAATAATATTATCAATTTTGATTACGGGAAACGTTCGACGCGTATATCGTATAAATTTTATTCGCGTCCTCTTCGACCTTCGAAGCGCGTCGAGATTATCGTAATTAAGAATATACACCTACCTATCCAACGGCATAATTATTAAATATAATTATTATAGCGATATACATACTTAAATATTATACTTTATACATTATACATATAACAATAATTAATTAGCTTTATGTAAAATTCTTTAAAACGTTATAATATTATATTTTAATCGATCCTCGTATGTTCTATATATTATCATAATAATTTATCACTAATAATAATATTCATGTATACAGAGCGATTGAAAATTCTTGTCTCAAAGACATCGTAAAAAAATATGCAATCATTTATTGTTAATATACGTATAAAATCGATCGCTCTGTATATTGATATACCGTTAATAATTATTATATCACGATATTTCATTATAATTAATAATAATAGATAGATCGTACCTGATACGTAATTATGATGCTTTCACGATCTGAATGCGTTTGATTTCCTTCTTCAACTGTACGTAAGTCACTTCCAACTTGCGTTTCTGAGCGCAAATCTCGATTTCGGCCACCTTCTTCTTGAAACGGCTGTTTCTGGCCGCCTCGTTGTTCTTCTGTCTCATCTGATGATAGTAGTCGGAAGTTTTGGACGCACAACTTGAAGACATCATTTTTCTTTTCTATATATATACGACATAATAAACGCACACAATGAGAATAATATACAAATAGAGGATACAATACAATAAGACGTGTGTAAATAACGTCGTCGAAATAATAATACTCGTATAATACCTTATATAGGTATTATATATATTTTTACCATTGACGAACACAACTACCGAAGTCCCGAACGAATAGATACGTGTAACAGGTACATAAGGTAGGTATTATAATGTTATGTAAAGTATATATACGCATTGAACCGGATACCAGGTATACGGTTTATAATGTCATCGGATCGAAAATTAGATTTTTTTTAAATCAAACATTTATACGGGATTAACCGCATATATATTATACGACATTGTTATAGGTAAGTATCGGTCATATTATTATTACACAATCCGAATACCGTTGGACATTGCTGGCACATCGTAAACACAATAATAACAAAACGTTTCGGACGTATTGTATAAATTATTTTGTAACCATAATATGCGTGCGTGTGGCATTGTTGTGAATTTTACAATTTCGACAAAGTTACGCATTTTATATATAATATAATAAATAAAAAAAAAAAAATTCAAGGGGGGTATATTATTGTTATTTAATATTAAAAACGTTAAATTTTACCTATACAAAAAAAATAAATAAATAAATAATCGTTTAATCATCGTGAGTGTATTATATACAGTTGAATCATTCATCGACCAACGAAATTACAGCTTACATTACACAATACGAGAGTATAATATAGGTACGATTTTGTTATTTACGTAAAATTCAAACAATAACACAATACCTATATTATTGTATCGGGAGAAAACGGCAAACCGTCTCTATATACGGATCATTCTGAAGTTCATACTTCGAAGACGAAGAAAAACGCGCGCTTGGTATAAGAGTGGTAGGTATATAACTGCAATTTAAATCGGGAAAAAACTAACCGTTTTGACGTACCTAAATCATCTTAAACCGCGTTTACCCGCGTTTTCGTTTTTCGTAATATACGTAGTTTTTGGAAATCGCGTATTTTGTATAATTTATACCTAACCTACATAAGCGCCGAATTGTAAACATTTATTTAAAAGAGAAAAACACGTTAAAATACGGTAAAATACGGTAAATCAAACATAATTACCCGATTCAAACGTGTACGAATTCCTATAGTACCTACAGTGTTTGATTTGGAGAAAAAAAGAAGAGGGACCATCAGACTTTCAAAAAAATTAGCGTCCTCCCTAATGTGCTTAAGTACATGAAATGTCATAGGGATTTAATAATTAGTAAGGGTACGCTCAAAAAAATAGAAGATGTATTCCGTCCCCCCGCGTACCTACTATACTACGTATTATTTTGTTACGAATTGCGTATAAGAAATAAGAATATATAGATTTGGAAAAGCACCACGAACGGACGAGTTTAATCGTTTTATCATTTATGGATAATTTTGACAAGAAAAACTACAGGTTAGGCAATGAAACTCTAATGAAAATTGTATTTATCGTAATAAATTAAAAATTTTAATTTGTATCGGAGTATATTAGAAGAAAATTGCACCCTCAAAACACCATCTATATATTATTATAATATAATATTGAGCACTCGTGGTTATTCTTATCAGTTATCATGGATACGCATTGAAAGTCGAAAATATTATAATCTTGTTATACGCGATAGCTCAATAATTAATAATAATAATATTTTGGAAAACATAAAGTAATACTTTTTAATTGTAACATATATTACTACTTTATTTTGTTGGACAACCGGAAGAATAAATTACGCGTCGACATGGGTTAATCGATAAAAAATATTTAAATTATTTACGTTCGCGGACGGTAAATTCGTAGTAATAATAATAATAATAATAATAATAATAATAATAATAATAATAATA